>JAVLUX010000022.1:31082500-31492500 GCA_032164185.1 Moxostoma hubbsi | reverse complement strand
AGATCCAACAGAAACTCTCTTGCAGAGGTGGGTGAAGCAGTTGTGAACACAGCTCGCTGATCACACAACCGCACAGCTCCGAAGAAAAAAAATTGGACTGACAGACGCACGCCAGCTCCCTTTATACCAGTATGTCTGGGGGCGGAACATGCAAATTTTGTCTGCAAAGTACACATTGGCCTTTTTTTAAGTTCACGAGGCTCTCAAGAAAGACCCCTTGTGTCACTACAATCGACCCAACATTGAGTGAGTGACAGAAGTGGAACAAGTTCATATTAATTTTTAAACAACACAATACTAATGTTTTAACTTAGAGTTCAGAAATCAATATTTGCTGTAGCACCCCCAGATCACACCGATCCTCCTTGAAATTTCACAGTGGGTGCCAGACACTGTGGCTTGAATGCCTCTCCAGGTCTCAGTCAACCATTAGATGACCAGGTGGAGGATCAGTGATGATCTGGGGGTGCTTCAGCAAGGCTGGAATCGGGCAGATACATCTTTGTGAAGGACGGATGAATCAAGCCACGTACAAGTTTATCCTGGAAGTAAATTTGCTTCCTTCTGCTCTGACAATGTTCCCAACTCTGAGGATTGTTTTTTCCAGCAGGACAATGCTCAATGCCACACAGCCAGATCAATTAAGGTGTGGATGGAGAACCACCGGATCAAGGCCTTGTAATGACCAGCCCAATCTCCAGACCTGAACCCCATTGAACACCTCTGGAATGTGATCAAAAGGAAGATTGATGGCCAACATTAAAGACTGTTAGAGAATATGCCAAGACACGTTAAAGCTGTGATTGAAAATCAGATTTATTGCACCAAATATTGATTTCTGAACTCTTCCTAAGTTAAAACATTATAATTGTGTTTTCTTTGCATTATCACATACCTATAAATAGTAAATGAATGAATGAGAAACTGGTATTTTTGAAGTGGTTTCTTAATTTTTTCCATAGCTGAAAACAGTATATATAGAGTATATTCCATAAAAATCATAACAGATTTAGCAGAAAGTTCCCCTCTTTCAGGATTCTATCTGTTAATTTTCAATGCATTTTGCCAACTTTAATCTGATGAGCATTGACTTCAACTCTTAAAGGGATAGTTGACCCAAAATGAAAATACTGTCATAACTTAATACGCTAATGTATCACAAACCTGTATGACATTCTTTCATCCATGGGCCACAAAGGCAGGTGTCAGGCAGAATGTTAGTCTCACCATTCACCGTTCACCTACATTATATGTAGAAAACAAAAAGGAATGGAAGTGAATGGTGACTGGGGCTACCATATCTGCCTAACATCTCCTTTTGTGTTGTATTTGAATTTATATCTTCTGTGGGCTTGGACAACATGAGATTGAGTTATCATGACAGAATTTTAATTTGTAGGTAAACTATCCTTTTAAAGAACTCTTTAATCATTTGTTTAATGTATTTGCCAAGAAAAACAATGTACAGTAAATTTAAGTCAGTACATGATTGCGTCACATCTTGCAGGGAAACAAGTGAGTGGAGAATAATGTGGTAACACTTTACAATAAGGTTCCATTTTCTAACATTAGTTAATAACATTGGTTAACAACATTAGTTAACATGAACTAACAATGAACATTACTTTTACAGCATTTATTCATCTTAGTTCATGATAATTACAACATATACTATCACATTTTTTAAATTAAAATTATTTGTTAACATCAGTTAATGCACTATGAACTAACATGAACTAACAATGAACAGTTGTATTTTTATTAACGAACATTAACCAAGATTTATAAATACTGTAAAAAATATTTAGTTAATTGTTTGATCATAATACCTAATGCATTATCTAAAATTTATGAATGGAAATACCAAACCTTAAATAGGCATCTAGCTTTTATTTTGAATCAAGCTTTTATTTTGACATGATTTTTTTATTTAATGTGTTTTTGATAGAAGCTTCACAAGTCTGGATAAACAGTTCCCTAAACAGCCCAGTGTGATCATTAAAGAGCAAATGCTTTGATTTAATTATATAAATACACTGTATAGTTTCCATGTGCTGTGCGCTTCACAGTGGATTAGTGCTCTGCTTGGTCATCTCAAATATTACACAGCCAACACGATTCTGTGGAGTTGGAGTTATGAGCGGTCAGCTTCATACATTCACTTTAAAGGGATAGTTCACCCAAAACTGGCTGGTTAAAGGAGATTTCAATGCACACTCAATTCACTAATTTTCATATCTTCAAACAGATCAAATCAAACATTGTTTACTTGCTGACTGTTCCCATCCAAGAGACAAAGAACACAAACAAAATTAGTGAATGTGAAATCCGCTGAGCAGCAATGAGCCATAGACACGCACATCATGAATACAAGTGTGACAGTGGAGAGAGGATGGGTGTGTTGTGCAGCACATATTGATTGAAACAAGTCAGATAGCGATTTATCTCGATTAATGAGATGCCCCAGGAGCAGCACAGCATCAACAATGAGGCACAATCCATTTTTAATTGATCAGGCTCATCACACCTGAGTTAAATACAACAGTACAACAGAACTGACTCACACATAGCCAAGCAGAATCACAGTGTGTGCTCACATTTGAGCATTACCACTAACACTGGCATGTGTACAACTGTACAAGAAATTCCCCAAGGGTCTATGCTTTGGAATGACGCTGGGGTGCTATCAGTTTGATCTAATTAGAGAAGCTTTTAATCATAGAGCCACAGGAGCCGGATGTTTGCTTAAGTATGATTCAGCAAGCTTAAGAAGCTCCAGAGAAACAGCAAACAGCATTCTACCATCAATAACCATGAACTAACTTTTACAGTTATCATATAGTTATATTAAAGTTGGAGTAAGTCATTTTAATCCAATACACTTTTTGTCAAATTCCGCTAAATTCCATTCTCAGTGTGCACTGAAAAAAAATCCAGTGTTCGTACATAGCCCTGGCTCTCTAAATGGGAAAATAAACGAAGTGGATCGGACCGATCCACATAACACTATTGCGTGAGCATGAATTTGCAGAGCTTCTGAAGGAGCACTGAAGGGAGGGGTGTGTTTGTTTGGCTGTTGAGTTCAAATATCAACAGACCTTCTCAGAATTCGCTTACTCCAAATAAATTGTTTGGTAAAATCACTTTCTCTAAGTCTTGCAATAATGTACCACAAAGGAACCAAAGTAGCTATTTCAAAGTTTCAGAAGAGAGTATATGACATCCATCATCATTTCTGAGCAGTTCACAAAAAATGTGAAAGTAATTTGGGGTCTTTCCACAGGGTTGTTGGAATAGTGAAACATTTGTTGCAAGCATTCCATTGACTTTCATTCAATAAAAAATATGTTTTAAAATATATCAACTGTTAAGGGTTTCGCAGAATAATTTTTTTGTGCAAATATCCCTGCATTCTCTATATAAACCAAATTTAACCTCTGAGACCCGAGCACGACTGCCGTGTGCATTTTTAATTTCCCTTTCAGACTTGCAACTAGTAGCCCCTAATAAACATGCTCAAAAAAGCCCAAATAAAAAAAAACTAGATACATAAAAAATACTTGATTTGACTTTTATGTTCAAATGTTTTTTTTTCCCTACTTTGATAATAGGAAACCCCTAACCTAACACTACCCAATTAGCATAATTAATTCTGATTTAAAGTAATGGCCATCATCATCATCCAATAACTGCCAAACATGTTAAATACAATTTTACATCATAAATTCTGAATCTATGCACTGATTACCTTTGTCCCATGTCTGCCAACCATGTTGAGTGGTCCAAACATCATCTACAGCCTGAAATTGATCTTCTGACTGGAAGTTTAGAGTTAAAGCACTTGGCAGTATAGGAAAGCTACACTGTAGAGTGCTCCCTTGCTCCATATTTAGTGAATTACTTCACATCCAGCATGCTATCTCTCTGCACTAGTCTCAGAACAGTTCAAAATGCATCTTATTTCATCCCAACTCAGTATAAAGCCTCTGAAAGCAAAATGTTTTAGCTTTTGGATGTCCCTATTGATTCTCAATGTGATAATTCACCAGTAAACTGACACAGTACATAAATCATGGATCATGATCAGATCACTGAAATCAGATCACCACATTTGGATGTGTTCAGGGACGGATTCTAACCACATTCAAAGGTTTAATTTCAAATATGTTTTCGTTATACGGATACAACAACATAAGTTATTACACAAGAGGTGGTGGCGGCACCCCTAGGTCAATAACTTTGGTTGCTTTCTCTTTTAGAATCACCAAACAAGCTAGAACCACTACTGATTTATTCTCTGACCTGCAATTGAGCTTTGGCGGCCACCAAAAAAAAAAAAAAAAAAAAAAAGGAAAAACTCTGACTTTGAAAGCATTTGAATTAACCAGCAACGAATATTAGTGTTCAATGTCATGGTTCTCGATACCAAAATCGAGAACACACCAAAAATATGCTAATATGCTAATGTGTTATTAAACACACTCCTTTAGCTTATTTAAAGAAATAGTTCACCCAAAAATGAAAATTCATCATTTACTCACCCTCATGCCATCTTAGATGTGTATGGCTTTCTCTCTTCTACTGAACTCAAATGAAGACTATTAGGAGAATTTCTCAGCTGATGGTGAGAAACAGGTCACTTTCACATTCTTAGTTTGTGTATTGATGATTCAAATGTATAATGCATATTGCGCCCTAGTGGGAAGGGAGAAGAATTTCCAGCAAAAAAATTCTTAAATATCGATCTGTTTCTCACCCACACCTATCATATCACTTCTGAAAATATGGATTAAAACACTAGAGTCATATGGATTACTTTTACATTTTTTTTGTCCCAATTTACTTGCATTGTATGGAACAACCAGTGTTGGGCAAGTTACTCAAAAATGTAGCAAGCTAAGCTACAAACTACTCAATAGACAAATTAGATTAGCTAAACTAAAAGCTACATATTAGAGAAAGTAGCAAGTTACACTAAAAGCTACACGCCAAAAGTACACACCCTACGTTCTAAACCGCACTGATGATGTAGGCAAATATACATAATCATACACATGATCATCCTAACAATTTTTTTTTTTTTACTGCATTAACGCTAAGTGGAAACTGGTAGATTCATATTAAAATCTATTAAAGCAAATATATTAGACTTCAATTTTATTACAAATGTGAAAGTTATAATTAAAGATTTCTAAATGTGTTTAGGCTATTACTTTTTTCATAACAAAGAACTTTTCATACTACAGTCTATTTTTTTATTTAGAAAAAGACTATCTACGTTAACCTAACCACAGTAATGAGGAGCCATCCGTGGTCTTACCTGTGGTTATTGCCTTATTATTACAATGGTAAACGTTCATATAGGCAAGAACAATTTAGAATAAAGGGTTTACACTTCCATGAATAATGGACATATTATTGACAAATGTTATCCACCTGTTCTATCCTGCTCCTGTTCTGACTATTCATGTTTGCCTTCAGATATTCTAAAAGAGACTTCAATTATTAGGCTTGTGTCCTGCTAAACTCATACTGTATCCTTCAAACATTATCAAACTCATGTTGTATCATTCTTGTTCAAATAAAATGTCCAAACAAATGCATGTAGCTACAGTCTCCAGTTATCTTTATCATTTTTTGTCGGTTGGGGGATTTTGGCCAGTGACAATGTAACACTACTAGCCACAGTGGCTTGAGAGCCAAAAAGTTCATTTGAAACCCCAGATGTAAATAATATATTAAATCAAATACTTGTGTCCTTCAAGTGTTTCTCAATTAAGTATGCATTGCTTAAGTCTTTCACAAGCTTGTTTTCCATTTTATTTGATTTTTTAGATGTCCATGTTTTAAAGTTTAATTTCATTTCATCATCAAAATAGTGTCTGTTCAGATATTAATATAGAACAATTACTTTTCAACATAAAATGTATTTCTTTTTTTATCAAACATTTATTCAGTGCAACAGCACTCTAGCTTGTGATATAGTGCTTAATTATTATTATTGTTATTATTTATTATATTATTATTATTATTATTATTATTATTATTACCGTGAATATTACATTTTACTATACAATTATAGTACATTTCTGATGCAATTTCTGTTTGCAATTTCAGGCATTTAGCTTTCATTTTGAATGAAACTTTTATTTTGAAGTGTTTTTGATGGGAGCTCCACAAGTCTTGTTAAAGCTTGCTACATGGCCCAGTGTGATCTTTAAAGTGCAAATGCTGTAATTTAATTACATAAATATATAGTTTGCATGTGCTTCACAGTGGATAAGTGCTCTGTTCTGACATCTTATTTAACACTCAGCATGCACAATTCTGTGGAGTTATGAGCAGTCTGCTTCACACATTCAATTTAAAGCTCATGCAGACTAAGATTACATCCTTTGGCATTCACAACATGTCACAATTTTAATGTAATTATTTGTGCAATAATTTTCCCCCCAAAAATGCTTTTGGAAGCAGTCATGCGTCTGTCAGACAGCTTGTGGGTATCAAATTGAGTCAGTGCTCGGCAATACAGGTGCTGCAGAAACATCGGTAACATAATTTGTTTTCAATTTTAGTACCGAATTGGTACCGAAGTACTGGTACTTTTGACAACCCTTGTAGGTAGCATTTCCAACTTTGATCTGATCTCTATCCAATCACAGTGGAGACACTTTTGTCTTTTGCTTTAAGTTGATCATTAATTTACTATTTATATTGTCAAGTCACCTCCTCCTTTTCCATTTACCCTATAACATTGGTGCCGAAACCCGGGAAGGAGGAGGAATGCGACGTCATAGAGACCTCGCCACTACCATCCACCTCAAAGGAGCAGTCGCGGCCATCCACCTGGGGACGGAGGAGTTGCTACTGGCCGCCAGGATGTAGAGGAATGGCCGAAGTCCGTGAGGGGAGGAGGGGCTCACTGCCGACCACCTGGAGTGGTAGAGCCGCTGCCAGGGGCGGTGGAGTTCCTTATCGGCTGGCAAAATGTGGAGGGGCATTCTGTCCACCAGTGTTTGGAGGTTGGCAGTTTGGGAGAGAGAGAGCTACAGGCAGCTGCCCTGTATGCATTTGTGTTGTATGTCTTTTGCTTTAAGTTGATCATTGAATTATTATTTATATTGTCAACCCGGTTCTCGCCTCCTCCTTTCCCTTTTACCAAGTTGCAGTCTGTTTTTCACCGATTACACACATTTTTTACATTTCCGTTCGGTTTGTTTGGGGCCCCGGCTACGTTTCAACTTCTCACGGACCAAATTCTCATTCTGTATTCGGCTTACACCACTGCCTATTTGGATGATATCATCATTTACAGTTATGATTGGCAGCGGCACATGCAGCATCTGAGGGCAGTTCTGAGGTCGTTGCGTTGGACGGGATCCCAAGAAGTGCGCGATTGGGACGGTATCTGGGTTTCCACTTGTGCCACGGGCAAGTGAGTCCCCATATTGACAAGACTGTGGCAACTGCGACCTGCTTGAGAGCCAAGAACAAAAAGGGGGTGAGACAGTTCCTGGGGCTGGCTATTATAGGAAATTTGTGCCTAACTATTCAGACGTCACCAGCCTGCTGACTGATCTCACTAAAAGTGAGCTCCAGACCCAGTCCAGTGGACGGAGCAATGTCAACAGGTGTCTACGCAGGTTAAAGCCATGCTTTGCGGGGGCTGCTTTTGCATTCACCTAATTTCTCTCTCCATTTGTGTTACAGACGGACACTTCAGACAGAGGGCTGTGGGTCATGCTCTCGCAGGTGGTGGAGGGGGAGGAGTGCCTGGTGCTCTATATTAGCTGCAAGCTATCATTGAGGGAGACAAAGTACAGCACTGTTGAAAAGGAATGTCTCACAATCAAGTGGGCGGTCCTCACTCTCCAGTACTGGAGAGTACTCTGCTCAGACCACGGCCCACTCCAATGGCTCCATCACATGAAAGATACCAATGCGTGGATCACCAGTTGGTATCTGGCTCTTCAGCCATTTAACTTCAAGGTGGTCCACAGACCTGGAGCGCAGATGGCTGTCGTCGACTTCCTGTCCAGATATGGGAGGGGGGAGTGGTTGGGTCAGGTGTTGGGGATATGTGGCAGTGGGGGCGTGGTCGAGTGTCCGTCTGGAGGGAGAGAAAGCGGTATGGGTGCGTACACCTGAGCTAGACGATGGTTAACAGCTGTTTCTAATTGCAGTGAGCTTGGGGAGAGTGACATAAAAGAGACCACGCCAGCGCCACTGGGGAGAAAGGGTCTGGGTCCAGACATCATGGAGCTACAACTTCGTCTGTGAAGATGAAAAGCTGTCAGTTTATTGTGAAGCTGTAAGCGCTACTGTGCTTTGAAGTAAAAGTCTTACCTTTGAGTTCCTGGTGGAACTTTCGCATACTTCCGAAATATCTGAGTATTATTTGGTCATCCTGGTATTTTGCATGTCTAGAATTCATATGAAATTCATACGAATGTGCGATTTCATACAGTTTAGCCAACTTGTATGAATATGTACGACTTCTCATGAGATTGGGTTGCGTAACTCCCTACTAAAAAGGAAAGAACCTTTGATATGTCCTGTCCCAACTTACTATTTTAATAGAAAATAAAACTGCACTGCATCAAGACAGTTCATGGGGCCTTAAAGAAGCTAAATTATAATTTTGTCTTTGATTGATTAAATTTACACTTCAAATAGAAGATCCTGTGTTTTTACAAAAAATACTGATAAGAAATGTTGACAAGGCTACAGATTAGCATGTATTCTAATATCTGTTTCAGTGACCCTCGGTCCCACCAGGTTCCCTGAATCAGCCTCTCCCACACAAGGGAATGGCTCACTGTAAGAGGATGAAGAGAGAAGCCTTGATCAGGATGTGTAATACATGCAGCATGTAAACACCCACAGAGTGAGATCAACAAAGTGCTTACACTTTGTCTTTTTTTGGAAATGGGAATCCTTCCTCTAAGAGCTGTAACTGGTTGCTAAGCAACACACAGGATTTGGTAGTGTATGCCAGTGGCATTGTAGCTTCAATTTACAGTAGGTCTCCAACAACTCCACCAGAGGTTTTCTCATTAGAGAATAGAGACGTGTTTAAATTTGCTATACAGGTTTCATGTGTTTCTGCACTGAAAAAATAACAGAGGTAAAACTTACAAAGACTATATAGGAATTAAAATTTTTTAATAAATTATAAATATAAACTAGAACTTAACTATAATATCCTTTCTTAGAAAAGTAAAAATGCACCTTTCCTTAATAAGCAGCATGATTTGAGGTATAATACACATGTAAAACCTTAAGTAATGTGACAATAAAATGTGTAATCAAAGACTTTATAATTAATTATATTGAATTCACAAGAGATCAGTAAAACAAGCTGTTTAAACCACTCGTTGATGCTATATAGTAAGATATATGTAGTAGATAATGTGTAATTTGTCATGTTTTTATTCTGCATTCATGGTGCTAATGTTTTAAGATGCTAGATATATCCATAATATGCATCAGGTTCAATCTGTTATTGTACATTATGATGACACTAATACTACTGCAAAGATGGGTGTATAAAAGAGTGTTAATGGGTAGAATACAGACAAAAGGATGATGATAGGCTGAAGGCTCGAGAGGGAGATGTGTGAATGGCTTTCGGCTGCTTATGGCACATGAGTGAAGCAGCCTGTCCAACAACAGAGTGAATAGGCACTTAGAGTATTTGAATAGATTTTACCCATTTTGTAGACTAATTAAAAGAAACAAAAATCAGACGAAATCTACTTGGAAAATGTCTTTACACGAAAATGTCTTTGTACCAGCTCGCAACTAACTCTGCAGAATGATGTGTTCATGTTGAATGATCGTAACTGACTGAACAACATAACCAGAATTAGCTGTCTGTCTAAAAGTAGGTGAAGCTCCAGGTCACACCTATCGATAGCAGTAAGAATGTGTTCCCCATCTGTCGCTCACTTCGATGTTGTGTCGAATGAAGTGACACTAGGGGACTTCTTTGAAGGCCTTGGTTACCTCTGAACTTGATAAAAGGCCAATGAGAAATGGGCAGACAGAATTTGCATGTCCCTCCCCCGGACATACGGGTATAAAAGGAGGGAATCATGCATGTCAGTCCATTCAGATTTCTTCTTCGGAGCCGAGCGGTTGTGCAATCAGCGAGCTGAGATCACTTACTGTTCTCACCTCTGTAGAGCTTACGCTGTTGGATCTACGGAGCATATCAGCGGCTTTCTTCTTCTCTGTACGGCAGTGCAGGTTTGCCCCTGGGTGCTTCGACAGCACTGCGTAAAGAGTTATTTTCTCCAAAAGAGCAATACACAGCTGGCGTTGAACGTCCTTTTTATGACGCGTCTTTATAAAGATGCCCTTCCGCCCCTGTGTAGTTCCTGGATGCGGTCGATTACTCTCCACTTCTGACGGTCATATGAGCTGCCTCACGTGCCTGGGCTGCGATCACAGGCAGGCAGCGTTTTATGAATGGTTCATGTTTTCAGTGCGAGAACATAACCATGGCAACGTTGCGGTTGCAGCTTTCTTTCCTCCGAGAGAAAGCCACTTTAGCCGCCCCCCCCCACCTCCTTCCTATGGGATTACGGCCGGCGCGGCTGGCCGATTTGGGGCGTACTGCGGGCTTCAGTTTCGCCAGGTAAATCCCCACGAACCATCTGCCCCCCCAGCAAGCTTGTTTACTTCCGTTCTGGCTCGAGGTGCATGGCTAGTCTGTTTACCCCCTCGGACCCCATGAGCTGGATGATGATTTTGCTGCTGCATTGGAGAGCGTCACAGTGGCGTCTGATGCTGATGACTCGACTGGGCTGCCACTTTCAGGTCTGCTCATCCAGTCTGAGCTTGACGTGCAGATGTCCGCTATGCTTGCCCTATGCTTGGACTGGAACTCCCCCCCTCACAGCTAGATGATTGTTTCCCCAGGTCAGGGCACCGCTCACAGCCACACCCCCTTCTCAGCGGTGAAGAAACAGACTGAGGCCATTTCCCACATAATGTCTCGCCACCGTAACAGCGTGGGCCATGCTCCATCTGCTCACTGAGGGCGTCTTCCTGCAGCTTCCAAACGTCAGGCAGCTCCGCCTCAACATTGGCCCAGTTCTCAGCCCCAGTGACGAGTGCCCCTTGCCCTGCTAAGGGAAGTGGGCATCCGCATACTCAATTACCTCGATGACTGGCTCATTCTAGCTCATTATCGAGAGTTCCTATGCGCTCACAGGGACCAAGTGGACAGGCACCTTAGCCGTCTTGGGCTTCAAGTCAACTGGGAAAAGAGTAAGCTCTCCCCGGTTCAGAGCATCTCTTTTCTCGGCATGTCTCAATGACAGCACGCCTCACGAACGAGCATACGTAGTCGGTGCTAGGGTGCCTCACTCTCTTTGAGCCCGGCCCAGCGGTTCCTCTAAAATAATTCCAGAGGCTAATGGGGCAAATCGTATCCTCAGCCGCGGTCGCGCCGCTCAGGTTGAGCACATATGAGACCACTTCAGCACTGGCTTCAGACTCAAGTCCTGAGATGGGCATGGCACCACGACACTTACCGTGTGTTAATCACCAATTCCTGCCATCAGATTTTCAACCCTTGCACAGACCTCTGATTTCTGCGGACAGGAGTCCCCCTACAGCAGGTGTCCAGATGTGTCGCGTTCCCCACAGACACCTCTCAACTGGGTTGGTGCACTGTGTACAATGGGCATGCAGACGCTGGCTCCTGGAGAAGGCCACCGCTGTGTTGGCACATCAACTGCCTAGAGTTGCTGACTGTATTCCTTGCCCTGCGGAGGGTTCTCCCGCTGATTCGGGGCAATCACATCTTGATCTGTTCAGACAGCACCGCGACGGTAGCGTACATGAATCGCCAAGAAGGTGTGCGCTCTTGTCATATGTCACAACTCGCCCACCATCTCCTCATATGGAGTCAATATCTCCTCATATCCCGGGCAACCTCAACACGACAGCGGATGCGTTGTCGCGACAGGTCTTCCTCCATGGAGAGTGGAGGCTCCACCTCCAGGCGGCCCATCTGATTTGGGACAGGTGCGGTATGGCACAGATAGATCTCTTTGCCTACCAAGACAACTCCCACTGCCCAAACTGATACTCCCTAATGGGGGCCCCCCCTCGGGACAGATGCACTGATACACAGCTGGCCCCGGGGGCTGCGCAAGTACGCATTTCCACCAGTGAGCCTTCTTGCATGGGTGCTGTGCAAGGTCAAGGAGGATGAGGAACAAGTCACCTTAGTGGCTCCTTACAGGCCCAATTGGACTTGGTTCTCTAATCTCATGCTCCTCGCGACAGCACCTGGCAAATTCCCCTGAGGAAGGACCTTCATTCCCAGGGATGGGGCATCCTCTGGCATCTGCGCCCAGATCTCTGGAACCTCCACGTCTGGCCCCTGGATGGGACACGGAAGATCTGAGTGACCTACCACCTGCGGTCGTAGACACGATCAACCAAGCCAGAGCTCCCTCTACCAGGCAGCTTTATTGGTGTAATTGGTGTTCTTCCCGGTCTGAAGACCCACAGAGTTCGGTCAGTGCTTTCATTCCTGCAAGAGAGGTTGGAGGGGAGGCTATCCCCCTCCACCTTGAAGGTGTATGTAGCCGCTATCGCAGCCCACCATGACACAGTGGACGGCAAGTCCTTGGGTAAGCGTGATTTGATTATCAGGTTCCTTAGAAGCGCCCAGAGACTGAATCCTCCCCGGCCAAGCTGTTCCCCTCCTGGGGTCTCTCAGTGATCCTCTCGAGCCTTCAGAGACCCTCCTTCGAGCCGCTTGACACAATTGAGCTCAAGGCCCTCTCCTTGAAGGCAGCCCTCCTGATAGCACTAGCCTCCATCAAGAGGGTTGGGGACCTGCAAGCGTTCTCTGTCAGCGACACATGCCTGGAGTTTGGTCAGGCAGCTACTCATGTCATCCTAAGACCGCAACCGGGCTACGTGCCCAATGTTCCTAATACCCCCTACAGGGAACAGGTCGTAAACCTGCAAGCGCTACCCTGAGGAGGCAGAACCAGCCATTTTGTTGCTGTGTCCGGTACGTGCTTTGCGTATCTATTTGGATCGCACGCAGAGCTTTAGATGTTCTTAGCAGCTCTTTGTCTGTTTCAGCGGACAGTGGAAAGGAAACGCCGTCTCCAAAGGGAGGTTAGCTCACTGGGTCATTGACCGTGCCAATGTGGGTTCGAGCACACTCAACAAGGCACATGGACTGCTCCCATGCTTGGCACGCCGCTTTGTTCTTTACTCCACTGACGGTTAAGTTTAGGGTTGGAGATTAGGTTAGGGTTATTATATAACTTATATAATTTTCAATCAACTCACTTTTAGGGCCACTCTGAGGATGTTTCACTCGGAACCTGGAGTTCACGCATGCCCACACTGGTGATAGTGGTTCCAATTTCTGTTAGCAAAGACCGATTTCAGCAGTTAAACTATCCACCTACTGTCAATGAATTCATAGTAAGATCAGTCTGGATCAAACACTACTAAAAAGGTTCTTCAATACTGACAAAAGGATGTTCTTCAACAGATGTGATGGACTGGAGACTTGTGTTCGGCACAGCATGGCTTCATATGTCCTGTGGCTGGGCGAAGAATATTTTTGTGTCCTCTCAGTGTCTATCAGCAGTGCTGCTCTCTCAGACCAGCTGCTGAGTAGTACTGAAGACATTATCATACCTGTCTGCTCAACACACAGACACATACACACACACAAACTTGCTTTTATTTCATTGTGGGGACTCTCCACAGACTTCCATGCATTTTATGGATTTTTTACAGATCTAACGATAATTTATATCCCCTAAACCTACCCCTTACAGAATCCTTTTTGCATATTTACATTTTCAAAAAAACATAGTTTAGTGTGTTTAATAAGCCATTTCCCTCGTGGGGACTGCTGGCTAGGTGATCTCAGGTTTTACTATCCTTGTTGGTCCCCACAATGTAGTATAAACATGTACACACACACACACACACACACACACACACACACATACATATACACACATCAGCTGGGGCTATCCCAGGCTTCCACACTCAGGAATCTAGCATCAGCACATTCATGTCGCTCCTTTGGTGTGCAGCTGGATAAATCAAACACAAAGTCATTGCTTTAAAACAGTGGTCGGGAACCTATGGCTCGCGAGCCACATGTGGCTCTTTGTTAAAATCAGATGGCTCGCCGGGTCTCTCACCAACATATGAACGTTTAAAATTTTCTAGAGAGACTTTTCCAACAGAAAGTGTGGGTGCGATTGCAAATCTTGAAGTCAATGACACTGTTTTGATTTCCTTTCTCCCAATGCAATGAAAGCGCTTCTCCAACACACAAATGTTTCCCAATAACTATTGATCTTAACTGTTAAGAGGATTTTCTACGAGCAATTTTATGAACGTTCGTTATTTTTTATGTGCAACCAGGATCACCCACAAAATGCGACGAGACTCAATCCAGTGAGTTATCACTCGTTTTTTTCTGTTCCATTCAACTGAAAACTGTTTGCAAAAATAATGTAGTCTATGAGAATGCTGCAAATGATCTCCGATCATCTCATGAGGTACTGCGAGTTTAGTTTGCTCTTACACATTGTGAATGCAACTCTGCAGGTTCAGTGATATATACAGTTATCCTTGTATTAAATAAACAAAGACGAAAGTCATTAACTCACAAGGTAATACAAGACATGTTCACCTTGATCCTAAAATTGAGTTCTATTTTTTTCCCTTTAAGGTGGCATAAATATGACTAAAACGGAATACAAACACAATTGATAAGAACACATATTTTTTGGGAATACAATCATTTTTTTAGGCTTATTTATTATGAATTATTATCATTTCTTTACATTTATAATTGTCTTTAGTTCTTAAGTTGTATGCTAGTAATTTTCACCTGTTGCTGCATACTGATACTTGCGTGAGGGCAAATGGAGCTGTTGGAGACGGTAAATGTTTGGATTTGGGTTGATGGTTATATAGAGGATGTTTTTATCACTTCGTTATTTGTATTGCTTTTTCGTTTCGTATAAAGTGCAATTTGAATTTAGAAATGTCTTTTCATTCGTTTTTCGTGTTTCAATAAATTAACACGTTTAAAGCAAAATCAATAAAGCAAAAATATTCACTGATCTTGGAGATTGATCATATAATCGAATGTTGATATTTTAAATGCGATTATCATTCAAATGTTTTTTTACATATCGTCAAGCCCAAAAGGGAAGTTACATTTTTCATGAAGTAAAAGGAAGTCATTTTACGGAGAGCTGCACAAACATGTGTACTCAGTTCCATATTGCAACATGTTACCTATTAATGTTTGCATATTTGTTTGTTTTTGAGTAGTCTATGGGCAATATAAACATTTTATTGAAAAACTTTGTTTTTGAAAATAGTAAATTATTTGTTTGTGGTATGGCTCTTTTGAAAAAATGCATCAACCAAAAATCTAAAAATTGGCTCCTTAGTGAAAAAAGGTTCCCGACCCCTGCTTTAAAACCAGCCAGTGACACACTGACTATGACAAAAAGAAGGGGTGTAAAAAGTATAAAGAATTGACTTAAAAATACTTTATGGATAATGCAACAAGATTTTCCTGAATTACAGTAAAAAGTTACAAATGAGACTGAAAACTCTCCTATACCAGCTTAATATGAGTAAACTCTGTGGTGCTTAATTGCTCTGTTTTTTTGCATTCTGAAATACAATGTTTCATGGTGAAATTATTATTTTAAGTAAAGTGTGCAAAATAGTTACTACGGTTTTGGGAAACAGTCGTGAGTAGCTAGTTAATTTCTCAGTGTTTAAGCAGTGAGTTACATTGTTGTTCAGGAAATGCACCCCTGATTGGTAAGTCAATGAATCAGAAAAAAAGATGAGGATTCTCTCTTACTGTTCAGTGTTCATCCTGATTAATCCAGTTTTACACAAAGCTTCAAATTCACAAACCTGTCCTTTTAACATATCCAGAAATAAACTTTAATTAATCAGCCATCTGACAGGGGATGTCATGTCTACAATATTAAATAATGTGGTCTGTGATTACAACTCTATAAGGACACGGAGAAAGAGTCGCCATTGACTAATATATTTTTGATTTTACTAGCCAGAATTTTGACGAAATGTCAAAGTGTCAAGAGTAATGCGACTGAAAACTAAAAAAGATATCTAGCAAATCGAGAAGTGGGCATCTTCACATAGTATACTGCATATAGTATTCATATATTTGACTTCATACAATATAGTATCCAGGATTGTACATTATATATTATATTTCACTTTTCATTGTTTAAATCACATTTTAACTTTCTGTCAATTTATATGATGTCATGAAACTGCATTTTCAATAATGATACAAGCTGTTGTCACTATTTGAAATGTCATACACTTTGTTTAACAGCACAAGGATGGAACCAAATAATGAACAAAGAATTACAAGTATAACAATTATTTAATAATTATATTATAAAAAATAATAATTTAAGTGCTAGAATATCAAATCTACTCTGCAAAAGATTTAGTTTTTTCTGAAGTTAAATTGATTACTTTTAGGAAGGCTTCATGTGCTTTTGGAGCTTCACAAATGTTGCACCCATTCACTTGCATTTTATGGACATACAGAGCTGAAACATTCATCTAAAAATCTATTTTTTGTGTTCTGAAGAAGAAAAACAGTCATACACATCTGGGATGGCATGTGTTTGAGTAAATGACCAGAGAATGTTTTTTGTTTTTGAAACTGTCTAATGGTTCAATCACTGAATCATTACTTCCATCATGTCCAGGGCCGCCGCTGGCCAAAATGATGCTCTACGCAAAAGGTACGGGTGATATGAGCGTGAAGCGATCGTCTGTGTTCAGCAACTGGTTTTGGGTCCTTGAATAACGTATAACATGAGAGGAGGGCAGCTGGTGGACTTTCTGGTGCCCTCCTAGGGTAATATGGTGCCCCCCTAGAAAGTTGGTGCCCTACGCAGACTGCATAGTATGCGTGTAGGGAGTGGCGGTACTGATCATGTCCAATGTGAATTCAACTGTTAGTGTGTTCAGTGTAGATTTAATTAAGGCTTAATAAAATAGCAGCGAGGTTCGGCAATTCGTTTGCACCAAACTCGTAGTAAAAATATCCCATAAAAGGACTCTTGCCATTTTTTTACTGTACACAAACGAACTTCAGAATCACCAATAAAATATAACAAAGTATTACAATAATTTAAAAAAGTAAAGACTGTGAGCCAGTGATTTCTTATTTTCAATATTAGGCCTATGCGTCATATTTTATACTGTACTATACATGTTAATCTTAATGAGCACTATTGTGCTTGTGTAGTTGTATCACAGTACTTGGTGTTATATTATCGAGGCATTAATCCAGATATTATAATTATAGTAGTTGGGTTTGGGAGTTTGTTTACTCATAGCAAAATACATGTTCAAATATAAATAGGATGATATTTATGTAACCCAGCTTTTTACTAATCTCACTTGCATAAAAACACAGATTATATATAGTCTTCAGAATGCGCCAGAGGGAAAATGCAAACTCCTAATTGCTCTCGTCACTGATCATGCAAACGCGATCACTTCCTGGTTTCAATGCAAAATCCAAACACAGGTCTCCCACACTGCTAGGGCTACACGATATGGAGGAAAAATGCTACATGCAATAATTTGTTGGATAATGCAATATTCAATCCGCGATACCATATTCTTATAATGACGTCAATCGGTGTGCATGGAACATCGGAACCCCCACCGCTAAAATAAAGTCAAATAAGTTTATTGGAATAAAAAATGACCAGAGATCACAAACCTAGTTGTCTTTTGCTACAACTTGCATTTAGACAGCATATAAATATATACAGTTTAACCATTAGCTATGTAGTTTATAAAAAAATTATATTTAAATATTCAGATTTTTTTGTAAAAAGCATATGAATATAACCTCCCGAGACCTGAACGTCATTTTGGATGATTTGTAACTAGTTGCACCTAATAAACAAGCGGAAAAAAAAGAAAAAAAAACTTGATTTGACCTGTGTTCAAATTTTAATTTTTTTTCTGCTTTAGCAACAAAATCTACATTTTCAAACAAGCCAGTGCTGAAGAAATTTGCATAATTAATTCTGATTTAGAGTAACCTATGCCTGCTAAACATGTTGACTGGTCCAAACATAATCTGCAGCCTGGAACTGAACTTTTGGTCAGATTTTAGGGGCGAAAGTGAATGTGTGGTGGGTTCTAATTTTCTAATTTTGGTCTGTATTGACACATATTGGTGTTTTGTTATGTATGAAAGTGTATTGTATGCACCCTTTTCATGCTGACATGTTATATGTGTGGTAGTGTTTGCATAAAGTTCTTCCTTATTAGAGAACATGTGTTAGCATGCTGGACTGACCACCTTATTTGAATGTATTTCTACAGGTACATTGTTTATATTTTGTGTATTATTTATTTTATCATTGCATATCTGTTATGTACCGTTCATATACAGTACACTGTAAAAAATGTCCATAAATGGTAAAAGTCTGTAAAAGTGCTAGAGTAAAAAAAAGTTAATTGGTTAAAGGTTAGTTACCTTGAAATATACAGTAAAATGTATAATATATTTAGAAATAAAATACATGTAATTTTACAGTAAAATGCTATAAAAATTACCATAATTTTGATTTTCTTGTATAATTAACAGTAAAAATTATATATGTACTTTTTACAGTACATTATTGTTAAAACTACGGTAAAAAACAATAATCGGGCATTCCCAGAATTCCCTGCCGTACCCATTACATTTCATTATATTTTATGGGAATAGTTATGTTTTTTCTCATTTTTAATATTAGTTATGTACTTTGGAGTGCTCTGTGTTATATTTGATGTAGTTTATTTAATGTTTATTGTGTCATTTTAATTTCACATGAGTTACCCTGATGGTGTTTGGTGTTTGTGTGAGTGACACTGAGCACTGTCTCTACATGTTTATTGATCATTGCTCCTGGAAGAGTCACTATTGATGAACTTTAAGTCATCATGTGCTCTTCTGTAATTACTATGGTGATTAACAATAACTTTTAAAGTGAAAAGCAGAATTTTACAGTTTCAGAAGGTTAATATATCAAGTTTATAATTTAACAATATAAACGGTAATGCACCGTAAATTATACAAGCACCAAAATTACATCCCGTAAAGCCTGAAATGTGGTTACCGTATTTTTCACAGTAAATCTCTGGAAACCACAGATGCAGGTAATTTACCGTAATTTTACAGATTTTTTTTAGAGTGTCTAGTTAAGGTTTGCGTCAGCCAAGAGAGTGATTGTGATGGAAAACGTGTGTGAACATGCTGGATGGGACTGACCACCGCATTTGAATGTATTTCTACAGAATAAAATCCACCAAAGGTGTGAGCCCTTGTCCATCGAGTCCTTTATTAAACAAACAGAGAGAAAACACAGTTATATCTGCATAATGTTGCCAATCCTAGGGTACTGGAACATTTGGAAACAATATGCCGATTTCCCATGAGATCATGTTATTAGTGTAAGATTTCTGTCGGACTCCAAATACAATAAACTACTCCCCAAAAAAACACACAATAAACAGTGATGACCATATACTGCATGTTAGTATTTAAATTGGGGTGCAAATAGTATCTGCCATTATTTTATTGTATGAAGAGACCACAGAGTGATATGAGAGACATGAACCTGGAAGAGCTATGTCGGAAATTGTTTGCCTGGGACAACAGTCAGTTACACAGTTTAGCAGTCATAATACAAAAATATGTGACTGCAGATTGCTGCAACTGCCCAATCAGAATCAAGTATTCCAGAGAGCTACAAATTAATACAAAATATACAATGACTTTTGGCGGTTGAAGGATTATCTTTTTTTCTTTCTTTTTTCATCTTGATCCGACACAATCGCAGCAACTGCGATTGCTACTTATCTGCTGAGTCATTTGGAAGCACTGGAGTAATGGCAGATGGCATGATCCTCTGACCCAATGTGTCATCAGTCTTTTTTAAATCTAAATGCGTGCAGGGGAGAGAACAGCCAGCATCATCCGCATCATTATGGTGAAGATTTACTGTATTACAGAGGATTCAGAGTGGAGAGGAGCTGGTCGCCACCCACTCCTGTTAGCTGCCACCCACCCACACACACATACATACACACTCACTCACATAAGCATAGGCCTAATTATTGGCAGTTAGTCATAATCCCATCAAATGGCAAACAGACAGCTGAAGTGACTACACACTCACAATGAAAAACCTCAGTTCCACAAGCAAACATATTCCGTTATCTGCTCTGAATCCTAAAAACACCATTCTGAGGAATGCGCTGAACAAATCGGGAAACACATGCGCACAACATACACTCACTCACATACGCGCACACACGGTCTCCATGGAAACAAGTGGGAGATCGGACCGTCCCACTCTTTTCTGTGTACTGTTAAAAATGATGAGAAATAGAAAGACAGAGAAAGAATGGAAAAGAGAGATGCTATATGCAAAGAGAGAGAGAAAGAAATGGAGGGAGGGAAAGCAAGAAAGCTCTGAAATAATTGAAGGTTAGATCACTTTTTTAGGAAAATTAGATGAAATTAGGCTTGGTTGTTGTTATAGAAAGGATCACCACCACACATTTAATTGTGTGTGAGAGAGACTGGTATCCCCAACCTGAACTCAAAGCCAAATGCTGTCTTGACACCCAAAAGCTAAAACTGTGGGAAACACTGCACTGTACCAGAGCTCTAACATCTACAGCATCTCTTCTGATCCAGGAAACCACCTCATGTGTGCACTGAATACTAATAACCAAGATATGAGTGGCCTGCACTGATGTACGATCTGTGTTCTCAAGTAAAACCATTTGAACATATGAATCCTGTCTAGCTTTATAGATGCTGTTATGAAGTTTCCTAGAAACTGAACTGCTTTCAAAAATGTACAGTGTAACTGCTATGGTACAGTGATTGTATCAGATGGTAATAAGTATCAGTACAGTCGTTTTGGTCATTTTGCCTCCTCGAGTACTCAAAATAATTAAGTACTCTGTGAGTAATGGGGGGGGGGGGGGTTACAGTAACATAACATATACTGTATATGTTAGACATACATCTTTGACTGCTGCGTTGCATGTGGTTTAGGAATGCACCAATATGACAATTCTTGGCCCAAAAATATAGGCCAATATCAATACAGATATTCTGCCACTCACCATACTTTGTCATCAGACCACTGCTTTTTTTTTCTGTTCTAACATAAAAATTATTTCCATTGAACATAGACTGGATCACATGACAGGCCAAAGTTTCAAAGAGAGCAACAATGAAAGATACATATAAGATAAACAGATTAAAAATAACTAAATATGATAACATGATGATTGATAAGAAAAACTGTTATTTTGTTCTTCAACAATATCACACTCACAATCATACTGTATGGCCCTGGATCAGCACACAATATCACACGAGGCAGAGTGCCTAAATCTGCACTGTCTCAGAACATCAGTACTCCAATGTTTGTATCGCTTCGCTTGTGTTGTGCCATTCTAAACTAAAGTGTAAGAGCAGTGCACTTGTAAAAAGCTAGATGTGTCTCTTTATATTTATTTTTGCATATTTTAGCCAGCAGGTGGCAGCAAAAGACTATTTTTGAGTGTAAAAGAGTCAGCTGAGGTTACGTGCTTCACCAGTCAGTCAGAATTTTCAATCATCGGCACTCCGTGATTTCTTTGATTACTACTACACTACTAAAGCTGGGGAAAACAGCTTTAAACTAACAACTTCAGCATTAAGGCTCATCACAGCTGAGAGACACAACAGACTGATTAATTACACAAATCAAGTCGCTTACCTCTTACCGGCGTTTCCACATTAGAGAGGATATACTGTTCAAAATGGTGGAGGACATTGCAGTTTCTATAGTGAAAGACTCTTGTGCACAGGCTACCGTGAATTAAGGAGGAATACCCCTGCTCAGACAGATATGTTTCCTCAGAGAAAATAGAATGCATTTGATCAAAAGGATTTTATCTTCAGAAAGCTGACTAACACACTACAGCATCTCTGCTTGGAAGTGGCAACAGACAAAGGTGATCGCACACGGTCAATCTCTCTCTCTCTCTCCCTCTCTTTCTTACACACACACACACACACACACACACACACACACACACACACACACACACACACACACACACACACACACACACACACACATCCTTGTTTCTCCAATAACTTGTTAGAAACAGCCCAAGCCGTGATACTAGTTGTAAAGTGACGTTTTTGAGAGGCTTGGATGCTCATTTGGTTTGAACCAGCAACAGCAGATTCTGATCCGTCACATAGGAAAATAGATCAAAGCACAAATGCATTTTTATTTTCTCCATCCTCAGTTTTTCCTAATTTTTTTTTTATTTACTTGCTCATTGAACTGTTGTTTATAAGCAATATCACACTTGCAATTGTGCTATATGGCCCTAAATCAGCGCTACTGTTATTACCTATGGCACTTGGGCCTGTGGCCGAATCGCAGCTGTGCTGATGGAGGACCATATCGCACTCTTGCTCATGTGATATGGCTTAAATAAGCATCTTGCACAAGATCGCCACATTTTTAGACACCAAGTTAAGTGAAAAAGAACTTTCATTTTTATAAACGCATCTCGAAACATATGTGCTGTGTTTTATTCATTTTGTTGAGTTGCGCTGCATTGTTATCTGACTGTTACACCATTAAACATGATTCCAAGTTGTTTTTCTCCAAGCAAAGTTTCAGCACTTTATAAACGGTAAGACAGTGGGCGTTTTTTTCCCTTTTATCCCTGGTGTGCATATTTACATGCACTAATTAGCCAAGTTCAATGTTATTTGATTTTAAACCATTTAAAGATCAAAGCACCCCGAAGAGGCTATTTAACCACAGCAGTGTTAACTCCACGCACATGACAATACTTGCGTTCGTTCCCTCATGGAACTGTGAACCTGCCCGGGCAAAGTGTATATACAGGCAGTGACAGTTTGATTATTTTTGTTTAAGTTTAATGTGAGATTTTAGCATTTAAAGATCTATGTATTGTGCCATTTAGGCTCATAGTTCATTGTTTGAGGAAATGTAATTGCAAAATTGTACGTCTCGTAATACAGACTACTTAATTGTAGTAAGTTAGGATTAATAATGAAGGAGTAGGGGTGGTGGAGGGATGCAGTAAGAATCACAGGAATGAGGGAAACAGCTGCTTTTATGTGCTTGAATTATGATTGACGGGACTAACTTGACAAGCTCCTACCAAACCTTTGTTTAGAAATCCATGTAATCAGACCTCTTCTCCTCATACTAAGGCCATGTCCACATTAATTCGGTTAAATTTGAAAATGGCGTTTTCGCTCTACTCGTCCACACTGAAACATATAAAAATGCTTAAGTTCCCTTGATGTGCATGCGAAAATTCACCGTTCCACGTACGGTCTAAAACATAGTTACCACTGGACACCAATTTGAGTAAACTTCATGTCGCCTTTGAAGGAATGCAATGTTAAGGTTGTACAAAGTAACATTTATCTTTAACAACGGTATCAAAAGTGGATATCAGGCACAACAACACTGCTACAACATGGGCCGCTAACTTGTGCTGTCATGACTGCGTCACATGACAAATACATAATCGTTTTCAAATGTCTCTGTTTTCCCAGTCCACACTACAATGCAAAGATGGAGTTTTCAAATGTATCCACAGGGAGAGTGTTTTCGTAAATTTGAATGAAAATGTATTAATGTAGCCTAATTCTCTTTTGCACATTATTGAACATAGCAAGTGTTCTGTACATGGGTAAAAGACAAATACATGTATTTTTCCCTTCTTTTTTAAAACAAATATATTTATTTTTTTTATTATTATTTTTTATCATGAATATCATAAACTCAGGGGTTAAACCATTGGAACTAATCATGAACTAACCATGCCTCTTCCTAAAAAAGAAAGGTCAATATATCTGGTAAACAAATATAACATTTTATAACTTTTCCTGTGATGAAATGAGAGAGATGAGTGAAACACGGGTTCTCATCCCATGGAAACCAAGAAGTAATTGTGTTCACATAATCACATAATTTTTATTCCACTGACAATTAGGTTTAGGGTTGGAGTTTAGGTTAGTGTGTAAGGTTAGTAAAATATGCATTCCTCTTCAATGTATTACATGAGTGGCCATTTAGGCTGTAATTCAAACTTTACCTCATGTATCCACACAGAACACTCTCATAGTCACAAGAAACATTTGCACATACACACCAAGTGCATGCAGCTTCACAAGTAATGCTTGCATATACACAACACTCACATACACCTAAAACACTCTTGCATTAACTTATTTCACCTCTCACAAAAATGCATAATGATCACACATTCACTGGTTTGCCTCTCACACACACACACACACACACATACAGCATCTGCAAATCAATCTTTTGAGTCAGTTCTAAATGATTCGCAAAATCGCCTGAACTGCTTCTGAATGAGACTCCAGAGCTGTCAGTCCAGATAATTTTGAGTGAACTGAATATTAATTATATCGATTTACAGGTTTTATTTTTTTGGGTTTTTTTTCCAATTGGATACACATATTTCACAGAATCATTGATCCAGTTCCTTAAAATACATATACAAAGCTGTGGCACGGTGGAGGGCAGGGCGTGACTCAACACGCCCGGTCCTGTATTAGGCTAATCAAGCCTCCGAGAGGGTTAAAGGCTGATTGCGGAGGACGTGCGTGAGAGAGAGATCATTACGGACATGTCTATTGTCTTATGTGTTTGTATTTTGAGTTCTCCATTAAACTATGATTTCATGTGTTCAGCCGGTTTCTCGCCTCTTCCTTGCCCGTGAACATGAACTGCTTTACAAAAGACCATTATAAAATACCACATTTCCAAAATCTTACACACATAAAAGCATTTATGTAGTGGTGGTGGCATAGTGGGCTAAAGCACTAAATTGTTAATCAGAAGGTCGCTGGTTCGATCCCCACAGCCACCACAATTGTGTCCTTGAGCAAGGCACTTAACTCCAGGTTGCTCCGGGGGGATTGTCCCTGTAATAAGTGCACTGTAAGTCGCTTTGGATAAAAGCGTCTGCCAAATGCATAAATGTAAATGTAAATTTATGTTGCACACACTAAGCATCAGATTATACACTGTGCTGCAGATAACAATTTCTAATCAAAATGATTTTTTTTCAGACTGCAAAAAAATATAAAATAAACATTGTCTGATACTTTAGAAACAGACATTATATTTCACAATTTGATGTATTTACTGCATACTCAATTCTCAATGTATTTAGTGATACCTTTTGAAAGAAAAACTTGGCCATGCACTGTTAAAAAAAAAAAAAGTGATATTGTTACAGTATAGTATTGGCCAACACGATATTGACAATATGAGCTTCTTGATTTGGGGTGAACGGGCAATTTTTTTACGTGAGAGGTAAAAGTTGTGAATGTGTGAGTGTTTCATGTGTACATGAGATGTAAAATTTGTGAATGTGTGAGTGTTTCATGTGTATGTGAGAGGTAAAATTTGTGAATGTGTGAGTGTTTTATGTGTATGTGTGAGGTAAAAGTTGTGAATGTGTGAGTGTTACATGTGTATGTGTGAGGTAAAAGTTGTGAATGTGTGACTGTTTCATGTGTATGTGTGAGGTAAAAGTTGTGAATGTGTGACTGTTTCATGTGTATGTGTGAGGTAAAAGTTGTGAATGTGTGAGTGTTTCGTGTGTATGTGAGAGGTAAAATTTGTGAATGTGTGAGTGTTTCATGTGTACGTGAGAGGTAAAAGTTGTGAATGTGTGAATATGTGCAAGGTAAAAGTTGTGAATGTGTGAGTGTTTCATGTGTACGTGAGAGGTAAAAGTTGTGAATGTGTGAGTGTTTCATGTGTACGTTAAAGGTAAAAGTTGTGAATGTGTGAGTGTTTTGTGTGTATGTGAGAGGTAAAAGTTGTGAATGTGTGAGTGTTTTGTGTGTATGTGAGAGGTAAAAGTTGTGAATGTGTGAGTGTTTCATGTGTACGTGAGAGGTAAAAGTTGTGAATGTGTGAATATGTGCAAGGTAAAAGTTGTGAATGTGTGAGTGTGTATCTGTGAGGTAAAAGTTGTGAATGTGTGAGTGTCTTGTGTGTATGTGAGAGGTAAAAGTTGTGAATGTGTGAGTGTTTTGTGTGTATGTGAGAGGTAAATGTTGTGAATGTGTGAGTGTTTCATGTGTACGTGAGAGGTAAAAGTTGTGAATGTGTGAGTGTTTTGTGTGTACGTGAGAGGTAAAAGTTGTGAATGTGTGAGTGTTTTGTGTGTATGTGAGAGGTAAAAGTTGTGAATGTGTGAGTGTTTTGTGTGTATGTGCGAGGTAAAAGTTGTGAATGTGTAAGTGTTTTGTGTGTATGTGCGAGGTAAAAGTTGTGAATGTGTGAGTATGTGAGAGGTAAAAGTTGTGAATGTGTGAGTGTTTCATGTGTACGTGAGAGGTAAAAGTTGTGAATGTGTGAGTGTTTCATGTGTACGTGTGAGGTAAAAGTTGTGAATGTGTGAGTGTTGTATGGGAGAGGTAAAAGTTGTGAATGTGTGAGTGTTGTATGTGAGAGGTAAAAGTTGTGAATGTGTGAGTGTTGTATGTGAGAGGTAAAAGTTGTGAATGTGTGAGTGTTTTATGTGTATGTGTGTGGTAAAAGTTGTGATTGTGTGAGTATGTGTATGTGTGAGTTAAAAGTTGTGAATGTGTGAGTGTTGTATGTATATGTGTGAGGTAAAAGTTGTGAATGTGTGAGTGTTTTATATGTATGTGTGTGGTAAAAGTTGTGAACGTGTGAGTATGCGTACGTGTGAGGTAAAAGTTGTGAATGTGTGAGTGTGTATCTGTGAGGTAAAAGTTGTGAATGTGTGAGTGTTTTGTGTGTATGTGAGAGGTAAAAGTTGTGAATGTGTGAGTGTGTATGTGAGAGGTAAAAGTTGTGAATGTGTGATTGTTTTGTGTGTATGTGAGAGGTAAAAGTTGTGAATGTGTGAGTGTTTCATGTGTACGTGAGAGGTAAAAGTTGTGAATGTGTGAGTGTTTCATGTGTACGTTAAAGGTAAAAGTTGTGAATGTGTGAGTGTTTCATGTGTACGTGAGAGGTAAAAGTTGTGAATGTGTGAGTATGTGCAAGGTAAAAGTTGTGAATGTGTGAGTGTTTCATGTGTACGTGAGAGGTAAAAGTTGTGAATGTGTGAGTGTTTTGTGTGTATGTGAGAGGTAAAAGTTGTGAATGTGTGAGTATGTGCAAGGTAAAAGTTGTGAATGTGTGAGTGTTTCATGTGTACGTGAGAGGTAAAAGTTGTGAATGTGTGAGTGTTTCATGTGTACGTTAAAGGTAAAAGTTGTGAATGTGTGAGTGTTTCATGTGTATGTGAGAGGTAAAAGTTGTGAATGTGTGAGTGTTTTGTGTGTATGTGAGAGGTAAAAGTTGTGAATGTGTGAGTGTTTCGTGTGTACGTGAGAGGTACAAGTTGTGAATGTGTAAGTGTTTTGTGTGTATGTGCGAGGTAAAAGTTGTGAATGTGTGAGTATGTGCGAGGTAAAAGTTGTGAATGTGTGAGTGTTTCATGTGTACGTGAGAGGTAAAAGTTGTGAATGTGTGAGTGTTTCATGTGTACGTGTGAGGTAAAAGTTGTGAATGTGTGAGTGTGTATGTGTGAGGTAAAAGTTGTGAATGTGTGAGTGTTGTATGTGAGAGGTAAAAGTTGTGAATGTGTGAGTGTTGTATGTGAGAGGTAAAAGTTGTGAATGTGTGAGTGTGTATGTGTGAGGTAAAAGTTGTGAATGCGTGAGTGTTGTATGTGAGAGGTAAAAGTTGTGAATGTGTGAGTGTTGTATGTGAGAGGTAAAAGTTGTGAATGTGTGAGTGTTGTATGTGAGAGGTAAAAGTTGTGAATGTGTGAGTGTTTTATGTGTATGTGTGTGGTAAAAGTTGTGATTGTGTGAGTATGTGTACGTGTGAGGTAAAAGTTGTGAATGTGTGAATGTTGTATGTGTACGTGTGAGTTAAAAGTTGCGAATGTGTGAATGTTGTATGTGTATGTGTGAGTTAAAAGTTGTGAATGTGTGAATGTTGTATGTGTATGTGTGAGTTAAAAGTTGTGAATGTGTGAGTGTTGTATGTATATGTGTGAGGTAAAAGTTGTGAATGTGTGAGTGTTTTATATGTATGCGTGTGGTAAAAGTTGTGAATATGTGAGTATGCGTACGTGTGAGGTAAAAGTTGTGAATGTGTGAATGTTTTATGTGTACGTGTGAGGTAAAAGTTGTGAATGTGTGAGTGTCTTGTGTGTATGTGAGAGGTAAAAGTTGTGAATGTGTGAGTGTTTTGTGTGTATGTGAGAGGTAAAAGTTGTGAATGTGTGAGTATGTGCAAGGTAAAAGTTGTGAATGTGTGAGTGTTTCATGTGTACGTGAGAGGTAAAAGTTGTGAATGTGTGAGTGTTTCATGTGTACGTTAAAGGTAAAAGTTGTGAATGTGTGAGTGTTTCGTGTGTACGTGAGAGGTAAAAGTTGTGAATGTGTAAGTGTTTTGTGTGTATGTGCGAGGTAAAAGTTGTGAATGTGTGAGTATGTGCGAGGTAAAAGTTGTGAATGTGTGAGTGTTTCATGTGTACGTGAGAGGTAAAAGTTGTGAATGTGTGAGTGTTTCATGTGTACGTGAGAGGTAAAAGTTGTGAATGTGTGAGTGTATATGTGTGAGGTAAAAGTTGTGAATGTGTGAGTGTTGTATGTGAGAGGTAAAAGTTGTGAATGTGTGAGTGTTTCATGTGTACGTGAGAGGTAAAAGTTGTGAATGTGTGAGTGTTTCATGTGTACGTTAAAGGTAAAAGTTGTGAATGTGTGAGTGTTTCATGTGTACGTGAGAGGTAAAAGTTGTGAATGTGTGAGTATGTGCAAGGTAAAAGTTGTGAATGTGTGAGTGTTTCATGTGTACGTGAGAGGTAAAAGTTGTGAATGTGTGAGTGTTTTGTGTGTATGTGAGAGGTAAAAGTTGTGAATGTGTGAGTATGTGCAAGGTAAAAGTTGTGAATGTGTGAGTGTTTCATGTGTACGTGAGAGGTAAAAGTTGTGAATGTGTGAGTGTTTCATGTGTACGTTAAAGGTAAAAGTTGTGAATGTGTGAGTGTTTCATGTGTATGTGAGAGGTAAAAGTTGTGAATGTGTGAGTGTTTTGTGTGTATGTGAGAGGTAAAAGTTGTGAATGTGTGAGTGTTTCGTGTGTACGTGAGAGGTACAAGTTGTGAATGTGTAAGTGTTTTGTGTGTATGTGCGAGGTAAAAGTTGTGAATGTGTGAGTATGTGCGAGGTAAAAGTTGTGAATGTGTGAGTGTTTCATGTGTACGTGAGAGGTAAAAGTTGTGAATGTGTGAGTGTTTCATGTGTACGTGTGAGGTAAAAGTTGTGAATGTGTGAGTGTGTATGTGTGAGGTAAAAGTTGTGAATGTGTGAGTGTTGTATGTGAGAGGTAAAAGTTGTGAATGTGTGAGTGTTGTATGTGAGAGGTAAAAGTTGTGAATGTGTGAGTGTGTATGTGTGAGGTAAAAGTTGTGAATGCGTGAGTGTTGTATGTGAGAGGTAAAAGTTGTGAATGTGTGAGTGTTGTATGTGAGAGGTAAAAGTTGTGAATGTGTGAGTGTTGTATGTGAGAGGTAAAAGTTGTGAATGTGTGAGTGTTTTATGTGTATGTGTGTGGTAAAAGTTGTGATTGTGTGAGTATGTGTACGTGTGAGGTAAAAGTTGTGAATGTGTGAATGTTGTATGTGTACGTGTGAGTTAAAAGTTGCGAATGTGTGAATGTTGTATGTGTATGTGTGAGTTAAAAGTTGTGAATGTGTGAATGTTGTATGTGTATGTGTGAGTTAAAAGTTGTGAATGTGTGAGTGTTGTATGTATATGTGTGAGGTAAAAGTTGTGAATGTGTGAGTGTTTTATATGTATGCGTGTGGTAAAAGTTGTGAATATGTGAGTATGCGTACGTGTGAGGTAAAAGTTGTGAATGTGTGAATGTTTTATGTGTACGTGTGAGGTAAAAGTTGTGAATGTGTGAGTGTCTTGTGTGTATGTGAGAGGTAAAAGTTGTGAATGTGTGAGTGTTTTGTGTGTATGTGAGAGGTAAAAGTTGTGAATGTGTGAGTATGTGCAAGGTAAAAGTTGTGAATGTGTGAGTGTTTCATGTGTACGTGAGAGGTAAAAGTTGTGAATGTGTGAGTGTTTCATGTGTACGTTAAAGGTAAAAGTTGTGAATGTGTGAGTGTGTGCGAGGTAAAAGTTGTGAATGTGTGAGTGTTTCATGTGTACGTGAGAGGTAAAAGTTGTGAATGTGTGAGTGTTTCATGTGTACGTGAGAGGTAAAAGTTGTGAATGTGTGAGTGTATATGTGTGAGGTAAAAGTTGTGAATGTGTGAGTGTTGTATGTGAGAGGTAAAAGTTGTGAATGTGTGAGTGTTTTATGTGTATGTGTGTGGTAAAAGTTGTGATTGTGTGAGTATGTGTATGTGTGAGGTAAAAGTTGTGAATGTGTGAGTGTTTTATATGTATGTGTGTGGTAAAAGTTGTGAATGTGTGAGTGTTTTATGTGTATGTGTGAGGTAAAAGTTGTGAATGTGTGAGTGTTTTATGTGTATGTGTGAGGTAAAAGTTGTGAATGTGTGACTGTTTCATGTGTACGTGAGAGGTAAAAGTTGTGAATGTGTGAGTGTTTCATGTGTACGTTAAAGGTAAAAGTTGTGAATGTGTGAGTGTTTCGTGTGTACGTGAGAGGTAAAAGTTGTGAATGTGTAAGTGTTTTGTGTGTACGTGAGAGGTAAAAGTTGTGAATGTGTGAGTGTTTTGTGTGTATGTGAGAGGTAAAAGTTGTGAATGTGTGAGTGTTTTGTGTGTATGTGCGAGGTAAAAGTTGTGAATGTGTAAGTGTTTTGTGTGTATGTGCGAGGTAAAAGTTGTGAATGTGTGAGTATGTGAGAGGTAAAAGTTGTGAATGTGTGAGTGTTTCATGTGTACGTGAGAGGTAAAAGTTGTGAATGTGTGAGTGTTTCATGTGTACGTGTGAGGTAAAAGTTGTGAATGTGTGAGTGTTGTATGGGAGAGGTAAAAGTTGTGAATGTGTGAGTGTTGTATGTGAGAGGTAAAAGTTGTGAATGTGTGAGTGTTGTATGTGAGAGGTAAAAGTTGTGAATGTGTGAGTGTTGTATGTGTGTGGTAAAAGTTGTGATTGTGTGAGTATGTGTATGTGTGAGTTAAAAGTTGTGAATGTGTGAGTGTTGTATGTATATGTGTGAGGTAAAAGTTGTGAATGTGTGAGTGTTTTATATGTATGTGTGTGGTAAAAGTTGTGAACGTGTGAGTATGCGTACGTGTGAGGTAAAAGTTGTGAATGTGTGAGTGTGTATCTGTGAGGTAAAAGTTGTGAATGTGTGAGTGTTTTGTGTGTATGTGAGAGGTAAAAGTTGTGAATGTGTGAGTGTGTATGTGAGAGGTAAAAGTTGTGAATGTGTGAGTGTTTTGTGTGTATGTGAGAGGTAAAAGTTGTGAATGTGTGAGTGTTTCGTGTGTACGTGAGAGGTAAAAGTTGTGAATGTGTGAGTGTTTCATGTGTACGTTAAAGGTAAAAGTTGTGAATGTGTGAGTGTTTCATGTGTACGTGAGAGGTAAAAGTTGTGAATGTGTGAGTATGTGCAAGGTAAAAGTTGTGAATGTGTGAGTGTTTCATGTGTACGTGAGAGGTAAAAGTTGTGAATGTGTGAGTGTTTTGTGTGTATGTGAGAGGTAAAAGTTGTGAATGTGTGAGTATGTGCAAGGTAAAAGTTGTGAATGTGTGAGTGTTTCATGTGTACGTGAGAGGTAAAAGTTGTGAATGTGTGAGTGTTTCATGTGTACGTTAAAGGTAAAAGTTGTGAATGTGTGAGTGTTTCATGTGTACGTGAGAGGTAAAAGTTGTGAATGTGTGAGTGTTTTGTGTGTATGTGAGAGGTAAAAGTTGTGAATGTGTGAGTGTTTCGTGTGTACGTGAGAGGTACAAGTTGTGAATGTGTAAGTGTTTTGTGTGTATGTGTGAGGTAAAAGTTGTGAATGTGTGAGTATGTGCGAGGTAAAAGTTGTGAATGTGTGAGTGTTTCATGTGTACGTGAGAGGTAAAAGTTGTGAATGTGTGAGTGTTTCATGTGTACGTGTGAGGTAAAAGTTGTGAATGTGTGAGTGTGTATGTGTGAGGTAAAAGTTGTGAATGTGTGAGTGTTGTATGTGAGAGGTAAAAGTTGTGAATGTGTGAGTGTTGTATGTGAGAGGTAAAAGTTGTGAATGTGTGAGTGTGTATGTGTGAGGTAAAAGTTGTGAATGCGTGAGTGTTGTATGTGAGAGGTAAAAGTTGTGAATGTGTGAGTGTTGTATGTGAGAGGTAAAAGTTGTGAATGTGTGAGTGTTGTATGTGAGAGGTAAAAGTTGTGAATGTGTGAGTGTTTTATGTGTATGTGTGTGGTAAAAGTTGTGATTGTGTGAGTATGTGTACGTGTGAGGTAAAAGTTGTGAATGTGTGAATGTTGTATGTGTACGTGTGAGTTAAAAGTTGTGAATGTGTGAATGTTGTATGTGTATGTGTGAGTTAAAAGTTGTGAATGTGTGAATGTTGTATGTGTATGTGTGAGTTAAAAGTTGTGAATGTGTGAGTGTTGTATGTATATGTGTGAGGTAAAAGTTGTGAATGTGTGAGTGTTTTATATGTATGCGTGTGGTAAAAGTTGTGAATATGTGAGTATGCGTACGTGTGAGGTAAAAGTTGTGAATGTGTGAATGTTTTATGTGTACGTGTGAGGTAAAAGTTGTGAATGTGTGAGTGTCTTGTGTGTATGTGAGAGGTAAAAGTTGTGAATGTGTGAGTGTTTTGTGTGTATGTGAGAGGTAAAAGTTGTGAATGTGTGAGTATGTGCAAGGTAAAAGTTGTGAATGTGTGAGTGTTTCATGTGTACGTGAGAGGTAAAAGTTGTGAATGTGTGAGTGTTTCATGTGTACGTTAAAGGTAAAAGTTGTGAATGTGTGAGTGTTTCGTGTGTACGTGAGAGGTAAAAGTTGTGAATGTGTAAGTGTTTTATATGTATGTGTGTGGTAAAAGTTGTGAACGTGTGAGTATGCGTACGTGTGAGGTAAAAGTTGTGAATGTGTGAGTGTGTATCTGTGAGGTAAAAGTTGTGAATGTGTGAGTGTTTTGTGTGTATGTGAGAGGTAAAAGTTGTGAATGTGTGAGTGTGTATGTGAGAGGTAAAAGTTGTGAATGTGTGAGTGTTTTGTGTGTATGTGAGAGGTAAAAGTTGTGAATGTGTGAGTGTTTCGTGTGTACGTGAGAGGTAAAAGTTGTGAATGTGTGAGTGTTTCATGTGTACGTTAAAGGTAAAAGTTGTGAATGTGTGAGTGTTTCATGTGTACGTGAGAGGTAAAAGTTGTGAATGTGTGAGTATGTGCAAGGTAAAAGTTGTGAATGTGTGAGTGTTTCATGTGTACGTGAGAGGTAAAAGTTGTGAATGTGTGAGTGTTTTGTGTGTATGTGAGAGGTAAAAGTTGTGAATGTGTGAGTATGTGCAAGGTAAAAGTTGTGAATGTGTGAGTGTTTCATGTGTACGTGAGAGGTAAAAGTTGTGAATATGTGAGTGTTTCATGTGTACGTTAAAGGTAAAAGTTGTGAATGTGTGAGTGTTTCATGTGTACGTGAGAGGTAAAAGTTGTGAATGTGTGAGTGTTTTGTGTGTATGTGAGAGGTAAAAGTTGTGAATGTGTGAGTGTTTCGTGTGTACGTGAGAGGTACAAGTTGTGAATGTGTAAGTGTTTTGTGTGTATGTGCGAGGTAAAAGTTGTGAATGTGTGAGTATGTGCGAGGTAAAAGTTGTGAATGTGTGAGTGTTTCATGTGTACGTGAGAGGTAAAAGTTGTGAATGTGTGAGTGTTTCATGTGTACGTGTGAGGTAAAAGTTGTGAATGTGTGAGTGTGTATGTGTGAGGTAAAAGTTGTGAATGTGTGAGTGTTGTATGTGAGAGGTAAAAGTTGTGAATGTGTGAGTGTTGTATGTGAGAGGTAAAAGTTGTGAATGTGTGAGTGTGTATGTGTGAGGTAAAAGTTGTGAATGCGTGAGTGTTGTATGTGAGAGGTAAAAGTTGTGAATGTGTGAGTGTTGTATGTGAGAGGTAAAAGTTGTGAATGTGTGAGTGTTGTATGTGAGAGGTAAAAGTTGTGAATGTGTGAGTGTTTTATGTGTATGTGTGTGGTAAAAGTTGTGATTGTGTGAGTATGTGTACGTGTGAGGTAAAAGTTGTGAATGTGTGAATGTTGTATGTGTACGTGTGAGTTAAAAGTTGTGAATGTGTGAATGTTGTATGTGTATGTGTGAGTTAAAAGTTGTGAATGTGTGAATGTTGTATGTGTATGTGTGAGTTAAAAGTTGTGAATGTGTGAGTGTTGTATGTATATGTGTGAGGTAAAAGTTGTGAATGTGTGAGTGTTTTATATGTATGCGTGTGGTAAAAGTTGTGAATATGTGAGTATGCGTACGTGTGAGGTAAAAGTTGTGAATGTGTGAATGTTTTATGTGTACGTGTGAGGTAAAAGTTGTGAATGTGTGAGTGTCTTGTGTGTATGTGAGAGGTAAAAGTTGTGAATGTGTGAGTGTTTTGTGTGTATGTGAGAGGTAAAAGTTGTGAATGTGTGAGTATGTGCAAGGTAAAAGTTGTGAATGTGTGAGTGTTTCATGTGTACGTGAGAGGTAAAAGTTGTGAATGTGTGAGTGTTTCATGTGTACGTTAAAGGTAAAAGTTGTGAATGTGTGAGTGTTTCGTGTGTACGTGAGAGGTAAAAGTTGTGAATGTGTAAGTGTTTTGTGTGTATGTGCGAGGTAAAAGTTGTGAATGTGTGAGTATGTGCGAGGTAAAAGTTGTGAATGTGTGAGTGTTTCATGTGTACGTGAGAGGTAAAAGTTGTGAATGTGTGAGTGTTTCATGTGTACGTGAGAGGTAAAAGTTGTGAATGTGTGAGTGTATATGTGTGAGGTAAAAGTTGTGAATGTGTGAGTGTTGTATGTGAGAGGTAAAAGTTGTGAATGTGTGAGTGTTTTATGTGTATGTGTGTGGTAAAAGTTGTGATTGTGTGAGTATGTGTACGTGTGAGGTAAAAGTTGTGAATGTGTGAGTGTTTTATATGTATGTGTGTGGTAAAAGTTGTGAATGTGTGAGTGTTTTATGTGTATGTGTGAGGTAAAAGTTGTGAATGTGTGAGTGTTTTATGTGTATGTGTGAGGTAAAAGTTGTGAATGTGTGACTGTTTCATGTGTATGTGTGAGGTAAAAGTTGTGAATGTGTGAGTGTTTCGTGTGTATGTGAGAGGTAAAATTTGTGAATATGTGAGTGTTTCATGTGTACGTGAGAGGTAAAAGTTGTGAATGTGTGAATATGTGCAAGGTAAAAGTTGTGAATGTGTGAGTGTTTCATGTGTACGTGAGAGGTAAAAGTTGTGAATGTGTGAGTGTTTCATGTGTACGTGAGAGGTAAAAGTTGTGAATGTGTGAGTGTTTTATATGTATGTGTGTGGTAAAAGTTGTGAATGTGTGAGTGTTTTATGTGTATGTGTGAGGTAAAAGTTGTGAATGTGTGAGTGTTTTATGTGTATGTGTGAGGTAAAAGTTGTGAATGTGTGACTGTTTCATGTGTATGTGTGAGGTAAAAGTTGTGAATGTGTGAGTGTTTCGTGTGTATGTGAGAGGTAAAATTTGTGAATATGTGAGTGTTTCATGTGTACGTGAGAGGTAAAAGTTGTGAATGTGTGAATATGTGCAAGGTAAAAGTTGTGAATGTGTGAGTGTGTATCTGTGAGGTAAAAGTTGTGAATGTGTGAGTGTCTTGTGTGTATGTGAGAGGTAAAAGTTGTGAATGTGTGAGTGTTTTGTGTGTATGTGAGAGGTAAATGTTGTGAATGTGTGAGTGTTTCATGTGTACGTGAGAGGTAAAAGTTGTGAATGTGTGAGTGTTTCATGTGTACGTTAAAGGTAAAAGTTGTGAATTTGTGAGTGTTTCGTGTGTACGTGAGAGGTAAAAGTTGTGAATGTGTGAGTGTTTTGTGTGTATGTGAGAGGTAAAAGTTGTGAATGTGTGAGTGTTTTGTGTGTATGTGAGAGGTAAAAGTTGTGAATGTGTGAGTATGTGCAAGGTAAAAGTTGTGAATGTGTGTGTATGTGAGAGGTAAAAGTTGTGAATGTGTGAGTATGTGCAAGGTAAAAGTTGTGAATGTGTGAGTGTTTTGTGTGTATGTGAGAGGTAAAAGTTGTGAATGTGTGAGTATGTGCAAGGTAAAAGTTGTGAATGTGTGAGTGTTTCATGTGTACGTGAGAGGTAAAAGTTGTGAATGTGTGAGTGTTTCAGGTGTACGTTAAAGGTAAAAGTTGTGAATGTGTGAGTGTTTTGTGTGTACGTGAGAGGTAAAAGTTGTGAATGTGTGAGTATGTGCGAGGTAAAAGTTGTGAATGTGTGAGTATGTGCGAGGTAAAAGTTGTGAATGTGTGAGTGTTTCATGTGTACGTGAGAGGTAAAAGTTGTGAATGTGTGAGTGTTTCATGTGTAAGTGAAAGGTAAAAGTTGTGAATGTGTGAGTGTTTTGTGTGTACGTGAGAGGTAAAAGTTGTGAATGTGTGAGTGTTTTGTGTGTACGTGAGAGGTAAAAGTTGTGAATGTGTGAGTGTTTTGTGTGTACGTGAGAGGTAAAAGTTGTGAATGTGTGAGTGTTTTGTGTGTATGTGCGAGGTAAAAGTTGTGAATGTGTGTGTTTTATGTGTACGTGAGAGGTAAAAGTTGTGAGTTTTTTATGTGTATGTGTGAGGTAAAAGTTGTGAATGTTTGAGTGTTGTATGTGCATGTGAGAAGTAAAAGTTGTGAATGTGTGAGTGTTTTATGTATACATGAGAGGTAAAAGTTGTGAGTGTTTTTTGTGTACGTGTGAGGTAAAAGTTGTGAATATGTGAGTGTTTTCTGTATGTGAGAGGTAAATGTTGTGAATGTTTTATGTGTAAGTGAGAGGTAAAAGTTGTGAGTGTGCGAGCATGTTGTGTGTATGTGCGAACATTTCTAGCGAATGTGAGATTGTTTTGTGTGAATGCGAGAGGTAATGTTTGAATTACAGCCCCTTATAGTAGTACATCATTTACAACCACAAACTTGCTTTACAACTTGCTAGTGGTGTCCCTATGTGGACATTTTACCTGGAAACTGGAGTTGCACATAATGAACATTCAACAACACGTCCGGCTTCGGACACAGGGGGCAGTGGTTTGTATTTTGGTAAGCACAGAACTGAAGAACTTTCAACCTACTGTCACCAAATGCACAATGGTATTTTTCAGGTTGGTCAAGCCCATGCTTAAGCACATTCTAGAGCAAAGGGCATATATGTGTCTGTCTGAAGAACATGAATGAGGGTAGAGTGGGCTAAAGGATTGGAGTGTCAAGTGGATATTCTTTGGATTTGGGCCATTTCACACTGGATGTGGCAAGCGCTAAAATTGCTGCATAGCTTATACCTGCCAACACTCACGATTTGACTGATTTTCTCCCCTTTTTCCACCCCTCCTCCCGCTGTACTCACAATTAAAAATTTCTCCCGATAAACTCTCGATTTTCTGCACCCACACTTTGTTCATGAGAATTCCAGGTAGGGTTTCCACCCCTCCCATAAAATGTGTGATCATCTTATATTTAAATATGAAATTGAATGATATTGAATCAATATGGGATGCAATTTGTTCCGTAAGCTGGTAAGATGGCATCACAATGAAATCATTCTCAAAATAAGTGGGTAAGGGGTTGTCTGAAAAGTCCACACATTGTGCTGAAATTGGCTAATACTGTGGAGGGTGTAGTAAGGGACCATCTGAAAAGTCCACGCATTGTGCTGAAACTGGCTAATACTGTGGAGGGTGTAGTTAGTGACCATCTGAAAAGTCCATACATTGTGTTGAAATTGGCTAATACTGTGGAGGGTGTAGTAAGGGACCATCTGAAAAGTCCACACATTGTGCTGAAACTGGCTAATACTGTGGAGAGTGCAGTTAGGGACCATCTGAAAAGTCCATACATTGTGCTGAAACTGGCTAATACTGTGGAGGGTGTAGTAAGTGACCATCTGAAAAGTCCACACATTGTGCTGAAACTGGCTAATACTGTGGAGGGTGTAGTAAGTGACCATCTGAAAAGTCCACACATTGTGCTGAAACTGGCTAATACTGTGGAGGGTGTAGTAAGGGACCATCTGAAAAGTCCACACATTGTGCTAAAACTGGCTAATACTGTGGAGGGTGTAGTAAGGGACCATCAGAAAAGTCCACACATTGGACTGTGCTGTACTGGATTGGTTTTATTGGAAAAACTGAAGGTTCAATATAAATGTTTAATAAGATAAAAAAAAATACAGATCAGGCAATGTATGAATACAATCACTGAGTCATAAAGACAAGAAGTTCAGGTGAAGGAAAAAATAATCATAATTAAAATAAAGTAATAAAAAAAAACATTAAAATATATATAAACCCACAGATATATAAAGTACATAAATAAGATAAAGACGATAAATAATCGAAGAAATAAAAATAATAATTTTTGTATAAGTCATGGGTCTGGAAATTTCTCAGCATAAAAGAAAGGATATAGCCTACACTTTTTATTATTAATAACTCAAAAAGCATTTATTGCTAAAACTGTAATTTATTGGTATTATTCATCTTCAATGTAGAATTACTGACTGGAACTCCCACTTACTATATTCCCAGTCCTTTTAGTGCAACACCCCCAATTTCATTTCATTTTAATACAAGTTGTCCATCTTAGGCATATTGTCTTTAGCCACACTGACTTTGATATGGCGGAATTTTTTGTTGTGTGAGAATACATGGCAAATAAATCCGCCCCTTAAGTGGAGTCGGAAGTATTTTTATTATGAGTTTCAAGCACACAAATGCCCAATCAAATTCATATTTACCAGTGGGAAACATGGAATTCTAGATCATACTTCAGTTGCCGTGTTGTGATGTTGGAAGGGGTGTGTCGACATGAACAATTATGGAAAGAAAAGCTTTTGCAAAATGATGTATATTGCAGTGATTTTTCAATAATATGAATTTGTTATACATAACATAAATGGAAGCTTTAGCATAAGTTCTGCCAGGAAGACTCAATTGTTACGTCACTCATTACCTTCTCATCTATCCAATCGCGTTCTAACACTTGCAGTATAAAAGATGGGTACTTACACATGTCTGAGTCCACAGATGCTGACGCTTTCGTTCTCCTCCACCCTCCCCACCACCAAGATGATCCCTTCCTTCCTACACACCACCACCAGGATGGTCCCTTCCCATACCTCACTGGGGGTCGGCTGCGCCCCTGCCTTCATCGCCAGGCAGGAAATGCAGAGTCCGGACCCCCGGATTGCGAGCTACGGATGGGGCCTACGCCAAAGAACTTTTATCTTTATATTGTTTGCCGAGCTGTAAATAAATGGTTAATTGTTCAGTATTATTCTCCCGAGTCTTTCTGGTAGAACTTATAGTCAACTAATGAAAAGCTACTCACCATTCACAGTTTGTTTAATGCAAAATCATAATAAAAATGGACAGATAATATGCATTAAATCATGTAGTTCATGCAGGTATTTTCACTTATGCTTATTCACAAATACAACAGAAAAAATAGGTTTTGCCATCATTTATTGTGTATTTGTTTTAGTTGGTCTTCTTCCATAATTTGTTTCCGACTAGAATATATGATATGTCATAATAATGAATGCCCAACTTGGACGAAAGAGATTCAAAGGTGCACTTTAAGACAGAAAAAGCTCTTTCTGATTCGATAATATCATAGTATTTAATCATTTATCAGGATACTGATGTATTACCATATTTGTATACCGCGGTACTATAATGTACTTTAAAGAATACCATGGTATTACCTGGTACAAAAGAAAAAAAGTAATACAAAAAATAATAATACATAACCAGGCAATAAACTGGGCCATATGGTCCGGAACAGTGTTCCAGCACCTTCAATTCCAAAATTAATGCTTGTTTGTCAGTCCATTCCATTTATTGTATTCTCAAATGCAGTTTTTGTTTGATCCATCTGACACATTCCATCTCTATTTAATGAGTGTACTTGTTCAAGTTATTTCAAGTTCATTATGCTTCACTCTAGTCAGTTGCGGATGCTGGTAGAGGCAGCATATACTAGAGTGGCATGAGACAACAGACCCCCTCATATAGACATGCATTCCCTCATGATCCCCTTTGTGTTTGAGATTCAAAAGAATGTCTGTTAGCTGAGCCACAGAAGTAATACTCTCTGAGTGCTAGGTCTAAAAAAGGTGCTCTATGATTTCTAAGATCACAGAAAACAGAGAAACACAGGACAAAGCTCAATGTCCCTTTCAACACCATACTGCTCAATTACGCAATAACAGATCACAGGTAGAGCAGCAATTTATACCGTACACATACACACACCGTCTTACTCACATGGGCACAATCAGGGCTGGACTGGGAAAAGAAATCGGCCTGGGATTTTACATAGCAACTGGCCCAAAAGTTGTTGAGCTTTGGAGGGGGGGCTTGTTTGCTGTCCTTTTCTGCATATCGCGGCGCAGTTTTGTGGTCTGTTCTGCATAACGTGGCAGCTCATTTTAGCTCATCACAGCCAATTCGTCCCGTTTCGCGGCCGACCCACCAGACTGCTCGGTTCTCCCAATGGCCAGTCCGCCCCTGATTGGCCCCAAAGTGCATCGGCCTACCGGGAAAATGCCCAGTATGCCAGATTCCCAGTCCAGCCCAGGACACAATCTCTTTCAAACTAGCACACAGTCTCATTCACGCTAGCATACAGTCACACACAGTCTAACACACACGCACGCAAGTGCTGAAGCCTGTCAGATGCTCGGCCCCTGCAGTATAGAGAGTTTTGAGTGAGCTGCAGATGCAGCAGACGTTTTGCATATTGTGCAACAGAGCAGCCACGGTAAGAGAGACTAAGAGAGAGACATTCAAGAGAGATTCATTAGCAAACACCAGCTCCAGGGTTTCACATGGCTTCTAGTACTGAAGCAACAGAGGCTCACTGCAAGCCTCATCTGCTTCCTTCCTGATACACACAGGAACTCAATGTGCTCCATGTAGCTGCTGCTGTGTGTCATCGTGTGACGGATGCCCGATCGTCAGGTAGCAGAGCAGAAAAGCCTATCTCTCCAAACAGAGAATGTTGCAATATTGCTAGGCAACGTTCCAACCCTCAAAGACAATTCACAAATAGAGGAAGAGAGACAACATGCCCTCGTCACCCTTGAGCAGATGCTAACGTCTTAATTGAATTAAAAGATCACACAGTAGTGGCATTGCATTGCATGTCACGGACACCTTTACCTGTGTGTAGCTTCAAATGAAACACACATGCATTAAGAGGCCAGATTGGAAATTCAACACCAGCAATCTACATACAGACATGCTGAAAACAACATTCCAGGTAAGATCCAACACATCCAACACTTTAGATCCCATCTGCACCTCCAACTCAAGACATGTTCATTCATTCCCAGAGCAACTGGTTCTTCAGTCATGCGGACTTGTGTGCTTACCTCTGCACTGGAAGCATCACACACAGGTCCTCTTCAAACCATTCCCGAAAACCAGAGCACAGTTTCAGACAGAGAGCCAGGAAAACCAAATCACACACAGGCTGATACTCCCAATCCAACCAGCCTGGAGATAACAGCTTGTCTCTCGCTTGTCCCGTTTTTCCGTTTCCCCCTCTCTCTGCCTCTCTCCTTTCTCTCTTTCCAGTCAATTCCCCAAGAGCAGAGGAGTGGAGAGGAGAGGAGCTGATCTCCCCGTCAATGGTGTTAAGCTGTGCGATTAGAGCTCCTCTGCAGCGATCTCGGCATCTTCCACGGCCTCCTCTGGTACACAGCAAAACGTGGAACCAGACACTGGATTCAGGATTCTCTCTTGCTCGCCACCGGACCCTGCTTACTCACTCTCAAATTGTATTCCACTTATTTCATCTCTGTCATTTGTCATCTGTTTCTGCTCTAAATGCAAATGTCACAAGCAAACCTGAAATTCATTCGAGGGGAAAAAATCCAACCTGTTAAAAAAAAGGAATCCTCATTCTCTGAAGAGAATGATGATGTCACTGTTTCAGTGGAGTGGCTGAAAGCATTTCATTTTCTAATTTCTGTATCATTGTCATCGCAGATTTAGGAAGATATTTGAGATGGTCATATTAGGAACCTGATAATATCCCTTAGTGGGAAGCACTATAGCACACATGAGAGAGGCTAATTTTTGCAATGTTAACAGTTACTACGTCTAACTGTTGAACCCCCTAATTTGAAGATGGACAGAGCTGATTATAGTAGCTGATGATACAATGAGACAATGTTCACTTCCACCATTGGCTAAGCATTGACCCTGTGTGCCCTCTTCAATTGTATTACCAAACACATAGTGATCAAGTCTGCCCTCTAGCAAATAATTGGAGTATTTATGCTTTGCTAAAGAATTTGGCACACTTTTGTTGAATCATTCAAAGTATTTACTTAGGCTTCGTTCAGATAGGTAGCAACAATTAGATTTTTTTAGCATAAAATAGCACATTTATGTTTTGTTTTTTGTTTTTTTCTCTGAGCAGCCAAAAAACACTTCTGATTAAAACACCCTCTTTCCAAGAGGGTTTTAAATCCAGATTTCAAGCATTTTTTATTTATTTTTTATAATTTGGGAAGCGACCCTGTATGTGATGTTGTACATAATACACATTAGTATCTATAGCAGTGTACGAATTCACTTATTTTCACTAACTAGTTTCCTAAGCTTCAAGCTATTCATAACTTTAAGTAGTGAGCTCACTCAATATCTTTTTGTTTGCGTCATCTTGGACTTACAGTGACATCTAGTGGTGTGGATGCAGCATCATTCAAAATCAATGTTTCAGTCACAGATGCCATTGTAGAAATTCACTATTCACAATCAGCCATGATTAATTTAATCCAAGAGGGAAAGTGTCAAATAACAGGATGGTTACTGAGATTAAGCAAATAGTATATAGCTGGTCATGTGATTCTAAAATGGCAGCCCCCATGAGAGCGCCCCTGCCCCATGTAAGATAAAACAGCTTTTATAAGGTTACTGATATGAGTAGAGTCCGCATCTCATGTGAGTGCTCATCATTTTATACAAATGTTTCAAAATTATAATTCACTACTTTAAGAGAAAATCTTTTTTTAATGGGGAAAAAACTACTAAGTGAACCTTTAACCTACAGTTACGCCACTTTTTAAAAAAAACGTATTTAGCTTTAGTACAAATTACTATCATACAAGTATTTAACTACATCAAGGCCATTTAAATAAGAAAATATAAATATAACAATCAGCTGATATTAAGTCTACAATTAGATGTGATAACGTGAAAAATAGATTTAATTACGGATGAATTAATCTAAACTTATAAATTCATTTAAAAAAAAAAAAAAAAAAAAAACTAGAAACACCCTATTTCATATAACCAAGTCAAAATACAGTGACACAGCAGCAATTAACTAAATATTTTCTTTTAAAAAAAGAAGGGCTTAAAGGGATCACCCAAAAATGAAAATTCTCTCATCATTTACTCACCCTCATGCCATACAAGATGTGTATGACTTTCTTGCTTCTGCAGAACAAAAATAAAGATTTTTAGAAGAATATTTCAGCTCTGTAGGTCAATTCAAAGCAAGTGAATGGTGGCCAGAACGCTGAAGGACCAAATAACAAATAAAGGCATCATAAAAGTAATCCATAAGACTCCAGTTTTTAATCAATGTCTTCTGAAGCGATCCAATCGGTTTTGGGTGAGAACAGACCAAAATGTAATTCCTTTTTCACTGTACATCTTGACTGCAGCCTCCCCCTCAAAAGGGATTATTCTTGAAACAAGAGGAACCATCATTTAATCCAAATGGCCATTGTAGCCAAGAAAAATTGAATATTGTAAAGGCATCGAATACATATCTATTTAAAAATAATAAAGGCATGTTTCCCCAGAGTTTTTTCACTAAATGAACACACGGGAAAATGAGATTTCATTGATATAGTCTTTTGTATTGATATTTTATATACAATGATACATAGTAGCTCAGCCTAATAAAAAGCATTATTTACCTTAATATATTTTTACTAGAACATTTATTGTAAATTAACAAGGTATTCAAAAACTATTGAATTATCATTATTATTTTAAAGGAATTTATTTGTTTTATGTAAAAGTAATATATTTCTGTCCATTTTACTTCACCTTCACTGGGAGCTTTTATTTTGACACTGAAAGTTGCTGCACTGATTTACTGAGTTGTAGTGGATCGTGCTGTCTCCATCGCTTTAGTTGAGCCATAGACCTTATTGACAGTTACGCCATCTTTGATTTTTAATGATAATGACAACAAGGCTGTGAGGGATAGACTTACCAACTCTTCAACGGCATGAAAAGTATAAAGCTGTTAAAAGCTCCTAGACCACATTCGATTTTCCATAACTCATGTTGTCTGGAGTTCTTTGTATACTGAATGTTCTTGGTCAGATATTTTATCAATATGTTATTTAGTGAGCCAATTATTTTTCTGCGCTCATTCAACCGTAAACACTTGCTGGTGGAAGTAGTGGTATATAGTAGTTTCAGTATAGTAAATTCTTTTTTATAATATAATTATAAAATTATTTTTATATGTGTAATTCTATTTTCATTATTAAGTTCCAACCTTGTGAATGTTTTGTTAAAAATGTGACTGAAATTCCAAACAGTGACAACAGTTTGTATCATTATTAAAAATGCTATTTTATGACATCATAAAAATGTATGTGAAATGTGAATGTGAAATTTGTACATTTGTAAGAAGCTAAAATGCGATTAAAATGATCAAAAGCAAAATATGAAATGTACAATCTCACATACTATATTATGTGAAGTTATACTATATTATGTGAATACATATACGTACAGTAAATACTATATACTGTATATGTGAATATGCCCCCTTTTCATTTTGCTTAATATCTTTTTCAGTTTTCAGTTGCGTTATGCTTACATGTCGTTAAAAGTCTGGTGAGTAAAACCAAAAATGTACTAGCCAATAGCGATTCTTTCTCCAACGTGTCCGTAAAGGGTTTAGTTTGTAGTTTACAATGTTCCGTATCTGGAGAATCGCTGTCATCTCCACTTTTTCTGTTATACTGGGCGAACTTTGTAGATTTATATAATAACTAATAGCAGTTACTAATGTTTGTAATTGTGCGAATGCTTGAACCTGCAGTACTTTTCTTCAGAATTGCCCTAAAAGTACTAAAAACATGAGCCCATGAACCCAGCGTGTGCAAAGAACAGCGCATCACCCTGTTTACTCTGAAGCACATACAGTCCATGTTTATCTGTCTATATTTGCAGCCTTTTGCAGTTTAATAATCACATATAACCAAATAGCCATTTTGATGTTTTTTTTATTAATTGTGCAGCACTGTGGAATTGTGAAATCAGTCAACTGATGTGCTCTTTATGAAACTTAATGGCCAAATATTAGCACATTCAAATCATAACTTAATTTTACATCATCAGCAAAATCGTTACAATTATATCGTGGATATTCAATATATCACCCAACCCTAATAGTGAACTGAGTAAACAAATGAGCGATTTTGGACACAATTAATTTATAAAGTACAGTAATGCCTGTGATGCTAATGTTCTTTCATACGGCTAATCATGAGTTCAGCACCACATTGAGTAGTCATGATGAAATTTCTTCTCTTTCCCCACTGACAGGTACACTCGGTTGTTGTAGAAGAAAGTCTCTTGCCATCATGCTTGATTGAAGTTATTACTATGGCAACAAATGTAGATATACTAGATATTGAATACACTCTCACTCTCTACAATGACTACACTACACTCTCTGGATTTGATTTCATAATTTGCAAAATGACAGGGAAGACAATCAGCCCCAAGATCTGACCGGATGCAGTGTGAAAAAAAGCTAGACCTATTGTTTGGTAGGCTACACTTTAGTAGTTTACTAGTTACCATTATTACATTATTGCAAGTGCATCCCCACTAGGCATTGCAATCAACAATAAACAAAAAAACTAAACATTTTAATCTGCTGATTACATAACATTACAAGCAATGGACAGGAGGCCAATAACAAAGGAGAAGGTTTTAAAAAGTTAATTATGCCACTGGAATCCATCAACATCATCCCTAGGCATTCTACCAGTTCAGAAGCCCATGCTTATTTTACGGCCAAATTGTAAAACAGATATGATATTCAGTCAGCTTCACAAAGGCATTCAGACATTGGTGGGTATGGAAGCTATCATGAGAGTCACTGCGCATTTCATTTTTCGAAGATAAGGGTCTGCAGTCCTAATGCTTGAACTGAAAGAGCCACAATAGAGAAAACACTATACAAAGATATTGCTAGGTCCTGTTTGTCTGAAAGAAATTATACTAAACCTAAAATCAAACATGTGGAACTTGGTGCATGATACTGCCATTAATTACCCTCACTGAACTGCTGTCACAAGAAAGAAAGTGTCACTGTGAGAAGCCACCTGACACTGTTGGGGGATGACAATCAGGAAATCAAATCACTGAAGATACCCTAGTTAACATGATTAGCAGATGATGGGAGCTGTCAAAGTATAAGCCAAGCAGGGTGTACCTCATTAATATAGCATTTGAAACCCCCTTCTATAAACAACTCAACTTTCCTGATGACAAAAAAGTGGTTAAGCAAAACACTCACTGAGCCCTTTATTAGGCGTACTATACTAATACTGGTTAGGGCCTCCCTTTGCACTCAAAACAGCATCAGTTCTTTGTGGCATGGATTCCACAAGATGTTGGAAACATTCCTTTGATATTCATGATTGCATCGCACAATTTCTACAGATTTGTCAGCTGAACTTTCATGCTGCGAATCTCATGTTCTGCCACATGACAAATGTGTTCTAATGGATTCAGATCCGGTGACTGGGAAGACCACCGAAGAACAGTGAACACATTGTCACGTTTATGAAACCAGTTTCAGACAACTTTGATTTGTGACATGGTGCACCATCATGCTGGAAGTAGCCATTAGAAGATGGGTGAATTGTAGCCATGAAGGGATGCACATGGTCAGTATCAATACTCAAATAGGTTTTGGCATTCAAGCGATGATTGAGGGTTTTAACAGGCCTAAAGTGTGCCAAGAAAACATTCACCACACCATTACACCACAGCTACCAGCCTGGACTGTTGACACAAGGCAGGTTGGGTCCATGGATTCATGCTGTTGGTGCAAAAGTCTGACTCTACCATCTGTGTGCCTCAGCAGAAATCAAGATTCATCAGACCAGGCTACATTTTTCTAATCTTCAACTGTGCAGTTTTGCTGAGCCTGTGCCCACTGCAACCTTGATTTTCTTTTCTTGGCTGACAGAAGTGGAACCCGACGTGGTCTTCTGCTGTTGTAGCACATCCGCCTCAAGGTTCGACATGTTGTGCATTCTGAGATGCTATTAGAATTGTAAAGAGTGGTCATCTGAGATACCGTAGCCTTTCTGTCAGCTCAAGTCTGATCATTCTCCGTTGACCTCTCTCATGAACAAGGCGTTTCAGTCCATAGAACTACCGCTCACTGGATGTTTTTTTGTTTTTGGCAGCACTTTGAGTAAACTAGAGGCTGTTGTGCATGAAAATCCTACGAGAATCCTACGCAGATACAGAAATACTCAAACCATACCATCTGGCACCAACAATCGTGCCACGGTTGAAATCACTGTGCTAAAAATTTTTCCCCATTCTGATGGTTGATGTGAACCTTAACTGAAGCTCCGGACCTGTATCTGCATGATTTTATGTATTGCACTACTAAAACATGACTGGCTAATGAGATAATTGCATGAATAAGTAGGTGCACATATGTTCCTAGTAAAGTGCTTATTGAGTGTATATAAAAGATGGATAAATTGGCTGTTATTGGGTATTTTTTAAATTATCGATATTAGACATTAGACCCATTTGGCCATTTCTTACATGATGTTTACCTTACTCGGGTTATAAAATTAGTTAGAATTCTAACATCTTTACAAAAAAAATCCCTTGGCGAACAGACTGGGTGCGCACTCTTAAGCCATGCCGGGGCAAGATGTGCTGTATGGCCTCTGTCTGTTGCTTCAACGGTGAGAACTGCTGGGTGAAGTCCTCGACAGTGTCGCCGAAGAGGCTGCCCTGGGAGATGGAGGCATTGAGGAACTGAGCATTGTCTGCCTCCCTCATCTCGACCAGGTTCAGCCATAGGTGGCGCTCCTGGACCAAAAATGTGGACATTGTCTGTCCGACGGGGGATCAGAACTACCCTCGTGTAACTCTTTCAGAGCTACGGCTTGATGAACCTGTGAAAGGGCCATGGCATGAAGGAGGCCGGAAGAGGCCTGCCCTGCAGCTTTGTAGGGTTTTTGCCGTCAGGGACGACGTTGCCCTACTGGCTAGGGAAGGGAGTGCCGGACGAGTCCGCCAGGTGGTAGCGCTCAGTGGGCACAGGTGTGCCGCGATTGCTTTGTCCACCTAGAGTATCGCAGCATAAGCTTTGGCCGTCCCCCCGTTGAGGGTAGTGAGAGCGGACGAACCAAAGGGCCAGGTTCAGGCATTAAAAAGAAGACCTCCACGATCGCCTCAGCTCGTCATGCACTTCCGGGAAGAACGAGACTGGAGGGGGGCTTGGCTGCAAGCATTGCGCCGAATCCAAACCCAGCCGTCAAGCGTGGCGGTCAGCTCCGTGTCGATCTCAGACTGGGCTGCCACACCCGAAGGCGGCAGCCCGGTCGAGTCCTCAGCATCTGACATCACCAAGGCGCTCTCCGATGCAGCGATCGACATCTCATCCATACATAAGGCCAGTGGTGAGGTGAGCCTGTGTCCCATCCCAGTGCTGGACGGAAGCAAACAAGCATATGGGGAGTGGGCTGTCCATGGGGAATTCACCCCGAGAGAACCATTGTAATGCGCTGTATATCCAACAGCAATGCTTCGCAGAGAGGTAAATGGATGGCAGTAGTATTCAGCTTGCTGTTAATACAACAGCTCGGCTCCGAAGAAAAAGTCTGAATGAACTTGCCTGCTGGCCTCCCTTTTATACCCGTATGTTGCGGGGAGGGGCATGCAAATTCAACACACCAATCCCCATTGGCCTTTTCTCAAAGATCTGAAAGTGAATCAGGCTCTCAAGAGTGACTCCTAGCGTCACTTCATCGACACAACGTCGAGTGAACTGCACTTTTCAACTGTTAGTGCTAGGACTATATATACCAAGAATGTACTGTTGGTTACATTGTGCTTGTTTAACAAAGCCATGGTGGATTATTTTTGTAGTTGTTGTTACATCACATATTTGGGTCATGAGACAATGCACACATTCACGGATAAAGTGTGTCTGCAATGTATTCATACTATTCAGCTACACACCTAAAGAACATACTTTTTTTACAAGCCGAGAAGTGCGTTTTTCATCCAATACATTGCATACTCCGATGCAATTTTGGACGCAGCTATTGTCTTGGCTTGTTTATTCAATATGTAATTGAATACCTATACACTGGGAAATTAATAACATACTGGTTTATTAAAGCATATTCATATATTGTTGCAAGAATATTTACTTTTTGGCTGTTCTTCAGCTTTTCAAATGTAACAATATTTTGAAGTACTTGTACCAACCGAATTCTGAAAAACCCTTTCCAAAAGAATGGAAGATGTACTAGCAGCAAAGAGTGGGATCATGGCTCCCACTGCCAGTATTGTGAGTATTGTCATGTTGATACTACTTTTCTCCATTTCTACAGCTTCATTAACCTGCATTTGTAGCTCTGGTAAAACAGCACCACGTCCTCTTGCAATCTCTCTCTCGTGCAGCATTCCGCAACTCATCAACTGTTAATTAGACATGCAAATGTTGTCTCTGCAAGCAAGCAACCTGAAAACAAACCAAAAAAAAGTCCACAGTGCAAGTGCATCAAATGTGTTGTTTTTCAAAGGTTTTTATGAGAGCCACAACTAGATTGCTCCAATAACGCGCTTGCTCATAAAACAACATCATTTACAAGGCAGAAACAGTTCAAAATGTATTGTGTAAAATAGTACAAGAACTAATCCACTGCAGGCATAAGACAAACTTTATCAACACCTGTTACATCTTTCATCTACATCTGTAGAGGTCCATTTTACAGGTATTTTTCTGCCTTGTGAATCAATCAATTTTAATAATATAAGTGGGCCTATTAGGGCTGCAAGACATATCGTTTCAGCATCGAAATCACGATGTGCGCATCCGCAATAGTCACTTCGCAGAACGTGCGATGTAGTAAGGTAAACTCAAGATCAAGATGGTGGCGCGAACGCATCGCGGCACTCAGTGTCTCTCCAGATTCTGCAAATTATTGGTAATATGCTTGTTTATCTGAAGTATTTTCAGTAAAAACAGTTTAGCGTACATATCGTACACCTGACTCGAACTCTTGGACATCGGTTCCTTCAATTCTGACATTGTTATTAGCGTAATTCCAGAGATCGCTAAACCAACGGGACCTCCGAACATCCCCACACTGACTGGAGGGCTCTTCAGACGGACACGCAAACAACGCCGCAGGGGGTCACGCGGTGGAATTCGAGCGAGCCTAAAGCTGACTCCACATCGACTCGCTCTTCTCTTTCCTCGCCAATGTTCGCTCACTGGTGAACAAAATGGATGAACTGCGGCTGCGGATCACCACACACAGAATGAATATGGACTGCAACATCATGATTTTCACAGAAACTTGGCTTAACAGCGGAATACCCAACAGCACTATCGAGCTAGCTGGACGCTGCCTCCTCCGTGCGGACAGAATAGCTGATGACTGCGGTAAGACCTGAGGTGGGGGTTTGTGCATTTATGTTAACAAAACGTGGTGCACGGACACCACCATCACCGAGATCCACTGCTCAGTTAACCTTAAGTATCTCATGGTTAAGTGTAGACCTTTCTATTTGCCCAGAGAGTTTACATCAACTGAAGTAACAGCAGCCTACATACCACCGGATGCTAATGCTAAGATTTCCATGAATGAACTGCATTCTGCTATCAGCAAACAACAAACTCTGCATCCCGAGGCAGCCTACATTGTCGCGGGTGACTTCAACCACTAGAATTTAAAGACTGTACTGCCTAAATTCCATCAAAATGTATCATGCCCCAAAAGAGGAGGCAAGATTTTAGACCAAGTCTACACAAATATAGCTGACGCATACAAAGCTGCTCCCCTCCCCCATCTAGGACACTCAGATCACCTCTCTTTGTTTCTACTGCCCAAGTATTTAGCACTCATCAAACGTGTGAAACCAACAGTAAGGACAGTCAAAGTGTGGCCAGGGGGAGCTGACTCAGCACTTTTGGAAACACTGACAGGAGAGTGTTCGCAACTCAGGCCACCCACGACTCCCACAAAGACATATGCCTCCTCCGTTCTGGACTGATTCAACTCAAACATCAACAGTGTCACCACCCTCAAACGGATTACCATTTTCCCTAATCAGAAGCCATGGATGAACAGTGAGGTCAGACTCCTGCTGAAAGTACGAGACATTGCATTCAGATCAGGTGATGCTCAAGCCTATAGCTCATCCATGGCTAACCTGAATAGGGGCATCAAAAAGGCCAAGCACAACCACAAGCTAAGGATTGAGGATCACTTCAAGAACAACTCTGACCCCCGACACATGTGGAAAGGCATCCAGGCCATCACAGACTACAAAGCTACTAACTCCACCCCCCTGTCACCGACACCGCCTTGCCTGATGAGCTGAACCACTTCTATGGCCTCTTCCATAGGAACAACAAGGAAGTGGCCATCAAGGCTGTGGTCTCTGCAGTTCACCAGCCCCTCACACTCTCCATCACTGATGTGTGTGTGGGGCACTGAGCAGGATTAATGCACACAAGGCTGCTGGTCCTGATGGTATCCCCGGATGCGTACTCAGGGCCTGTGCTGTGCAGCTGACTGAGGTTTGGACTGATATTTTTAATCTGTCACTAGCCCAAGCAGCTGTCCCCGCGTGCTTTAAAACCTCCTCCATCGTGCCGGTGCCAAAACACTCCAATGCAACAAGCCTTAATGACTACCGTCCAGTTGAACTCACCCCCATCATTATGAAGTGCTTCGAGAGGCTGGTCCTGGCCTATCTCAAGACCTGCTTACCACCCTCACTGGACCCCTTCCAATTCGCCTACCATCAGGAGCACAGAGGATGCCATCTCTACGGCACTTCACTATACCCTGTTCCACCTTGACAATAGAAACACCTATGTGAGAATGCTGTTCATTGACTTTAGTTCAGCATTCAACACCATCATCCCCTCCAAACTGATCACCAAACTCAGTGAACTGGGCATCAATTCCTCCCTCTGTAACTGGATTCTGGACTTCCTAACCAACAGACCTCAGTCTGTTAGGTTAGATAATCACACCTCCTCAACCATCACCCTGAACACCGGCGTACCACAGGGATGTGTGCTGAGCCCTCTCCTTTACTCCCCCTTCACCTCCGACTGCACACCTGTACATGGCTCTAACACCATTGTCAAGTTTGCAGATGACACTACGGTGATTGGTCTCATCAGCAACAACGATGAGACGGCCTACAGGGAGGAGTTCCAGCACCTATCATCGTGGTGCACTAACAACAACCTGGCTCTCAACACTGAGAAGACCAAAGAGCTCATTGTGGACTTCAGGAAGTCTAAAGCTGGCACACACGCACACTCATTCTCATCAACGGGTCTGAGGTGGAGCGTGTCACCAGCTTCATGTTTCTGGGTGTCCACATCTCTGAGGACCTCTCTTGGACCCTCAACACCTCTACCCTGATCAAGAAGGCTCACCAGCTTCTCTTCTTTCTGAGGAGACTCAAGAAGGTCCACCTTTCTCCTCAGATCCTGGAGAACTTCTACCACTGCACCATCGAGAGCATCCTCACCAACTGTGTCACAGTTTGGTATAGCAACTGCTCAGCCCATGACCGGATAGCACTGCAGAGGGTGGTGAAAACTGCCCAACGCATCACCGGTTCCTCACTCCCCTCCATCGAGGCCATCCAGAGCAAACGATGCTTGCGTAAGGTGCCCAGCATCATCAAAGACTGTTCCCACCCCAAACACAGGCTGTTCACCCCACTCCCCTCCGGGAGGCGTTTCAGGTCTCTCCACATCCGAACCAGCAGGTTCAGAGGAAGCTTCTTTCCAGCTCTGCATCCCGGTGACAATTGACCCCTCCGGACAATTTGCACTACCCTATTCCACCCATTCTGTTCTATTTATTTAAAAATGTACACACTGTAATTGCATCTATACCTAGCCATATTCTACTGCTCTTCATACTATTCATCCTGAACATACACTTATTCTTACTGCTCAATGTTACCACACTGCACATAGCTGTACATATCTGTCTAAATGGTACATACAGAATATCCATATTTACTCAATTTTTCTTATTATATATTCTGCTAATACACTGCATATATCTATATTATACTTACTACTATTTTAATGTCACTGATACTACATTGCGCATATCTGTACATGTTGTTCATACACTGTTCATATTACATAGCCATATTTATTCTGCTCTTATAACACTGCAATATACACTCACCTAAAGGATTATTAGGAACACCATACTAATAATGTGTTTGACCCCCTTTTGCCTTCAGAACTGCCTTAATTCTACGTGGCATTGATTCAACAAGGTGCTGAAAGCATTCTTTAGAAAAGTTGGCCCATATTGATAGGATAGCATCTTGCAGTTGATGGAGATTTGTGGGATGCACATTCAGGGCACGAAGCTCCCGTTCCACCACATCCCAAAGATGCTCTATTGGGTTGAGATCTGGTGACTGTGGGGGCCATTTTAGTACAGTGAACTCATTGTCACGTTCAAGAAACCAATTTGAAATGATTCGAGCTTTGTGACATGGTGCATTATCCTGCTGGAAGTAGACAGCAGAGGATGGGTACATGGTGGCCATAAAGGGATGGACATGGTCAGAAACAATGCTCAGGTAGGCCGTGGCATTTAAACGATGCCCAATTGGCACTAAGGGGCCTAAAGTGTGCCAAGAAAACATCCCCCACACCATTACACCACCACCACCAGCCTGCACAGTGGTAACAAGGCATGATGGATCCATGTTCTCATTCTGTTTACGCCAAATTCTGACTCTACCATCTGAATGTCTCAACAGAAATCGAGACTCATCAGACCAGGCAACATTTTTCCAGTCTTCAACTGTCCAATTTTGGTGAGCTCTTGCAAATTGTAGCCTCTTTTTCCTATTTGTAGTGGAGATGAGTGGTACCCGGTGGGGTCTTCTGCTGTTGTAGCCCATCCGCCTCAAGGTTGTGCATGTTGTGGCACAAATGCTTTGCTGCATACCTCGGTTGTAACGAGTGGTTATTTCAGTCAAAGTTGCTCTTCTATCAGCTTGAATCAGTCGGCCCATTCTCCTCTGACCTCTAGCATCAACAAGGCATTTTCACCCACAGGACTGCCGCATACTGGATGTTTTTCCCTTTTCACACCATTCTTTGTAAACCCTAGAAATGGTTGTGCGTGAAAATCCCAGTAACTGAGCAGATTGTGAAATACTCAGACCGGCCCGTCTGGCACCAACAACCATGCCACGCTCAAAATTGCTTAAATCACCTTTCTTTCCCATTCTGACATTCAGTTTGGAGTTCAGGAGATTGTCTTGACCAGGACCACACCCCTAAATGCATTGAAGCAACTGCCATGTGATTGGTTTATTAGATAATTGCATTCATGAGAAATTGAACAGGTGTTCCTAATAATCCTTTAGGTGAGTGTATTTCTTGTCCTGCCTTTGCATCACCTGTCTACACCTGAATATCACATTGCACCTTTCTGCTTTTTTCCACTTCTGGTTGGATGCAAACTGCATTTCGTTGTCTTTGTACTTGTACAATTACAATAAAGTTGAATCTAATCTAAACATATATCACTCTATAATACATGTTTTTTTTTCAAAAGGAAAACTAGCATTATATCTGTCTGATATTACGTAATTTACTCTAATACACAGAGTTTATGTTTTTTTAAAACACGTTCGTTGCTGCACATTGTTGACATGCAGGCTCTGCTTGAGCATGACTAAATAATGAGTGAAGAACAGGCAAAAAAGACAGAAATTTTGGCTACAGACAGGATGATGTTGATGCGAGGGAACACGACCAATTTGTTTGATAATTTAAGTCAGCACCACAAATGTTTGTATGACGAGTGCAAAGCCAGATCTGAATGCCGTCCAAAGCAAAAAACTTCAAAACCCATTTCACCCACATCTGTGTATATGTTTAGTGGGTAATGTGATGTTAAAAGTATTACATTTTTAAAAATTGTTAAACATGTGTGTGGCTGTATAGTGCCAATACTTCAGAGAGTCACCTGACAGTGCTTCACCTGAGGGTGTTGTTGCCATGAAGCGATGGTCTGAGGTTAGTTACATTGATATTATTAACTACTTTAAGTTTTTATGACAGCACATGTTGTGCCTAAAATGTATTTTTACTCCAAATAGTATCTAAGTGGATGTTGTTCTCCATCTGAACTCTTGTTTTGGTATGTTTTAAATTGGGTTTCGAGACCAGAAACAGAAAACAGGCAATTATAATAATCATGGTGCTCAGGAAAACTGTGGATAACCGGAGAACATCAGAATAAAATTTGATCCAGCCCATTAGCGCTTTGAGCATGCAATTTCAGTATACCCACTTGAGCCAAGACTTCCACGAAAATCCTATAATTTCAAGTACATGTCCACTTACTTTGTGTGTATAACATTTAGTATAACGCTGCACATAGCGCTAGATCTTAAAATAGGGCTGTGACAAGGAGGAGGAGGGCTGGGCAGTGACTAGGCACGCCAATCGGGCTAATCAGCCGAGGAGGGGGATAAATGAGGCGGAACGTGGCAGATCGAGAGAGAGAGAAAGAGAGAGAGCGAGAGAGATGCAGCTGCAGTGTGTGCATTTGTGCTTATGTTTTGTCTATGTTTTCATTAAATATTATTTTGACTGTTCAGCCGATTCCTGGGGACGGAGACGTCACTGTCAGCTGCCGAGGATCTGAGGCACACTGCTGTTTCCCCCCATAGAAAAAAGAATAGAATCTGCCTGGGGCAAGAGGACACACTTCCGTCCACCAGGGGAGGTGCGAGCTGTCATCCACCAGAGAGACACCTGTAATGGATCTCCCAGCTGTCCCATGGTGACAGGAAGACTGCTTGTTTTAAGTGTTTGTGAAGGGGATTCCTAGACCCCTGTGACTATTTTCCACTGGGGTTACCTGTGGGATCCATTAAAGGTGTCTCTTCATCCCTGAAACCATTTAGTCCACCCAATTAAATCTATTGAAATGCCCAACGCGTCTTTTAGGGTTGGGATTGATACTGTGCAGCTAATTCTGTTTGCTCCAGGGAAATTCCAAAGGTTGCCCCCTATATCTCTCTCACTTTATGTATGTTGACATTGCAGGCTATGCAAACTAATACAGTATTCCAAAAATAGGAGCCTATGCAAATAATCCATAAATGCATTTCTTAGTGAATGTGGGCCATGGAGGTCTAACACCTGATGAAAAATATTTGTGAGCATTGACATGGAGCTCAATTGCATTTCATTGGCTGGCACATGGTCCCTAATACATTACTATTCTGGAAGAAAAAACAAGAGGAATGTATGGTAGTATGACATTCTATTATATTCTAATATAACATAACTAGACAGGTAATGTTTGGTGAAGACTACCTTTAAAATTGTCTTGAAAAGCATGGATTGACAGTTTCAAATCATTTTGTTAGTGTTCATTAGCCGACCGACCGACACACACAGATAAAAACATAGACATATATAGACAGACAGACAGGTACAATGCAAGTGAATGGGTGCCAAACTTTTGAAGCTCCAATAATCACATAAGTCAGCATTAACGTAATTCATATGACTCCAGTGGTTAAATCAATGTTGTCAGAAGCTAAATTAAAGTTATTTTTACTGTAAATCTCCACTTTGTTTTAGGGTATTCACATTCTTCATGCATATCAACCCTTACTAGGCAGGGAGAAGAATTTCTAGAAAAGAAAAAAAAAAAAAAGAATTAAATATTGATCTGTATCTCACACCTATCATATTACTTCTGAAGACATGGATTAAAACACTGGAATCATATGGATTAATTTTATGATGCCTTAATGTGTTTTTTGGAGCATCAAAATTTTGGCACCCATTCAGTTGCACTGAATGGACCTGCAGAGCTGAGAAAATCATAATTTGTGTTCTGCATAAGAAAGAAAGTCATACACATCTGGGATGGCACAAGGCTGAGTAAATGATGAGATTTTTTTTTATTATTATTATTAATTTTTGGGTGAACTGTCCCTTTAAGGGATTCTGGAAAAAGTCTGTATAATTACAATAATAATAGTAATGATAGTAGACAAATCTTGACACCCTGGTTGCCCCCCTCTTCATGTATAAGGATATGTAAATTGTGGAAAAAAAAAAGTTAAATGCTCTTATCATTTTCCCAACTAACTTGCCAGTCTTTTCTATTCATCTCAGTGAAATATAAACTAGGAAACTCAAATAAAGCACCAGCACTGCCTCCTCTTCACCAATACTTTTGTGAAAGAAAGATAAAATGAGTTGCATGTCTCCCTCTGTAGGTGAGATGAAACCTACACAAGTATAGTATGACAAACTAAGATGACATTTTGCCCTACATAGACCCTTAATGCAGTAAAACACCCCCAATTTGTGAAAATGTCTCCATCTAGTGGGACAATCAAAAACTGTGCCTGACAGAGTTATGCCAGGTTATGAGACAAAACAACTCAGCAGTAGTAGGAATAAGCAAAATTACAAAAAGAAAAACACAACTGACATCTACCAAAAAATTTGGATGTTTCAGTATCCTTAGGTCCACATTTTTCCTCAGAAATCATCACGGTGCATTCTGGGATCATCTACCCAGGGAAGGATACATACGATGAATTTGGCCAAAATGGGATATCTCAGGAAGCAACAGTTTTAAGATACATACCTTTTGGAACAGCCTTCATGTTAGGAGGCAGCCTAACAGAAGTATTGTTTAGCCAGAGGGAACTGGCCCCAAGGAGAGCCTGGTTTCCCCCAAGGTTATATTTCTCCATTAACTACATCTAATGGAGTTTTGTGTTTCTTGCCACAGCCACTTTTGGCTTACTCACTATATGCAGTATATACACTATATGATACGAAACGTGTAAAGCTGCTTTGAAACAATGTGTGAAAGCGCTATAAAAATGACTTGACGTTTATCTCTCTCTTGTTTAACATTAAAATAGTGTTTTAATTCATCCGTGAGGACACTGTTGATTTGAAATTAGTTATTCAACCAATATTTGGAGTGATCTTAACATAAGTGATTATTCTGCGTAGTATCAGTTCCAAAATTGAACGTCAGCATTGTGAATAGATTTAGTTAATTTTTCCATAAATATGATGTAAAAGTGTACTTTTAATTAATCAATTTTGCTTACAAATTATTTGCCATTATTAAATTGTAATATATACAGGTGCTGGTCATATAATTAGAATATCATCAAAAAGTTGATTTATTTCAGTAATTCCATTCAAAAAGTGAAACTTGTATAATGTATACATTCATTCCACACAGACTGATATATTTCAAGTGTTCATTCCTTTTAATTTTGATGATTATAACTGACAACTAATGAAAACCCCAAAATCGGTATCTCAGAAAATTAGAATATTGTGAAAAGGTTCAATATTGAAGACACCTGGTGCCACACTCTAATCAGCTAATTAACTCAAAACACCTGCAAAGGCCTTTAAATGGTCTCTCAGTCTAGTTCTGTAGGATACACAATCATGAGGAAGACTGCTGACTTGACAGCTGTCCAAAAGACGACCATTGACATCTTGCACAAGGAGGGCAAGACACAAAAGGTCATTGCTAAAGAGGCTGGCTGTTCACAGAGCTCTGTGTCCAAGCACATTAATAGAGAGGCGAAGGGAAGAAAAAGATGTGGTAGAAAAAATGTGTACAAGCAATAGGGATAACCGCACACTGGAGAGGATTGTGAAACAAAACCCATTAAAAAATGTGGGGGAGATTCACAAAGAGTGGACTGCAGCTGGAGTCAGTGCTTCAAGAACCACCACGCACAGACGTATGCAAGACATGGGTTTCAGCTGTCGCATTCCTTGTGTCAAGCCACTCTTGAACAAGACACAGCGTCAGAAGCGTCTCGCCTGGACTGCTGCTGAGTGGTCCAAAGTTATGTTCTCTGATGAAAGTAAATTTTGCATTTCCTTGGGAAATCAAGGTCCCAGAGTCTGGAGGAAGAGATGAGAGGCACAGAATCCACGTTGCTTGAAGTCCAGTGTAAAGTTTCCACAGTCAGTGATGGTTTGGGGTGCCATGTCATCTGCTGGTGTTGGTCCACTGTGTTTTCTGAGGTCCAAGGTCAACGCAGCCGTCTACCAGGAAGTTTTAGAGCACTTCATGCTTCCTGCTGCTGACCAGTTTTATGGAGATGCAGATTTCATTTTCCAACAGGACTTGGCACCTGCACACAGTGCCAAAGCTACCAGTACCTGGTTTAAGGAACATGGTATCCCTGTTCTTAATTGGCCAGCAAACTCGCCTGACCTTAACCATATAGAAAATATATGGGGTATTGTGAAGAGGAAGATGCGATACGCCAGACCCAACAATGCAGAAGAGCTGAAGGCCACTATCAGAGCAACCTGGGCACTCATAACACCTGAGCAGTGCCACAGACTGATCGACTCCATGCCATGCCACATTGCTGCAGTAATTCAGGCAAAAGGAGCCCCAACTAAGTATTGAGTGCTGTACATGCTCATACTTTTCATGTTCATACTTTTCAGTTGGCCAACATTTCTAAAAATCCTTTTTTTGTATTGGTCTTAAGTAATATTCTAATTTTCGGAGATACTGAATTTGGGATTTTCATTAGTTGTCAGTTTTAATCATCACAATTAAATGAAATAAACATTTGAAATGTATCAGTCTGTGTGTAATGAATGAATGAATATAATATCCAAGTTTCACTTTTTGAATGGAATTACTGAAATAAATCAACTTTTTGATGATATTCTAATTATATGACCAGCACCTGAGATATATATATATATATATATATATATATATACACACACACACAGCATATAATTGTATTGCATCAGCCAACCTGTTCTTCAGAAATCGGTTTTATGGCATTGGCCATTAAAAACACATATTTGTCGACCACTATTTGAAATCACTTTAAGGCTTCTTTACACAGCTAGGTTAAGCTTGCTCTGAGCCTGCTTAAAACTCTGTGTAAAGACAAAAAAGCCAGACTTAATGATGCCTGCTGTGACCAACCTCAACCCCCAGTATCAAAGGCAGTTCTGATACTGCTTTGGTTCTTTGTAAATAAATTGCAGCATCAGCGCAGCCTTAAAGGAATAATCCAGGTTCAATTAAGCAAGTTAAGCTCAACCAACAGCATTTGTGACATTATGTTGATTACTACAAAAAAAGTATTTTGACTTGCTCCACCATTTCTTTAAAAAAGAAAAAAAGCTGGGTGACAGTGAGGCACTTACAATGGAAGTGAATGGGGGCCAATCTGTAAACATTAAAATACTCACTTTTTCAAAAGTATATCCACAAGACAAACAGAATGTGTTTAAACATGATTTTAGTGTGATAAAATCACTTACTAACTTATTCTGTGTAAAATAATAGCCGATTTTACAACTTGGTCGCCATGATGATGTAATGTAAACAAACCCAATAACCTTAAAATGACAGTAAAAACAAAGATTTAAACAACATTACAGCTCAAATAATACGTGTTAACATAAGAGTGATAACAGAAGAACTAATGTAAGCTTCACATTTCTGTCTTTAAACCCTCCAAAAGTTGGCCCCATTCACTTCCATTGCAAGTGCCTCACTGTAATCTCGAGTTTGCTTTTTGTAAAGAAAAGGAGGGACGAGTGTAAATTAATATTTGTGGTAATCGACATCATACCAACAATGTCAATTCAGCTTAACTTGTATTAAACCCGGAATATTCCTTTAAACTTTGTTGTTGTTATGATAGAACATATACTGTATTTCATTATTTAGCTTAATATTTAAAAGTTTAACTTCATATTTAATATCTCTATATTTTAATATTCATCATTTTATTTTATTTTTTCAACATTAATCTCATAACATTATGTATGCAATTGTAACTGCTGTGTAAATGCACCTAGAGCAGCATTAAACAGTCTGTGTAAATACAACTAAATGTTACATGACGCAGCTTCTGTTCCAACTTTGCAGCATAAAGATGGCTTTATAGACAAAACAGCATTACCTTGCAGTCTCTGCCATGACCTCGGGAAAATGCTGAGTCAAGCTGAATTAACTGAAAAGAGTAACCACCATTCAAAAACTACATTTTCATAAAAATGACTGAATAGTGAAGTGCAGTGGTAGAAATCTATATGGATGCTTTAACAATATTTTTGACATAAGAATTGTTCCTGGATCTACAGTAGTTTACAAATATTGATGGTTTTGTGTAGAATACAGCTAAATAAATAATCAGCATTACATACTGACTCAAACAAACAGATCAGTACATGTTCAGAATAACCTCCAATGAAAACAAATGCCCGAGTCTCCATAGAAACAGCAGTAGGGCTCTCACAAAATATTCACTGATACACTGAAGTAAACTACAGCCATGCAGGATGTTGTGGATCGATACACTGTCTGCAATCAATCATAGATGGCCTCAGGAATTAAAAATGTCATTAGCTGGTTCATCTGCAACTTTGAGAATGAACCATGACGTATCTGCACTCTCGTCAAAAACTCAAACTGAGAGAGTTGTGTTACAAGCACATGACATCCCAAGACCTAGCAGAAGTATTGCCATCCTCAAACTCACAACAATTTAGTGGAGCATATTTTGAGCTACTTTGATCTGTTTGGACTGTCTGTTGGATCACACTCCTGCTGATAACATCACTCTGGACTATACTGTTGGTTTTGTAGTAAGTATATTGTTTTTGTTGTTTGGTCTGCTTGTCTAGTTTACATGTACTTGTATGTTTGAGCATTGGCTGAGAGTACTACGTAAAGTACACATACTATTACTAGTCATTATTAGTGGTAGACACTCAGCCAATTGCATGACACAGTGTCATGTGCTCTCAACATGGCGGCGTCCATAAGGGGGCGACCTGCTCCATGTAAAATAAAATAGCTTTTATTGGGTTTCTGATATATGACTGGAGTATTCATCTTTATGTATAAAACTTTTTTATTAAGCAAAAACTTACTTTGTGCACCTTTAAGTGGTGTCTTGTTGTGTAACACAGGTATCTCCAAACATGCTTTTAACAGTTAATTAAAGAAGTTCATTTTAACTTGACACAACATCTAAAGTTCAGGGGTTCTCAACAGGGGCGTTCAAAGGGCGCTGAGAGCAAATTAATAGAGAGGTGGAGTTAGGTTACAAATTTATCAGTCATAATAATCAAATCTATTGTCAAGTTCCTCTTTGCATTAAAACATTTATCTAGACTTGGAGTACATTATATCAGTTGGATCTCAATTATATGGGTTGGTATGCATTTGTACCGCAGTTCATCTAATTTTGAAGTCTAGAGGCTGGTTTAGCAGTGTCAAATACACAGGTGGAGGCACAACCTTAGCTAATGCACCTGTATAGCTCTGTAGATGGATATGGCTCAATGGACAGAGCAGCGTGAGCGCAAGGCTCTTAAACCTCGAACTCTTAAAATTGCAGCTTTGCAAGAATCCTTGAGAAGCTAGGCACTAGAAGCAGAAACTTGAAATTTGAATTCACACAGACTTCTACATCAGCACCCTTGAATTTACTATAGTAGCGTTCATCAAAAAAAGTTTAAGAACTACTGATCTAAATAATGCAGAGATCCAGCAAGACACGGTGCAACAGTCAAAGACCTCTGTCTAACATTATTACATAGAAAAACAATTACAAAAGAGAAGAAAATATAGAAAGCCTTTCCAGAAGATTGGAAGGCGTCATAGAAGCAAAGAGTGGGATTAATCCCTATGGTTTTGAAATTCAGTGATCAGCAAGCACATATGAATGTTGGTGTACAGGCGTCCACAAACTTTTGGCCATGGTGCAACAATCACAGGCTCCAAAATAACACTACTTCAGGTCGAGATCCAAAAAAGAACACACAGTACATCAACAGTCTGGCTTGATGTTTCAAATGTAAGAAAAACCTTACGTGTTTATCGATACACAGTGGTAAGACGTCTACTGCCACACACAAGTCAGTTAACTGTACAATGAATAATTCAGCAAAATGACACGGACATGGAGAGTGCACCAGTGGAACAGAATGACATTAAATCATGGTTTGAGTAAATCACTCGTTTGGGCTTTTCAAAGAACTTTTCAAACTAAATCAAACCAAATGAACATTGAATAGGCTAGTTCACCTTTTTTTAAGTCGCTCGAAAATGTCAGACCTTAACCTTCTGCCTAACTTCTCCTGTTGTGTTCCATGACAGAAGGGTTTGGAACAACATCATGAGGGTGATTAAATAATGATAGGGTGAAATATATCTTTAAATCCACAATCACAATGCAGCTCTCTTGGCCTGGAGTTGAGATTAGGGGAAAATAAATCCTCAATATTCAATCCTATCTCTTACCTGAACTCTTGTCAAGGAAAAGGCAGCAATGTGTCTGCAGTATCCATGGTAACACCTGTGGCAGATGGAAAAATGTAGATGGAAATAGTAATGGAGTAAATTTGACACACAAAAAACGAGACAATAAGTGAGCGGAGGGAAAAGGGTGAACAGATGAGATAAACCATTTCACTGAGACAGGGACCACGCTAACTCAAGTTAATGGTCACATCAAACATTTGACGTTGCATGTGATGCATGTAGCAGCTGAATCAGATAAATACTCCTCCACAATCCACCAGTGCATTACATGATCTTTAACACTGCTTTACTGTACAACACCCTCAGTATAATGTTTTTTAAAGAAGGCAAACACTTATTCTTACAATTTTACACAGCATAAAGATTTATATGTAAGATGTGCGAACTACGTGACGCCATCATTCTTTAAGTACTACCAACAGCAAGTTGGTTCAAAATCTCATTATGACTATTTATGACATCAGAATGATTTGGAATCATTTCCAAACAGTACGATAAAACGAGGCTCGGTGCAATCGACTGGGAATCTCGATTCTATTATTATAACACGACTATGCCTCAATGAACACTATTATTATCCCCATCAACGCCCGCTGCCATACCTTTTTCAAAGCGGACATTCTCCAGAGGCTTGTAGCATCGCTTCAGTCCTTGATCTGAATGAGGATGGTGTTTGTCAGCGGCACACAGGATCAGACAAATGTTTTAGTATTCCATGGTTTTAATGTACACATTTATGTGCATCGATGCAGTGCGTTCGTATCAACAAAACCGCAGCAGACCGGCCGCATGATGCGCCCAGCCGGACGCTCCGCTTGCTGTTATAAGACACAGCTTTTGTAATTACATAGCCTATAGGGCTCATTGAGTTGTGTCATATATTATTTAAATTCTTGATATGATTAGGGGTAATACATTAAGCTTTAAAGAAAGAAACCTTGATGAGCGGGTACAGAGGCATTCAAATAAAGTGGCATAACCAATAATTTGACAACTTTTAAGGCGTTTCGTCCACTAGAGGGAGCCAGTGGATGGATGGATGGATGGATGGATGGATAGACGGACGGACGGACGGACAAATATTTACTGAGGAAATCGAACAACAAATGTAAGACAGTGAATCAGTCCGGCGGAATGGCCGTTCATTTTTAAATTGTGCGAGCACGCAGATTTCTTTGGAGGAATTAACAAAGCGTTTGCATTAACGTTTCTTGCATTTTTGGGGGATGTAATTTCATATGGTTTTATATTTAAGATGAGAATTTCAATTGAAAACATTTTTAAAAAAAATTGGAAAAAAAAAAAATATCAATAATAAATATTCATCTTCCAAAAAATACATGTGTATATACACACACACACACACACACACACACACACACACACACACACACACATACATACATACACACACACACACACACACACACACCGCTTCACTTTTTCCACATATTATGTTACAGCCTTATTCCAAAATGGATTCAATTCATTATTTTCATCAAAATTCTACAACAATACCCCATAATGACAACTTGAAAAAAGTTTGTTTGAAATCTTTGCAAATGTATAAAAAATAAAAAAATAAAAATATATTTCACATACATAAGTATTCACAGCCTTTGCTCAATACTTTCTTGAAGCACCTTTTGCCCCAATTACAGCCTCAAGTCTTTTTGTGTATGATGCTACAAGCTTGGCACACCTATTTTTGGGCAGTTTCTCCCATTCTTCTTTGCAGGACCTCTCAAGCTCCATCAGGTTGGATGGGGAGTGTCGGTGCACAGCCATTTTCAGATCTCTCCAGATATGTTCAATCGGGTTCAAGTCTTGGCTCTGGCTGGGCCACTCAAGGACATTCACAGAGTTGTCCCGTAGCCACTCCTTTGTTACCTTGGCTGTGTGCTTAGGGTCGTTGTCCTGTTGGAAGATGAACCGTCACCCCAGTCTGAGGTCCAGAGCGCTCTGGAGCAGGTTTTCATCAAGGATGTCTCTGTATATTGCGGCATTCATCTTTCCCTCGATTCTGACTAGTCTCCCAGTTCCTGCCGCTGAAAAACATCCCCACAGCATGATGCTGCCACCACCATGTTTCACTGTAGGGATGATATTGGCCAGGTGATGAGCGGTGCCTGGTTTCCTCCAGACATGATGCTTGCCATTCAGGACAAAGAGATCAATCTTTTGTTTCTCATGGTCTGAGAGTCCTTCAGGTGCCTTTTGGCAAACTCCAGGCAGGCTGTCATGTGCCTTTAACTGAGGAGTGCCATTTACGTAAAGGCCTGATTGATGGAGTGCTGCAGAGATGGTTGTTCTTCTGGAAGGTTCTCCTCTCTCCAAAGAGAAACGCTGGAGCTCTGTCAGAGTGACCATCAGGTTCTTGGTCACCTCTCTGACTAAGTCCCTTTTCCCCTATCGTTCAGTTTGGCACGGGCGGCCAGCTCTAGGAAGAGTCTAGTGAAGGTGGTTCCAAACTTCTTCCATTTATAGATGATGGAGGCCACTGTGCACATTCAATGCTGCAGAAAGTTTTCTGTACCCTTCCCCAGATCTGTGCCTCGATATAATCCTGTCTCGGATGTCTACAGACAATTCCTTGGACTTCATGGCTAGGTTTGTGGCACTAATAACTGTGGGACCTCATATAGACAGGTGTGTGCCTTTTTAAATCATGTCCAATCAACTGAATTTACCATAGGTGGACTCCAATCAAGTTGTAGAATCATCTCAAGGATGATCAGTGGAAACAGGATGCACCTGAGCTCAATTTTGAGTGTCATGGCAAAGACTGTGAATACTTATGTACATGTGCTTTATTTAGTTTTTTATTTTTAATAAATTTGCAAAGATTTCAAACAAATTTCTTTCAAGTTGTCATTATGGGGTATTGTTGTAGAATTTTGAGAAAAATATTGAATTTAATCAATTTTGGAATAAGGCTGTAACATAACAAAGTGTGGAAAAAGTGAAGCGCTGTGAATACTTTCCGGTTGCATATATATATATATATATATATATATATATATATATATATATATATATATATATATTTCATTTTTATTATTCAACAGGTAATATTCGGTCCATTATATTTCACTTTGCAAATTCACCTCCAAATTGTCAGTGGTTAAAATCTGGTTGGAAATTCAAGGTAATGTTTAGAAGGGATCCCTCTTTCGTCATCTTCTCGCACATGCACAGTCTGTTATGTGTTGTCTAAGTAAGTGTAACTACATTCATCATTTAAAGGTGCTATATGAAGATTGACAACAAGCGTGTGAAATGGGTACTGCAGTCCAAATTCAAAATTGGCGAGTTGTCTGCCCTGCCCCAGACTCAAAGTTCATGTGGTCTTCCAGAATTAGCCAACTCAGCATCCGTTTTAAAGGATTTTTGGGCTTTAAGCTCTCTCCATCTTCCAAAGGCATCTCCAATATTTATCATTGATTACTATGCTTCTGGTCATGGTGGTTTTTAGATGGATGGCGAGACTTTTTAGGTCGGGTGGAACCTGTTATCTCTGATCCAGTTAGTTTGCTGACTTCCATGGCTGCAGCATGCAGTGTTGAATGGGAACCAGTGTCACATTGGTCATTTTGGGGCGATTAGTAAAATTCTGTAATGGCCCAACGCCACTCGCTTGAGCACATGGGGAATTAAATACAGAGGTGGAAAAGCGTACAATAATCTTCCCGGTCACCATTGCAACAGTGCATCCAGTTCCAGAGGCCCACCATTACCAGACAGTGAAATCCACATCTTGGAGTGGGTTGTTTTGGCGGACGCAAATAGGTCAGTGAGGGCTCTGGGTGTAACCGCCACTCCCTTGGAGGTGGTCCTGTCTGAGACAGGAGGTCAGCCATCTGTTTTACAACACTGGGTATGTAAACTGCTCTGAGTGAGGTGAGCTTCTTGGTCTCCTGGAGGCAACGCAGTGATCTGGGTTCATCCTGATGATTGATATGACATACCACAAACATATTGTCTGTCCTTACCAGGAAATGCTAGCCCCATAGAAACGGAAACAGATGTCTTAAGGATTGCTCTCAACTCCAGCACACTGATATGCTCCAGGTGCAAAGCCTAGATGCATTTCCGTGTGCCCTTCAGCTTCACTCACCTGTAACTTGGGGTGAAGTCGGAAGTTATTCATACACCACTGCAGTGGCTGTGCTTTGAGAAGCCCCAGGTGTTCCACTTTTATTGCTGTGGCAATCATACCTATTAACCTCTGGAACGGAATGAACTCTATTAAATTGCCTAAATGGAGCGATTGTGCCAGGGTAGTCAATTTCACCACTTTCTTTTAACTGCTCAAAGAGGATTTAAGGCATTACAGAGATTACAGCATAATTTTCTGTTACAGCTTAGTTCTCTTTAAAGCTGCTTTGAAACTTTATGTATTAGAAAAAGTGCTATATGAATAAAAATGACTTGACTTAATGGACATTAGCTGTCTGTATAAGACTCCAGTTGTGGTTTGCATTTTTAAGACGTTTAGTGCAACAATGTCAGAAGATCTTTACAGTTACCTTGCTGTTAGCAGAGTATCACACTATTTAATGAACAATAGCAGCATACTCATGACTCTAATGGTAGTATGCCCCCCTAAGGATGCATCACCAAGGATGCAAGAAGGGTGTAAGAAATTCTAAATGGTAAAAGTTATTCAAGTTATTGTAATAAAAGTATACAGTATACTGTATATATTAAGTGCTGCTCTGTCACAAGCTAAAAGAATGTATGTCTACACATACATGAAAAAATACATTCACATAGCAGTATAGAGTATTTAAATGCTAAAATACCCATTTGCAGCAATTGTTGCTGAAGAAAAGAAAGCCGAGACATAATAATGCTTGAGTTTCACACCAGTACTTGGCATTCTGAGTAGGACTGGATGTGTTTGGCTAACTCTTTCTAAAAATTAAAGTCAGTGAAATTCATAATGATACGGCAGTGTGCATTCTGCATTTTTCTACATCTTGTAGAAATGTAATGGATGTGGAATAATGATCAGTTATTACAATTTTCATTCTCTCATTATTTCTAATAAACAGCATTTCTATCTAATCATAATATTTAACAAATGTTTGGATAATATGTAATTGAGTAATATTATTAAAAGTGAAATACTGCTTAATATTTCACATTCACTAAAGGACACAGACATTTCATGAAAGGAAAGGTCTTTACACTCAGTACAGAAAAGTCTCTTTATTGGATAAACACATCTGATAATAGTTTTGCAAACAGCAATGATCATAAGAACAGTGTCACAGGTTTTCAAGTATAAATGTTAACTATATACAAATTATGAGCAACCAGTAAGAAATTAATAAATGGAAAATGTATAAAAAGCTTTACAATGAAACCAGACCTTCAAAAGACCTTAACAAATTAGTGTTATGCTTGATAAATATATGCACATTGAACATTGGATAAGAGATGAATATGAAAAATAATAAATATGAGGGGAAAAAATACATCTTTTGAATTTGAATACATCTTGGGAATGTAGATGTTTACTTTATATTGAAATGTTGTATTCCAAGCAATGTATAATTAACCACAGTTTAAGTCACTTGAGAGGAAAAGTGTTAAAACTGACTCCCAAGATCTAAATCTCTATCTTAGAGATAATATTTGGATACAACTGACTGTATTTGTTCTATGCAATAATTATAGTTGAAAATGTTTGAAATTGGAACTAGTACTATGAAGTTGGGATTCCACTGCCAATGGGAGGAGTGGAGAGAGGTGGCAGAAGAAGACTCTTGAGTTTCACTGACATGGCTGCAATCTCTGGGTCCTGAGTTTCATACATCTTCACTACTCGGGCAAATCTGAGAACTCCTGAGAGCCCAAACACATCAGTTAGAACGGTGATTTTATTTTATTTATTTTTTTTAAATGCTGTTAATTACAGTGGTGGATTGCATATTCCTACTCACCCTCTCCCTCATTGTTAAAGCCGTATGCTTTGATGACTTCCTGCTGGATTTGGGTGGCCACAGGTAGCACTAGCTGCAGCATCTTGCCCATGTCGTTGCAGGCGCTCTCTCTGGCTTCCTCCATACGGGCTGCATTCTCAGGCACAGAGAACGCCTGGATCACCTCACTCAGAACAACTGCAATGAATGATAAAATGGATTGGCTGAGTCAAAGTTGTGCCATGACCACAGATTGTATACAGTAAGGACAGATATCTCACCTCGCGCTTGCTCTACAGTGAGCGTGGGCTGCTGTGCTGGGGCAGAGGCCATGCTGGCTCAAGCCACAGTGGAGATTTACAACCGATGTCTGTGATAGCAATTCTGAGGAGTAAAAACAACGCTGATATGACATTGTATAGGATGATTTATGCATGATACTCTGATCAATGAAGACCACAACCTGAGTTTGATTGCCCCAACATCCCCCAACATGAGAACTACTGGCGGTTGTTTACCACTGGTACCAGACAACAGACAACTTTGCAATTTTGTGAGTTGTTTCACCACCAAAAAATGCCAAACAACACTTTGCAATACATATTAAAGGTATAGTTCACCCAAAAATTAAAAGTGTCTCATTTACTCACTCTTATGCCATCCCAGATGTGTATGACTTACTTTCTTCAGGAGACCACAAATTAAGGTTTTTAGAAGAATATTTCAGCTCTGTAGGTCCATACAATGTAAGTGAATGGTGACCAAAACTTTGAAGCTCCAAAAATCACATAAAGGCAGCATAAAGTAACCCATATGACTCCAGTGGTTTAATCAGTGTCTTCTGCAGCAATCCATTTAGTTTTGGGAGCAGACAGACCAAAATGTAACTCTGTTTTCACTACAAACCTTGACATCAGCAGTCTCCTTGGCAATCATGATTTGAAGCTCGATTACCCTTTCTGGTGCCATCTAGTGTTCTGCGCATATGTCAAGCACTAGGAAGTGTAATTGAGCTTGAAATCATGATTGTGTCTGGAGACTGCAATGGCAAGAGTTACATAATGATCTCTTCTAGCAAAAACAAACAAACAATTGGACTGCTTCAAAAGACTTACATTAAACTACTGGAGTCTTAAGGGTTACATTTATGCTGCCATTATGCGCTTTTTAAATCACTATTCACATCCATTGTATGGACCTACAGAGCTGAAATATTCTTCTAAAAACCTTAATTCATGTTCTGCAGATTAAAGAAAGTCATACACATCTGGGATGGCATGAAGGTGCGTAAATGAGAATTTTCAAAAACCTCAAAATATTTATAAATGTTGTTAATCTGTGGCCTTGTATTTTCGTGATATTTAAAATAAACATTACGTTTATGCGACCACCTTTGTTATTGATTCTAGAGTAAAGACAAAGCGTATATAAGAAAAAAACAACAACAAAAAACAAAGAGAGTATAAAATAAAATATATTAAATAAATAGCTAGGCACTTCCAGAATACATTGATTGCAATGAACCGCAAACAATGCGCATCACTGAATATGTATTCGTATGTATGACAATAAGAGCTTTGCTGGTTTAACTGTCATGTTCATGCAATGTTTGTTCCGTTCAGCGTGATGCACACGGTTAATCATTCTCTTAAACCTTAAGAAGCAAATATATTGTACACCTAAATACATTTTTTGATGCACTTACGTCGTTTTCCCAGTGCCTGTTCACAGCCTCTCCTGTGACATGCATAAACTTCCGGCCGGTGCAGTCATAAAAGTGACCGTAAGAAACAAAAACATAGAATAAGCGCACAGAAATGACAATTATCACCGAAATATGTCATAAAATGGGAAGGCCTTTGCGTTCAATATAATATTTATCATACTCTTCACTGTGTATGTTAAATCCAATGGCTTTAAATTTACTCAATCGTTATTATCAACGTCGCTTATATGAACGTGAACGGATTTATCACATGATACATGTTACTTTTCTCATCGCTGTTAAGGCTGGACTAATCACAGAGAAATGTGAATACGGTCAAATGAGTTTATTAAAATAATATAAAAGTGATTCGTTGGTCAAATATTGGAACCAATATTTTGAATTAATAAATTTAAAAGCATACATTGTTTTTTATAAATGTTTCCAGTGAGCCTAAAACGCCCAGAAATTTGTATGCGGCTCAATGGAGGATTCGGCTTTCTGAGCCGTCAAGCGCCTCCTGGAGGAGAACCGGTGTGTTCATTTACATTTGCCGACGGATGCGTTTAGTTACAGTGGGAAGCAAAGACGGAAGTCATGACATGTGAACGTGGCGATTTAAATACAATTTCATTCTAATTATTATTATTTTCGGTTATGAAATATGGAGCGTAAACTGGCAGAATTCAGAGCCCGAAAGAAAGCCCAGACTGAAGCGAAAAAACCTGCCGATACAGAGATCCAGAGCGAGAATAAAGTCACGGGCGATCATTCTCCAGCTGTGTCTGATGACAAACCAGAGCTGAAGCCCATCATCACCTGCCCTCAAACACTACACAAAGAGGTGTAAACATACACTTTATGTATGCTTATGTACGCAGAATTATTTAAGTTGCTATAGGCCTACATTGTTTTTAGATTAAGCAATGCATTCATACAAACATGTTAATACAGTGACTAATAAACCTCATCTAACATTTTGCTCAACTTTTAGGTTGGCAGTGGCAGTGACGGCTTGCTGGACAGGACTTCTGGTCATTGGTTTCAGCGTTTGGCTCTTACCCATCTTACCCTATTTAAAGTGCTGCTATGGCTGGTACTGTTGGGTCTTTTCTCAGAACTTGAGTTTGGCCTACCATTTTTCCTCATATCTTTATTCTACTGGCTCTATGAGGGTCTTCGAAGCCCAAAGGCACGACAACCTGGTGAAATGAGTGCCTACTCTGTGTTTAACCCTGACTGTCAGCCTATCCTGGGAACTTTGACAGCCGAACAGCTGGAGGGAGAGATGGGATTCAGGCCGATGGCCAACAGATAACTGAACACTGAAAGGCAGGGCTGTAACCAACAGGACATACCTTAGTGCTGCCACAATATTTGGATTAGTGGTCAACCGAAATGTGTATTTCAATGACTTACTCTTAAATTATTAAATCTGGTTACTTTATTAAAGTGAAATGTGAGGGAATCAGTGTGATTGCTGTTGTTGAATAATAAATGATGTACAAGTCAAAAACTTCGACATACTTGGCTGACTTTGTTTCTCGTGATCTCAAACACCTTTTTGATCGAAAATTAATTCATCGGAAAAATTTTCATTTATATGCTGTTGGGTTGATATGCAGGTTGACATATTGATGTCAGCATTTTAACTTTAGATAATTTATCTAAAAAGTTTCTAAGGGGTAAAAAGTTAACATTTCAAGTACAAAAACATTCCCATTGTGTGTGATGTATTTCATGCTCTTAATTTGACGTTATAATATTCATTCATTAATTAGAAAATTGCTAAAATGTGTATTTTGCTATTACTAACACAACAAATAGGTTTACTAAACTGGAATAACAGTGTGAGGCCTAATTGAGACACTTGTAGGGAGCACTAACGGTTTAAATGAACTTCTCTCAAAAGTTAATAAAATATGACTAATTAAATGATTTATTCACCCTGATGACATCCCAGATGTGTTTGACTTTTCCTTCCGCTTGAACACAACGTTTTTTTAGAAGAATATATCAGCTCTGTAGGTTCATACAATTAAATAAATGGTGGCCAGAACTTTGAAGCTACAAAAAGCACATAAAGTCAGTATAAAATGAATCCATATGACTCCAGTGGTTAAATCCTTGTCTTTAGAAGCTGTGTGTAGGTGTGGGTGAGAAGATCAACATATAAATCCTTTTTTAATATAAATATCCACATTTAGTTCACTTCCACATTTTTCTTCATTTGTATTTGGGCTATTTGCATTCTTCATGCATATCACATAAATAAAAAGGACATAAATATGAATCTGTTCTCTGTTTGTCAGCTGAACATAAGATCACCCTCACAGAGTTTATTTTGCAATAGCAACCGGAGGACTGCATATCATCCCTTATCCATTTAAAAAAAGTGGTATATTGCTTACCCACACTTTTCTTTTATTGCCAATATCACACTGGATAGAGGGATAATTTCAGTAAAATATAGAGTTTTTCAGGCGTGACTTCAATTTGAAGGTGAACCAAAAGGCTAATTCATGGGTTTGTAATGGTAGTTTTGCATTTAGTAAGGTCTGTGGTAAACATTACTTGAAAAGATTTTGTCATTTTGTTCTTGAACATAAATAACACACATTCATACCTCAAACAGGAATTTTAAAACTAGTATTTTTTTTTTTATTTTTTTTTTAAAGGACAGTATGTTGCTAACAAGTTTCTAAATAAGGACTACAACTACAAGCATGTGAGTGAGCGCGCCTGACGAAAACCGCTGTAGTTCTCATTTAGCAACTTTTTAGCAATATACTTTTTGGTGACACAGGATGGCTTCTGGTGGGGGTATGACTGTGTGTAATGTATGTTGTAAGTATCTGCAACTAATGTTTACCACACACAGACCTTCTTGTACTCATAAATCCAAAACTGCCCTGATCAAAACCCATAGTGTCCCGAACCTACCCGGCACTGTTGCAATAGGCCGTATTTTATGTAAGCATATAGGCAACATTCGTAACAGTACTGAAACAATAAACATACACAGTTTTAACAAGGCATAGTACACTAGAGCAGAACGGGAAAAAGCATTGCTGTTATCGTATATTTGCTGAAACTTCACTTGGTGATGAGCAATTTGGAATAAGATGAAACACTGCAACAATTTACTCTATACAGTCTGAACTTGTTCAGAAGTTTAATCTTTGTGACAACAGCGCTAAAAACAGTCTAGACGCAGCGCAAAGAATGAAACAGCGCAGGTGTCTCAACATGTTTTTTTTTTACTTGGCACGGTGTTTAAAATGTGCCGGCACAGCTCGAGACGCTGAAGAAAAGGCGAGACGCTGTGCATGTTAAAGACATTCGCCCAGCATGTGTTTACATGAGAAAACAATGGGAAAAACGAACAGACGCGTGCAAAAATACGTTCGGTGTGAACGGCCCCTAACGTTCGCGCGTGTCTGAGTGAGTGAGTGAGTGAGTGAGTGAGCGCATGCGCGAAACAAATTCGGTAAGACTGTTTATTTTTTCATTCATTACAAACCCGTACCGACCCAAACCCTACTTGAAAAACTGACCGCGGTGTCCTAAATCCATCTATCTGTCTAGTCCTATAGTTTAGTCTGACCGACAGGAATCTACCGGTGCGAACCCAAACTCTGGACTCTAGACCGGTGGACACGGAAACGCAGTGCACGGAAAGCAAATAGAGTAAGGTTGTAAAACACAGAACTCCTGCAGAATTTCCGTCTGCTCCACAGCAATGCATTCAAAAACCATATATCGCTCAGGAGTATATAGTTAATAGAAGCGGTGCTTACACATGTAGACTACTATCCCACAGATAATGTTCAATGCATTACGTTTAATTAATTAATCAGTAACCCGTAATTATGGTCCATTCTTAAGTAGAATCAAGGTGCTTCTCAGTGTGATATGTGATCAAACACCTAAGGGGAGAGCTGTATAAAATTAAGTAATATTTTAATCAAGCTTTCATTTTGGCTAGAATGTCATTATTATATTCAATATTATTTTGAACAGGTAATGGTGACTGTGCAATACTTCTATTGTTCTCTGACTTGTGCCCTAGTTACACACAGGGGGTGTGTATTTTTGCACTGTATCAAAGTGTGATTTGTGTCTCTGCAGCAGTGATGGCGAGCAGCTCTGCAGTGTTGATGCAGTTGGTGGCTTCATCCTATGCTGTGGCGGAACAGGCTGGATCAATCGTCAGGAATGTGCTACAGAGTGGAAAGCTCGGGATTGTGGAGAAGGTGAGGAAGGTAGTAGGACATGTTCCCAGACCAGCATATTTTATTGGTCCTGGAGTGGTCAGAATAACACATTATTGTTGTTAAATGTTGTGATTCCGAATTGCACTTTCGGAAGCTGGTAAGAAGCTGGCTTGCATTTGCCGTTGTTTAGTCACGTTTCTAAGTGTGCTTCTTTTATAACAGACAGGAGTCAATGATCTACAGACTCTGGCTGACAGGCTTGTTCAGAAGAGTATATGTGCATCTCTGTCTAGAAGCTTCCCTAAAGTCACAATTATTGGAGAGGAGGTAAGTTTTGAGCAATGTGAAACATTTTTTGCCTAGTTTTCTTCGTCCATACAGCAGAACATCAATTTTTTTCCTTTGGGCAGGATTTACCGGATGAGGCTGTTGAAGAGAACCTGATAGAGAGCGGGCAGAACAGTGTAATCCTACAAAAGTCCTGTCCGAATCAGTATGCAAGCCTGAAGGAGGAGGAGGTAAAAGATGAACAGGAAATAGAAGAATCATTTGTTTAAATTATATTAAAGCTGCAGGGCTGTTGTAAGATTATGATGATTGATCACAATACATTTGTATGATTTTTTGTTTATAGTTCATTTACAATTTAGCATATAGTTGAAATTGCACATTTTTGACCCCCTTTTGTAACTTAGTGCCCTTTTAGCCTCAAAGGGATAGTTCACCCAAAAAATTAAATTAATTCATTATTTACTCACCCTCATCTTGTTATAATCCAATATGACTTTCTTGCCTTTTTGGTACACAAATTGAGAAATTTCAAAAAAATATTCTGCTCACTGATGTCATACAATGGCGGTTTATGTTGACCACCTCTGCAAGCTTCAAAAGGATGCAGAAGTATAATTCAGAAGTCTAATAAATCATCCCAAGTGACTCGTGCCTTGTTCTGAAGGCATACGAAAAGGTTTGGTGAGAAACAAACTGAAACGAATTTAACATGTAGTGAAAATCTAGACCAAACGTTGCTCCCATGTGTAAACTGTGTTAGTTAGGGAAATGTAATTAATATCAGTAAAAGTATTTATTTTGGCAGCCCTAATTAAAAAAAAAAAAGAAAAAGTGTGCAATATATGTGCAATGAGGTTTTCATATATTGTCCCCCCCCCCCCCCAATAGGTCTGCACATATACTGCTTCGGAAAGGTGTTTTGTTAAAGTTCCTACCAGGAACATAAAAGTACCTCAATATGGCATTTGACTAATGTTTCATCTTCATTTCTCAGCTGGTTGTGTGGGTGGACCCTCTCGATGGCACTAAAGAATATACTGAAGGTGAGCAGACAAAGCTTTCATAACGTGTCATAACGTTCACATAACGTGTCCTAAAAATGTTCCAATCTTGTACGTAGATTCTTTAACCTAGTTTTTGTCCTAATCAGCCATAAACATCGAGTTTCACACGTGACATTTGATCAGCTTTCTTGACGTCACACCAGGTAGTCCCACCCATAGTGGAATCACAATAGTCCAAAATCATACATAATTAGACATAGCACTCCTGTAAACACTGGCTTCTGATTGGCTGTGATTTTTGTCACTTACGTTGCATTTCACTTTCAGTGAGGACAGAACAAATTACCCGATGCTTGAAACTTGTCATGCTTAGTTAGGGACAAGGTGTTTCATGCATGCCCACCGCAACAGCACAATGATAAATCTTTCACCAATCTGACCTCTATTTGCCCAACACACCTGGTGCTGTCATACAGTGATCTGCTCTCTCCGTCTCCATCTCTTTCTTCCTTTCCTCTCCGGTCTCTGCTATAGCTGCAAGGGTTTTGTACCACCCAGTTTACATACAGAAGCCAGTGCATCTCCACAGAACCCCTACTCGTACAGTGATTTTATGTTGTTAATGTGTGTTTTGATGTCTTTCATGTCAGGCTAGTTTGAGATATCAAGCGCCTTGCCTAGAACCTAGACTAGATAATGGCACGTGTCCACTGGCCAATGCCAGAGAGTTGCCGAGATATGAGATTTTTTAAAAATAATAAAATGTTAAAATGATTTGACATTTCAAAATATACATTAACTACATCAAATCCAGTGTGATACATGTGAAGACATATTTTTGTATCAATATTTCTGTGAATTTATATTTTAATATAACAGAATAAATTATATTAACGTCTAATATGAGAATTACTAGTAATTTCCTATTACTCATAACTGCTCAATACAACTTTGTGGTTAATCTATTAAACCAAATCTTATTTTTCAACAAAGTACAACTTAAGAATACGACATTAATACATCTTTACTATGTTTTTAAGCAAAATCTCACGAACTGCCGAACGATATTTTGTGAGTACACTGCATAGGAGTGAACTGAGAACGCTCGCTCATCTCCGCTCACCACACGTCAGTGGACATTATCTGTTAGTCAGTTATTAGGCAGTCAATAAAAAATAAAAAAATCCTCTTGCAGTCAAACAGCAATCTAAGCAAGCCAAGGCAAAAAATTTAAATAAATACTTCCGATGTAATCATTTATATGAATCTATTAATAAGTAATCTAATGTACCTGTTATGAAATTCCCTTTCATCCATTTTTAGTTGGTCGTCATTGAGCGCATTTTCATGCACAATCTTCCACCGGTTATGATTTATAAGGTAGGGGTGGGGAAACTTTTTCCCATTAAGTGCATTCGAGTATTTACAAAATGATCCACGGGCCATACAATTGCTTGCACTTTCTGATTGTGGGTTGAAATGAATATACACATTCCGTTACATGCTCACGCACCATGAAAAAACACAAAGTCTGTCTATTCTACAATATTTTGCGTTAAAAATGATTTGTAATCATTATTGTAATTTTTATTGTATTTTTTTAATTTTGTTTTTTTACAGTTAATTTTTTTGCTTTTCAAATTATTCCTCAAACGGCCTTGCAGGCAGGTAAAATGGTCTTGTGGTCCTTATACTCCCTAAAGGCCTGACGTTACCCACCCCCCCTGCTTTAAGGGGACCATGTTCAAGTGAATTTAGGAGTTCAAAAGAAGAGCTTATGACCAGTGGTGACTCAGGGTCATTATTTAGTGTGGGGCACAAACAAACAAAAAAATCACTTAATAATCAATTATAATATTGACAAATAATTTTAATTTCTGTCTGTCATTTTGACAGAACAAGAAAAATATTTGAACCTAGCGCATCAGTTTTGACTTCACTCTTTGTCCGTCACATTCCTGCTGCACATGTGCATTGTTTATTCCCCGCTATTAATATGCACATTAACTGACACCATCATAATTTACACCTGGTATTGTGCGTCTCTTTTATGTTTAGATTTTGAGTAGAGGGTATCTGATTTCATGACTGCATACAGCAGTCATTACTTCAGTGTGTTAATGTATGATAATAAAATGCAAACTGCACAATAACAAAAAAAAAAAAAAAAAAAAACACAAAAAAGCCAATTATGCATGCATTTAATAAGCGCAAATATCACATTGAGCAGAATTGTATTAACTGAGCTTCACAGATTTGCTTCTCATGTTACACTTTATGTTCACATCAGGGACTGTGAAGTTCTGTGAACTTGTGCATGTGTGTATTCACTTAAACCGGCAAAGTTTAAAAACCTTGTATAAGCTCAGTGGTTGATTGACAGGTTGAAGTTTCACACTAGAACTCTGATTTCACCAGACTCAAACAAGCCATAAAAGCCTATCTACTGTCATTTATGCGCCATTATAATGGATGCTACGTTCCTCAATGCCCTGGTACTTACAAAATGGAAACAAATATGACTGATAAAAATAGACCATGACAGATAATTTACAGAGAGTGACAAATAAATACTTGTTTCTAGCGCAACCTCTGAACATGATGCACACAAACATCCATAATAATTTAATCTCAGCACAAAGCACCACTAAGACGTGCACATCCACGTCAAAAAGCTTCAGTGACAGTGACAGTAAATCACAAATAGGCAAATCGTCAATGGGTGAGCATATTACCTCAGTAACTTGAATGAACAGCACAACAAAACTAATCAAAACAACAGACTCCCAATATTTAGCAGTCACTGATATCTAATACAAACTAATGCATCAACAACACAACACCTCAACGCAATAGCATACAATTCACTGAAATGATGAGCGAAGCATTGAAACTAATCCAACCAGCAGCACATTTGAATAAAATTAGCTTTCAAAACCAGTGGTGTAGTCGTGTCTGAAGAGACAGTAAATATGCAAAATGTAAAAATAAAAATGTTCCATTAAAGTAAAAAAATACTGTTGTAATTATAGTCCCACATGAACTTACAGAATGTATTTCAGAGTAAGTTTCTTGCTGGCATGGTGTACAGTACACTGCTAAGAGCAATGTTATGGTAACTTGATGTTTAATATGTATTTAAATGAATAGGTGTCATTAATATTCCTCTTATTAGGCTACTATGAAAATTGGTGATACTTTATTATTACTCTAACGAATAAACTCATAACATAGTTAACATAATATGCAATAAACTGTTAAGCATTGTAGCTAATATGAGTGTAGTAATGTTCACGTTAAAGGTGGACTCAGGAATTCTAATCCAATACATTTTGTCAAATTCTGCAAATATCTCCTCACAGTGTGCTAGCTGTCTGTTCTGTGGGTGGGCTGAAAACAAATCTAGTATTTGTACACAGCCCTAGCTCTGTGAATGAGACAAAAACAAAGTTGATCGGACAGATCCACACAACACTACTCCAGCCAATCAGCAACAGGGGATGGTTCTTGCACGTGCACAGGATTTGGGGGGGGGGCTATCTGATATCACCAGAAAAAAGCACACAAAAAAAGAGCATCAAAACCAGCAGGGGTGCAATAACATGCAGTATTTCACAGTTTAATTGGCACAACAGCGCCACCTCTGGCGGGGCTTAGCCCCACTTGCTCCTAATGTAGAAACACTGCTGCTTATGACTACATTTACATGAACACCAATACGCTGATTATTATGAGAAAGCTGATTAAGGCTTGAAATCAGTGTGTGCGTTTACATGAGCTGTGCTAGCAGCTTTCTCATTACTCCCATATACACGTGGCTCCTTCAGTAAGCAGCTTTCTCCACAGCATGCACACTCTTTAAACACCCATCAGAACGGCGCTTATGCGTTTACATGGTCAAAATAAGCCACGTTCTCCTGGAGAAACCCAGGTGTGTGAAACAGCGTTCTCTTAATCCCTTAAGCAGCATAATGAAATCGGCATTCTGGTTTACAAGACGTTTCAGAAAGCTGCTTTCCGCAAAAACCCTGGAATAAACCATTTTCTTAAATGCATGCAAACGTGGTCGATGTGTTAATGTTGGGGGTTGACTAATAATAACTTTAAAATATTTTTTTTATGTAAGTAATTTGAATGGGTGTTATATTGTAGGTCTCCTGGACCATGTGACAGTGCTAATAGGCATTGCTTATGGTGGGACAGCCATTGCTGGAGTCATCAATCAACCCTTCTACAACTACCAGGTCCATCTTGTCTTTCAATCACACATGCATCAGTGTATGGGCTGGGTTTGTTTAACCTCCTCTATTTTTTTGCGCTTTCTCAGTTGGGGGCTGGTGCTTCTTTGGGCAGGACATTATGGGGAGTATTGGGTTTGGGCGCATTTGGGTTCCAACTCCAGGAGGTCCCAGATGGTAAAAGAATCATCACCACTACACGGTCCCATAGCAATAAACTAGTTACTGACACAATCCAAGCTATGGAGCCTCATGATGTCATCAGAGTGGGAGGAGCTGGGAATAAGGTGAGGGAGTCATATACCTTCATTCAATGAGTCAATATTGTGATAATAATGGAACTAATCACACCCTTTTTCTGGCAGATTATCCAGTTGGTGGAAGGAAAGGCCTCTGCTTATGTCTTCGCCAGTCCGGGCTGTAAGAAGTGGGACACTTGTGCACCTGAGGCAATTCTGCATGCAGTTGGAGGTGACTGTCATTTCTAACACATCCCCTTTCTTAAAAATGTTCCTAAAAATGGGTAAAAGCTAATTACACTACAAGTCAAATGTTATCCACATTTTAGAATGAAAGTAAACAAAAAATTCTGAAATAACACAAGTAACAAAAACATTTTAAGAAAATGTAAACTTTTTTTTATTTTAGCTTCTTCAAAGGAGACATGATTTGTCTAGAGTTCTGAACACTTTGGGCATTCTCCCAACCAACTTCATAAAGTATTCTCCTGGGATGCTTTTTAAACAATATTGAGGGAGCTCTATGCTGGACAATTGTTGGCTGCTTTTGCTTCACTAGTGGTCCAACTCACATTAAATAATGCTTTGTAAAGTGTATGTATATATATATACACACACTCACCTAAAGGATTATTAGGAACACCGTACTAATACTGTGTTTGACCCCCTTTCGCCTTCAGAACTGCCTTAATTCTACGTGGCATTGATTCAACAAGGTGCTGAAAGCATTCTTTAGAAATGTTGGCCCATATTGATAGGATAGCATCTTGCAGTTGATGGAGATTTGTGGGATGCACATCCAGGGCACGAAGCTCCCGTTCCACCACATCCCAAAGATGCTCTATTGGGTTGAGATCTGGTGACTGTGGGGGCCATTTTAGTACAGTGAACTCATTGTCATGTTCAAGAAACCAATTTGAAATGATTCGAGCTTTGTGACATGGTGCATTATCCTGCTGGAAGTAGCCATCAGAGGATGGGTACATGGTGGCCATAAAGGGATGGACATGGTCAGAAACAATGCTCAGGTAGGCCGTGGCATTTAAACGATGCCCAATTGGCACTAAGGGGCCTAAAGTGTGCCAAGAAAACATCCCCCACACCATTACACCACCACCACCAGCCTGCACAGTGGTAACAAGGCATGATGGATCCATGTTCTCATTCTGTTTACGCCAAATTCTGACTCTACCATCTGAATGTCTCAACAGAAATCGAGACTCATCAGACCAGGCAACATTTTTCCAGTCTTCAACTGTCCAATTTTGGTGAGCTCTTGAAAATTGTAGCCTCTTTTTCCTATTTGTAGTGGAGATGAGTGGTACCTGGTGGGGTCTTCTGCTGTTGTAGCCCATCTACCTCAAGGTTGTGCGTGTTGTGGCTTCACAAATGCTTTGCTGCATACCTCGGTTGTAACGAGTGGTTATTTCAGTCAAAGTTGCTCTTCTATCAGCTTGAATCAGTCGGCCCATTCTCCTCTGACCTCTAGCATCAACAAGGCATTTTCGCCCACAGGACTGCCGCATACTGGATGTTTTTCCCTTTTCACACCATTCTTTGTAAACCCTAGAAATGGTTGTGCATGAAAATCCCAGTAACTGAGCAGATTGTGAAATACTCAGACCGGCCCGTCTGGCACCAACAACCATGCCACGCTCAAAATTGCTTAAATCACCTTTCTTTCCCATTCTGACATTCAGTTTGGAGTTCAGGAGATTGTCTTGACCAGGACCACACCCCTAAATGCATTGAAGCAACTGCCATGTGATTGGTTGATTAGATAATTGCATTAATGAGAAATTGAACAGGTGTTCCTAATAATCCTTTAGGTGAGAGTATATACACACATATACATATATATACATATATATATATATATATATATATCTCTACACATACATATATATATCTACACATACATATATATATATATATATATACATATATATATATATATATATGTATATATATATATGTATGTGTAGATATATATATATGTATGTGTAGAGATATATGTATGTGTAGAGATATATATATATATATATATATATATATATATATATATATATATATATATATATATAATTCATTTAACTGATAGTGTGTATCAATGTAAAGCTGTTCTTATTCACCTACAGGTAAACTCACAGACATGCATGGTAATGCATATAGATATAATGCAGATGTGAAGCACATGAATTCTGCTGGGGTGCTGGCGACGCTAAGGGATCATCAGTATTATTTAAGCAGAGTGTCACAGGCTGTACGAGAAGCTCTTTCCTCTGATTGAAGCATTCCAGGATTTGGATTTTTACTCTGAACTTTGTGCCTTAATGCAATGCGTTCTTGTCATAAAATGATGATTGATCTAACAACAAAGATGAAATATAAATTCCTAAACTTTGTAATTCTTTTAATATTGCTTACATTTCCCACGCTTAAGATTAATAAGAGGGTTTTTTGTTTAATTATTACAACTACAACATGTTTTGATTTACATTACAGGATCAAATATATATATATACTGTATGTTTTACGCTTGTTTCCATTACTTGATAAAATATATAAAGCATATAATCAACATAACTGTTAACATTTTGGATATTTATATATACTGTACACATCTTAACGTCTATATGATGGTTATAACTGTTGAAACTTTGTTTTGGATGCAGTTTGTTTTCCCCTGACATTATACATAATAATGTAAGTTTAAAATGGGTGTCTATAATCTGGACAATTACCAAGATCACCAGTGTTGTTTTAAATACCAAGCTAACAAAAAGGTATCATGATTAAAATTATATTTGTTGTCGTTGCATTGAAAGTTGTATCAGAAGTCTGTCCCGCACTGGTGCTGTGTCCTGTATTTGTTATGCTACTTGACAGTTCTGTATCTTAAACCATAACCAAAACGTTAAAATGACGTATTAATTGGTGCTTTAATGATATAGCCACATTATAGAATACTTTTTAGACGACATGTAAAAAATCTGCCCTCTGACGCATTTGAGTAGAAGGGAAAACCGTAACAGTGCAGACATGAATGCCAATACTGTCATCTAGTGCGCTATTTTATTGCAACATTCAGGCTTGATCATTAATATTAAAATAGGGTTTGGTGGATGGCAGCTCAAATGACATATACTGTACATACAGGTGAAGACAAAATGATTAGCCCCCTATGAAATATTTGGTTCTTTTTCAAATAATTCCCAAGTGCTGTTTAATGGAGCAAAGATTTTTTTTCAACATAGCATTTCTAAATATAATAGTTTATTTAGGCAACTTAGTGTGTTTATAATACAAATAGAAACCAAATTATAACCAAGACTAAAAAAATCTACAGGTCAAAATGATTAGCCCTCTTATGTTAATAGTCAATAGTGTATTCCTTTTGCTTGATAACAGCTTTTAGTTGTTTGTTGTAGTTCTCCGCAGCCCATTCCTCCTCTACAAATCTCTCAAGCTCCTCCAGATATGTTGGTCTCCTGGCAAGGACTCTAGTCTTCAGTGTGGCCCACAGATTTTCTATGGGATTCAAGTCTGGGCTTTGTGCAGGCCAGTCAATGACGTTCACTTTGCTCGTTTGGAGGTAGTTCTTCACCAGAAGTGAGGTATGCTTTGGGTCGTTATCATGCTGGAAGACGACTCAAACCAAGATTTGTTGCAGACTGCCTGAGGTTGTCTTTCAAAATCTTGTAGTCTTCCTTTTTCATGATTCCTTCGACCCTGATGAGATTCCCAGTTCCAGACGCATGGAAACATCCCCACAGCGTTATACTCCCACCGCCATGTTTCACTGCAGGAACGGTGTTCTTTGGGTTGAGCGCATCTCCCTTCTTTCTCCAAACAGGCAACATCTCTATGGCCAAAGAGCTCTAGTTTTGCCTCATCTGATCTGACCAAAGGACATGTTTCCAGTGTGCATCATGTTTCTCTAGGTTGTCCTTGGCAAACTTCAGTCTAGCTTGGAGGTGTCTCTTCTTCAGAAGTGGAGTTTTTCTTGGTCTTCAACCTCGCAGTCCATTCCTGTGCTGGGCTCTAGTGACTGTCTTCGTTGAGACATCAATCCCAGACTTGGCTAAATCGTTCACTAGAGTCTTGGCAGTTGTTCTTTGGACTTTAGAAACCTCTCTCACCAGTTTTCTTTCCAAGGTTTTTGAAATCTTTCACTTCCTGCCTTTCCTGGCAGTTCTTGACACCTGAAAACGCTTTGATAAACGGGTATATCCTTCTCCTGCTTTGTGAGCATTAACAATTCTTTTTCTAAACAAACAAGTCTAAACAAATTTATTTTGTCTGCCATGAAGACACTTTTATATTACGTCACTAGTTGTTTTGCAAGATACTAATCCTCAATTTGAAGTGCAACTTCAGGGGATTAATGGTTTGGGGGATTAATTAGGCAAGTCATTGGATAACAGTGGTTGGTTCCGTAGCCAATCAAACAGCTCATTTCTTAAGGGAGCGAATAATATTGACCTTAGTACTTTTTTTTAAATAATTATTTTATTCCAGGCAAATTGAAATAAATGAAGCTTTCTCCAGAGTACTATGTTAAAATCCCCTTGCTCTGTTAAACATCACAAGGACTCAGCTGTAGTTTGGAGTGAGAATATGTTTTGTATTCTACTCTATGCATTATGTGAATGCACAGAGTATATGGTGCCATATGATTATTTGATCAAACTGTTGCTGCTTTTCAGATGGGATGCTATGGTTGCAGTATTTTATGTAAAAGATAAGAATATCACTAGATCTATTCATTCTCAGTGTGATTGAAAACAAGACCAAAAGTTAGATGATAAATAATCTTTATTTAAAAATGATACATATTAATTTTACAAATGTCCAAAAACACTTTGAAAATTGTAATGAAATGTAAGTTTTATTTATATAATTGTATTAGTACATAATATGAAAATGCTTACCTGTGGTCTTATGCGGTCAGAAAGTTATTGACATCTGTGATCCGTAGATTCATCTTGCGGGCCTTGTCAGAACAAACGTAGATGATCTTTTCAGCAGTTCAGATAATGCACAAACACTACTTTAGTCATATAGCATTTTGTCAGGACACTGCACATCCTTCAACTTGAGAAACTGCATCTGGACTTCCCTGGCATCATGTTAATTCACTTATCACTTTACCCTTTAAATAAGAAGATAAAAAAATGATATTAGGAGCAAAAATATTAATTCTCTATACACTCACAAGCTACTTTATTAGGAACACCTGTGCACCTATTTATTCATGTGATTATCTAATTGGCCAATCATGTGGCAGCAGTGCAATGCATAAAATCATGCAGATACGAGTCAGGTGCTTCAGTAAATGGTCATAGCAACCATCAGAATGGGGAAAAAAATTTGATCTCAGTGATTTAGACCGTGGCATGATTGTTGGTGCCAGATGGGCTGGTTTGAGTATTTCTGTAACTGCTGATCTCCTGGGATTTTCACACACACAACAGTCTCTAGAGTGTATATGGAGAGAAAAACCAAAAAAATCCAGTGAGCGGCAGTTCTGCGGACAAAAACTCATTCTTGAAGAGAGAGAAGAACAGCTTCAACTGGTTTGAACTGACAGAAAGGCTACGGTAACTCAGGTAACCACTCTGTACAATTGTGGGGAGTAGAACAGCATCTCAGAATGCACAACATGTCAAAGCTTGATGTGGAAGGGCAACAACAGCACAAAACCACATTGGGCAATTTATTAGGACCATAGTGTTCCTAATAAAGGGCTCAGTGAGTATCCATTGGATAACAGCTATATTTACACTATATTTATACAAGACCATTATCTTCAAGACAAAACAGAAGAACTTATGCAACACAATACAGTACCTAATAGTACACAGTATGGGGATAGTTCACATGACACGTCCTGCGGTGTGAATTTTATTTCATTTGTTACACTGCAGGACCATATAAAAATGTACAGGACCTAAGATAATCACTTTTCCTTATTTACAATAGACACAACAGGGATATGGCATTATATTTATGCCATAAATCTGCTAACGCATGACCTTAGTTTTGTAGAGAAATGTATTCTCGCTACAAGAATTCATTTAGAACAAATGAAAATCAATTTTTCTCAAAGTTTATCTGAATGTGAGCTAATGCCCACATTTAAAGAGAATTCTGACATTTCTGACCTGCTCTGCATGCGCTCAGAATTTTAGATTGCCCACTTGCTTTACCACCCATATTCCGACCAGTCCCGCCTCCTGTGTCAGGCTTGACTGGTAGGAGCTGCTAATTAAGCTCTCATTGATTGGACAGCAACCATGAACATCACAGTCTAAATGTAATACTCAAAGTTCAGTTATTTACTGTCATTTTTATTGCAAGATATACAGATATTTACCCCTTAGAATATAGACATATCGGAACAATTTAAAGCTATTACAGTAACAAAACAAGTTTATCGAAATAGAGTAGCCTGGGATCATGCACAGCCAACTTTTTTACTATGACAGGGGACATAAAGGGCCATATACTGTAGGTTGGGGTAGATAAACTTGATTAAATAAAATACTGTACATTAACATAACAAACAAGCTTTTATAATTTAATATCAAAAACAGGATCTGTTCATTTACAATAGGCATCAAATTAGACCTACAGACCATAAGAAAATGGTAGGGGACACAATAAATAAGATGTACAAACTAATCATTATTAAAGGAAATATTTCATGTAGTAAAAACAGAAAGGAGATTCAGTGGTTGCTGGTTCATACTGTAATAAAGTGCACACAGATGGTGTAATGTTAGCATTTCATAGTAATGGATGAAAGCCGTGGAGTAGTGATGAAGCACACTGTGATGTTCAGTTCCCGCTGGGGGACCCGATCAGGTTTCTTGCAGCGCAGGATTAAATTTCCGAGTTAAAGGTGATAGCGGATGGTACGTCCATGAGTTGTGTTTTGGAGCAGTCGGTCAGACAAAAGCCTGAAAAATCCAATGTGGATATCTATTTTTATATTATTGATTATGAATGCAATAAAGTTATTTTTTTATTTTACAATTATTTTAATTTTGATAACAATAAACAGAAAATCCAATGTAAAAATATGCACACAACACGCGCATCAAATTATCCTATATTAAAGGCAGGCTATTGTCAACTGAACTTTACAAGAATGGCAGAGCAAAGCGTGGACACACTGTGTCATCAAAGCATGTGAAACTTGGACTGGTAAATGGTCAATTTATGTGTTTAGAAACTAATCTCAGAAGTCAGATGGGCAAGATGTCACACGTCATCCAATAATAGCAATAACAGAAAAATAAAACGTTATTTGTGTACACTTGTTGTCCGTTTGTATGGCTTTTGCCCTTTGTGGAAAACAATGGAGGGTTGTAGGAACGGGAGCGGTCGGGAAAAAAATAACTGCGGGTAGAGCATAAGGTAAAATTCAGTGGGAGCTTTCAGGTGTGGAATAGAAACTTGCAAGAGCAAGCGGGACTGGGATGGAAAAAATAGCCCCGTCCAGACCTCTAGTTCATGGATATGTGTACCAATCCCCGAATATACACTCACCTAAAGGATTATTAGGAACACCATACTAATACTGTGTTTGACCCCCTTTCGCCTTCAGAACTGCCTTAATTCTACGTGGCATTGATTCAACAAGGTGCTGAAAGCATTCTTTAGAAATGTTGGCCCATATTGATAGGATAGCATCTTGCAGTTGATGGAGATTTGTGGGATGCACATCCAGGGCACGAAGCTCCCGTTCCACCACATCCCAAAGATGCTCTATTGGGTTGAGATCTGGTGACTGTGGGGGCCATTTTAGTACAGTGAACTCATTGTCATGTTCAAGAAACCAATTTGAAATGATTCGAGCTTTGTGACAGGGTGCATTATCCTGCTGGAAGTAGCCATCAGAGGATGGGTACATGGTGGCCATAAAGGGATGGACATGATCAGAAACAATGCTCAGGTAGGCCGTGGCATTTAAACGATGCCCAATTGGCACTAAGGGGCCTAAAGTGTGCCAAGAAAACATCCCCCACACCATTACACCACCACCACCAGCCTGCACAGTGGTAACAAGGCATGATGGATCCATGTTCTCATTCTGTTTACGCCAAATTCTGACTCTACCATCTGAATGTCTCAACAGAAATCGAGACTCAGACCAGGCAACATCTTTCCAGTCTTCAACTGTCCAATTTTGGTGAGCTCTTGCAAATTGTAGCCTCTTTTTCCTATTTGTAGTGGAGATGAGTGGTACCCGGTGGGGTCTTCTGCTGTTGTAGCCCATCCGCCTCAAGGTTGTGCGTGTTGTGGCTTCACAAATGCTTTGCTGCATACCTCGGTTGTAACGAGTGGTTATTTCAGTCAAAGTTGCTCTTCTATCAGATTGAATCAGTCAGCCCATTCTCCTCTGACCTCTAGCATCAACAAAGCATTTTCGCCCACAGGACTGCCGCATACTGGATGTTTTTCCCTTTTCACACCATTCTTTGTAAACCCTAGAAATGGTTGTGCGTGAAAATCCCAGTAACTGAGCAGATTGTGAAATACTCAGACTGGCCCGTCTGGCACCAACAACCATGCCACGCTCAAAATTGCTTAAATCACCTTTCTTTCCCATTCTGACATTCAGTTTGGAGTTCAGGAGATTGTCTTGACCAGGACCACACCCCTAAATGCATTGAAGCAACTGCCATGTGATTGGTTGATTAGATAATTGCATTAATGAGAAATTGAACAGGTGTTCCTAATAATCCTTTAGGTGAGTGTACACAACAGCATCGTCATCTGGATGTAATTACCATAACAACAAAAGCAGATAACACTTAAAGGGTTACTTCAGGATTTAGCATTAAGCTTTGTATCAGTAGAAAACAAGTAGTATTTTCGAATTACCGAGCTCCCCCCCCCTCATATCCCCCTGAGACGAGAGATTTATTTATTTTTAGTCTGGAAAAAATCCTCCGATGACGCAAAAATCGTATTTTGCGTCATCGGAGGATTTTTGGTCCAGAGGCTTAAAACTACAGCCAGTATTCCGCATGTTTTCACCACGACCATATGGGGCGGGATCTCACTCACAGAATGTGAAGATAGTGTCAGCCATCTTTCTGTAGAAGCTAAGAAAACAGGCTCTTGCTCTGTGTAGAAAGTTTGTATACAAGTAGACTAATCACGATGGCGGAAGGTAGTTTTGAAGTTGAAATGGCAGAAGGGGATTTCGAAGATCTGTTGCGAGAATCTGATGTTCGCGGCTACCTGTAGGAGCCGCAATACAGCGATGAACAGTTGCGGGAGATGGAGGAACAAGAGGCAGCCGGAGCAGCTGCTGTAGCAGGGGAGAAAAACCTGCTTGGTGGTCAGGAGGAAGAGCCTGGCCAGACTCGAGTTGGGGCGGACTGGTGGTGTCAGTGCTCTCGCTGTGCGCCTGTGGAAACAGATAGTGTCCTATTGCTGTCGCAAATTTCAGCGATGCCATTTTCTTCTGGACGAGATCGCTGAATCTGCTGATGAAACTGCACCGATAACATGAGCATGTATAACTGAGCACCCAAGTTTTGTACCACACATGGACAGGAGAGTCCTGGAAACTTATTTTAGGATCCCGAAGATAAATTTGAAACGCCAGCCAAAGCCTGCAGGGACAAACGGACGGCTTAGTGTAAAGTGAGTATTTTGTTTGTTTTTCTTTTTGTTACTAAGACGTCATGTACAGAGTTTGGACACCCGGAATTATAATGTTCTTCCCCCATAGTCAGTCAATTTATAAACTAACTCACGATTTATAGAGTCACGATGTATCAAAGCAAGCTTAGTTGTATCATATTTTCAGATACTGCCGCCTGTAACCGGTAGGCGTGGTTTGGGAGTGGCCTCGTAATGGCAGCAAAGCAAGTGCATTCTGGGAGTTGTTGTCTTTCAGCCACATGAGTAAAAAATACATTTTCTGCCTTTTCTCAGTCTAGAATGCTTCAAATTCAAAAATAATTTCACATTTATACTATATAAATGACCAATTTTAAATACACATTCATCTTCCCAGAGGTGAAGTATCCCTTTAACTATAAGAAGAAGAAATGAACAAAAATGATTATATTGTGATGTAAAATGGCATATTGTCCTGGTTTATTGTAAAACAGTAATCATGCAATGTGAAGAATATGAATATATTTGCGCTGATGCCACGTCAGCAGCTCATCGTCACAAGCACATATTCAGAAAAAATTTGAGTGCAAAATATATTTTTGTTTGTGCAAAATGAAAACTTTGCGAAATGATGCACTGCTTTACAAAACTGCAATCCGCACATGCAAAATACCTTTTGCTTGCTTAAAATATCTCCTTGTGTGCACAGAATTATGACACAAATATAACGCCATACAGGGCACATGACAGTGCACAGAATTACAGTATGAAAAGTGTTGTATGTAGTGTCCGGCAGTAAAGTTGAGTTGGGAGTATGAACAAATCATTATTTAATATAAATAAATATGTTAGACAACCTTTAGCAGTTTTTAGACTCTCAGCACCTGAGAGAAAGGAGTGACCAGACAGTTAATTACAAAGATTAGGTGTGTTGTCAGACATGTTAATAATTCTAAACATTAGAGATATGCGAGTCATTTCCCACATGTACATGTTGTTTATGTATGAGATGCCGGAATACGAGGTGAGACCTCACAGCCAGAAAAGGATATTTTTTTCAAACTTTAATCCATGAATAGGGAATAAATAAAAAATGCACTCAAATCTCCTGCTCTTAAAGATGAAGGGTGTAATTTCTGTGCCACTAACGTAACCAAATGAATGTACTACTTGTAAAACTGCTTCTGCGTTCTAAGAAGTGCGGCTCAGGCATTTCCATTTACAGCGTTCAGTGCGTCTATGTGCAGAGATTTATTAATGGGAAGGCAGATTATAATTATTTCTTTTTTTTAGGGGTGTGAGTTGATTAAATCAATAAATCATATTTTTTGTGCTAACTTGACATTTATATTTTATAATTTGCTGAAATGTTCCTCTCTCTCTATATATATATTCTTCCTTTCCAAATCTAGCTAAACTCAACTCATGAATAATAAGTTGCAGCAGTCTGGCTCTCATTAACACACGTTTCACTCATTGATGATATTTCATACCAGTTGAGATTAAATTATAAATTCCACCATACCATTGAAAATAACTTTTCTTTGGATAAATGTCCCATTTGTTTATATTTATATTATTTATTTATTATAAATACATTAGCGGTTATCTTTCTCTGACCATGCTTTAAAAATCACTCCGAACAGAATGAAGCCATTGTATTATCAAAAAAAATAAATAAATAACTGGGCTAAAATATATTTAACCTCATTCTCCTTTCGGCTGCTCCCATTAGGGGTCACCACAGTGGACCATCTGTGATCTGCATATTTGACTTGGCACAGGTTTTACGCTGGATGCCCTTCCTGATGCAACCCCAGTGGCTAGGTGACTCTCACTCACACCTATGGGGCAATTTAGAGTCTCCAATTCACTTAACCTGCATGTTTTTGGACTTGTAGGGGAAAACCATAACACCCAGAGGAAACCCATGCAAACACAGAGAGAACATGCAAACTCCACACAGAAAGGCCCAGGCAGGGCCTCGAACCAGGGACCATTTGCTGTGAGGCGACAGTGCTAACCACTGACCTACCGTGTATCAACTAATAACAACGTATAGTCAGGACATCAAATCTAGACGGGCCCCATTTCCAGCAGCCATCACTCCAACACCATATCCTTGAGTAATCACACTAAATTACTAATTTGGTACTGGAAAATAATTTGCCATCATATTAAACACAGTTGAAAGTTATTTGGTTCGTTAAATGAAGCTTAACGTTGTCTTTGTTTTTGAGTAGCCACAGTATGCAATAGACTGACATGTCTTAAGGTCAATATTTTGTCAAAAATGGCAAAAAAGAAACAGGTTTCTCTAGAAACTCATCAGTCAATCATTGTTTTGAGGAATGAAGGCTATAGAATGCTTGAAATTGCCAAAAAAAAAAAATGAAGATTTCATACAAAGGTGTACACTACAGGACAACTGGCTCTAAAAAGGACTGAAAGAGATGTGGAAGGTCAGATGTACAACTAAACTAGAGGATAAGTACATCAGAATCTCTAGATTGAGAAATAGATGCCTCACATGTCCTCAGCTGACAGCTTCATTGAATTCTACCCGCTCAACACCAGTTTCATGTACAACAGTAAAGAGAAGACTCGGGGGTGCAGGCCTTATGGGAAGAATTGCAAAGAAAAAGCCACTTTTGAAACAGAAAAAGGTTAGAGTGGGCAAAGAAACACTAGACAACAGATAATTGGAAAAGAGTGTTATGGATCATCACCCCATTGAGCTTTTGTGGGATCAGCTAGACTGTAAGGTGCGTGAGACGTTCCCGACAAGACAGCTACATCTATGGCAAGTGCAACAGGAAAAGTGGGGTCTAGACTTTGCTTAGTCTAGAAGCATTTCACTGAAATTGCCACCATCTTGTTTCGTCATGTGACTCCAGGCTTTAATAATTTAACTCAAATGAAAGCTTCTTCTGATTTGAGGACAGTTGGTTTAAATAATTTTATATTATGTATAGGGAAGCCAAAAGTCAATGGGTATCATTCAATAATAATTGCTAGGATTTTGCAAACTTGAACACATAGGACAACTTCGAAATTCGAAATGGAATAGAAATTCCACCAGATTTACAACAGGTTATTTTGACACAAGAATTTGTTCTTACCGTCCTCTAATGTTAATGAAAACGTTCCATATAAGAGTTTTCAGTGTCAGCGCACCTGTATAGTTCAAAAAACACCACACTAAAACAGAGTGGTGCAGCATCACAAATTAGAATGATTTTATAATATGTACCACTGTAGACATTGGATCAACTGAAGGTATGCTTGGAGTGCTTTGTGCAGAAGCATTTATCTGTGCTTCATCATACACAGGTTCAAACAGAGTGTGTGGTCCATAAGGCAGTTCTCATGTGGAAAGAAATCCATGGCAGTTCCATTTGCCTGACTGTTTCTCAAACATGAAGCTGTCCTAGCACCTTATAAGAGTTAGAATCGCTGCCAGTACTGTGACACGAAATGTAACTCTTCGAGCACTGCCAAAAGGTAAAGAAACTTTCTATTCCATTGCGATATTGTGTAGTACACAACATGCTTAAATCATCAATCAATTTCCAGGCTGTGTAGGAACATTCCACCAACTGCATCAAAGCACATCCAATGGCATAGTATGCCGTTTGTGTGCTCTTACATGGAGCACTTAGTGGCAGAAATTATCCCAGCTCCAGCTATAATTCACATAAATTGTCACCTTAAAAGAAGACTACTTATAAAAGACTACACACACACGGTCACTGTGACACTTGACTGAAATGTTTCTCATGATCTTAATCTTTTGATCTTAAGGTGTATGCTTAAACGTTTGAAATTAGTTTTGTAGACAAAAATATAATTGTGCCACCATATTAATTTATTTTGTTATACAACACAAATTTAATAATATATATATATATATTTGAAAGTGATGACTTGGACCAAATAATAAAGAAAAGCAGCAAATAAGTGCCCAACACAGATGGGAACTCCTTCAATACCGTTTAAAAAGCATCCCGGGGTGATACCTCAAGATGTTGGTTGAGAAAATGCCAAGAGTACATGTCTGCAAATTCTAGGCAAAGGGTGACTACTTTGAAGATATAACAGTTTTATTTTGGATTTTGCTTAATCACAACATATTTCCCATAGTTCTATTTATGTTATTCCATTGATTTGATGACTTCACTATTATTCTAAAATGTGAAGAAAAAAATTATAATAAAGAACGTGTGTGTGTGTGTGTGTATAAATATATATATATATATATATATATATATATATATATATAAAAAACACTGATCAGCCATAACATTAAAACCATTGATAGGTGAATTGAATATCATTTATTATCTCGTTACAATGGCACGTCAAAGGGTGGGATATATTAGGCAGCAAATGAACAGTCAGTTCATGTGTTGGAGGCAGGAAAAATGAGCAAGCCTAAGGATCTGAGTGACTTTGACAAGGGCCAATTGTGATGACCAGACGACTGGGTCCGAGCACCTCCAAAACGGCAGGTCTTGTGGGGTGTTCCTGGTATGTAGTGGTTAGTACCTACAAAAAAGTGGTCAGAGGAAGGACAACCGGTGAACCAGTGACAGGGTCATGGGCACTCAAGTCTCATTGATGCATGTGGGGAGCGAAGGCAAGCCCGTCTGGTCCGATCCCACAGAAGAGCTTCTGTAGCACAAATTGCTGAAAAACTTAATACTAGCAATGAAAGGTGTCAGAACACACAGTGCATCACAGCTTGCTGCATATGGGGCTGCGTAGCCGCAGACCAGTCAGAGTGTCCATGCTGACCCCTGTACACTGCAGAAAGTGCCTACAATGGGCACATGAGCATCAGAACTGGGCCATGGAGCAACGGAGGAAGGTGGCCAGGTCTGATGAATCACATTTTCATGCGGATGGTCGTTTACATGGGAAGAAGGCAGGCCAGCGGAGGCAGTGTGATACTCTGGGCAATGTTCTGCTGGGAAACCTTATGTTCTGGCATTCATGTGGATGTAACTTTGACACCAACCACCTACTTAAAAGATTGTTGCAGACCACGTACACCCCCTTCATGGCAATGGTATTTCCTGATGGCTGTGGCCTCTTTCAGCAGGATAATGTGCCCTGCCACACTGGAAAAAATGTTCAGGAATAGTTTGAGGAACATGATTAAGAATTCAAGGTGTTGACTTGGCCTCCAAATTCCCTAGATCTCAATCCAATTGAGCATCTATAGGATGTGCTGGACCAACAAGTCTGATCCATGGAGGCCCCACCTCACAACTTTATTTATTTAAAAAAGTATTTTTAACTATTTATAATTAACACCTGAACACCAACATATTCATGCGATTATCAAATCTGCCAATCGTATTGGCTGGGCAATGCAGTATCATGCAGATACTGGTCAGGAGCTTCAGTTAATGTTCACATCAACCATCAGAATGGGGAAAAAAATTTGATCTCAGTGATTAACCATGGCATGATTTTTGGTGCCAAATGGGCTGGTTTGAGTATTTCTGTAGCTGCTGATATCCTGGGATTTTCACGCACTTCAGTCTTTAGAGTAATGGTGCCAAAAATAAAATCCATCCAGTTCAGTTCTGCAGAAATTAAATGTTGATGAGAGATCAACAGAGAATAGCCAGACTGGTTTGAGCTGACAGAAAGGTAACCCCTCTGTTCAATTGTAGTGAACACATCAAACCTTTAGGCGGATGGCAACAACAGCAGAAGACTGCATTTGTCACTTTATTAGGACCATAATGTTCCTAATAAAGTGCACAGTGTGTGTATACAGTGCATCCACAAAGTATTTACAGCGCTTCACTTTTTCCAAAATGGATTCAATTCATTATTTTCCTCAAAATTCTACAAACAATACCCCATAATGACAACGTGAAAGAAGTTCGTTTGAAATCTTTGCAAAAAGAATTAAAAAATCTTTGCAAAAAGATTAAAAAAAAAATCACATGTACACAAGTATTCACAGCCTTTGCCATGACACTCAAAATTGAGCTCAGGTGCATCCTGTTTCCGCTGATCATCCTTGAGATGATTCTACAACTTGATTGGAGTCCACCTATGGTAAATTCAGTTGATTGGACATGATTTGGAAAGACACACACCTGTCTATATAAGGTCCCACAGTTAACAGTGCATGTCAGAGCACAAACCAAACCATAAAGTCAAAGGAATTGTCTGTAGACCTCCGAGACAGGATTGTATCGAGGCACAGATCTGGGGAAGGGTACAGAAAAATTTCGGCCGCATTGAAGGTCCCAATGATCACAGTGGCCTCCATCATCTGTAAATGGAAGAAGTTTGGAACCACCAGGACTCAGGTCAGGGAGGTGACCATGAACCTGATGGTCACTCTGACAGAGCTCCAGCATATCTAATGTGGAGAGAAGAGAAACTTCCAGAAGAACAACCATCTCTGCAGCACTCGACCAATCAGGCCTGTATGGTAGAGTGGCCAAACGGAAGCCACTCCTCAGTAAAAGGCACATGACAGCCTGCCTGGAGTTTGCCAAAAGGCACCTGAAGGACTCTCAGACCATGAGAAACAAAATTCTGTGGTCTGATGAAACAAAGATTGAACTCTTTGGCCTGAATGTCAAGAGTCATGTGTGGAGGAAACCAGGCACTGCTCATCACCTGGCCAATACCATCCCTACAGTGAAGCATGGTGGTGGCAGCATCATGCTGTGGGGATGTTTTTCAGCGGCAGGAACTGGGAGACTAGTCAGGATCGAGGGAAAGATGAATGCAGCAATGTACAGAGACATCCTTGATGAAAACCTGCTCCAGAGCGCTCTGGACCTCAGACTGGGGCGAAGGTTCATCTTCCAACAGGACAACGACCCTAAGAACACAGCCAAAATAATAAAGGAGTGGCTACGGGACAACTCTGTGAATGTCCTTGAGTGGCCCAGCCAGAATGCAGACTTGAACCCGATTGAACATCTCTGGAGAGATCTGAAAATGGCTGTGCATCGACGGTCCCCATTCAACCTGATGGAGCTTGAGAGGTCCTGCAAAGAAGAATGGGAGAAACTGCCCAAAAATAGGTGTGCCAAGCTTGTAGCATCATACTCAAAAAGACTTGAGGGCTGTAATTGGTGCCAAAAGTGCTTCAACATAGTATTGAGCAAAGGCTGTGAATACTTGTGATTTTTTTTTTTTTTTTTTTTCATTTTTAATAAATTTGCAAAGATTTCAAACAAACTACTTTCACATTGTCATTATGGGTATTGTTTGTAGAATTTTTTGAAAAATAATGAATTTAATCCATTTTGGAATAAAGCTGTAACAACAAAATGTGGAAAAAAGTGAAGCGCTGTGAATACTTTCTGGATGCACTGTACATACGTATATATATATTTTCACACACACACCGATCAGCCACAACTTTACAATCACCTGCCTAATATTGTGTAGGTCTCCTCCGTGCCACCAAAACAGCACCAACCTGCATGTACTGAGTGATCATCTGAGTTACCGTAGACTTTATCAGTTCGAACAAGTCTGGCCATTCTCGGTTGACCACTCTTATAAACAAGGCATTTCCATCCACAGTGCTGCCGCTCACTAGATGTTTTTTGTTTTTGTCACCATTCGGAGAAAATTCTAGAGACTGTTGTGCGTGAAAATCCCAGGAGATCAGCAGTTACAGAAATACTCAAACCACCATGACTGAAAATGTATCCCGTAGTCCTGGAAAAGATGTTACTCTGTTTCAGATTGGCCATATTGGCCTTCATCAAGCAAAGAAAACAACTAAGGAGATTGCTGAAATCACTGGAATTAAGAACTGTCCAACGTATTATTAAAAACTGGAAGGATAGTGGTGAACTGTCAGCTTCGCGGAAGAAATGTGGTCGGAATAAATCTTGAATGATTGTGATTGGAGATGTTGAAATGTCTGAAGTCACATCATAAAAAACCAACAGTAAAACTCACGGCTATGTTTAATACTGAAAACATTTCCACATGCACAATGTGATGAGAACTTACAGGATTGGGACTAAACAGCTGTGTGGCCACAAGGAAGCCACTTGTTAGCTAATTGTAAAAATAAAACTTAAATTTGCTAGTGAGCATAAAGATTTGACTGTGGAGCAAATGGAAAGAGGTAATGTGGCCTGATGAGTCCAGATTTATCCTATTCCAAAATGATGGGTGCATCAGGGTAAGAAGGGAAGTGCATGAAGCGATGCACCCATCATGCATATTGTCCACTGTACAAGCCTGTGGAGGCAAAGTTATGATCTGGGGTTGCTTCAGTTGGTCAGGTCTAGGCTCAGCAATGTTATGTGGCAACAAAATGAAATCAGCTGACTACCTGTATGTAATTCCCTGACGGCATAGGCATATTCCAAGACAACAATGCCAAGAATCATCGGGCTCAAATTGTGAAAGAGTGGTTCAGGGAGCGTGAGGAATCATTTTCACACATGAATTGGCGACCACAGATTCCTTACCTTAACCCCATTGAAAGTCTTTGGGATGTGCCGGAGAAGACTTTACGGAGTGGTTCCACTCTCCAGTCAACGATACAAGAACTCTGCCAAAAATTAATGCAACTCTGGATGGAAATAAATGCTGTAACTTTGCATAAGGTAGTCAAAATAATGCCACAACGAATGTGTGCCACAATCAAAGCTATAGCCGGTCAAATCAAATATTAGAGTATGCACCTTTTTTTTTTTTTTTGGACAGGCAGTGTAAGTACTGTTCATTGTTAGTTTTATGTTAACAAATGGAACATTATTGTAAAGTGTTAACAATACACGAAATGTCATAGATAAAAATTACATAATTTTAGATAAAGTACAGCAAACTCATATTACAGAGTAATTAATTTTTTTGTGCCAGCAAACAAAACTACTATTCTACTGAGCAGTTATGAGTATCTGGTACATAAATATATTGGTACAGCTAAAATCATACCAAGAGAATATGTTAAGGTGACAGTCCACATGTGCTGCACCCAACCAATTACTATTTTCAGGAAAGAGGTTCAATTGCCACAAAATAAAAGTGGAATTCAAATAAGAAGAATCAAGATTACTCAGTTTTATAGGTTTTCTTTGGTAATAAAATAAAGTATTTGATTTGTTATTGTATAGTCTTAATATATTTGTTTAGTAATGAGTCATATGCCATACGTAAGTTTTTTTTAATCATGTTCTATGATGATACTAATATCAATTGCCACGAGTGTCAAGGTCAGGGTTTTTAGTAACAGTACACAGAGTTGGTGTTAGTGAGTTTTGATGTTGTTCACTAAACAGTGGTTCTGAATCTGACAAGAAAAACGTTCCTCAGAAAAGAGTTGCTTATGCACATACATTTTAAGTATTGCTTAACACTTCCCCCCCATAAAACTCTATACAATTATACCAAATGCACTCCAACCATTCATCATATCCAGAAATATATGCATATATTAGTCTATATGGCTAACTCATTTATTTCTTTTCAGCATAAGGACCCACTGGATAAATGTTACGTCTCTAGACTCTAGAGGGTGCAACTGAACCATCATTGTGCATCAAATTAATAGCTCACCCAAAACTGAAAATCTTCAAAGTTGATTCTATACATTGCTTTTATACTTTATGTAACACAAAAGGAGATATTGAGCAGAATGTCCAAGGCTGCTCTTTTCTAGCAAATGTCATCTCCAAAAAAGAACGTTTTCTACAGACAAGGTTATAGCCGTTTCAAGCTATGAGTGGTAGAGGCGGCCACTTAGGACCCCAAGTCACCAGGGTACCCTGCAAAGCAAGGAATAGTTTTTATTTTTAAATATACTAAAAGCTGCGATTAAGACTCTTATGGTTCAATTAGACAGTCATAGAGGGCCCCCTCAAAGTAGGATTTCGCTTAGGGCCCTCATATTGCACAAAAATAAATAAATATGAGTTGGGAGCAACATGAGTGAAGGCTCTCCGTATCAGACACACAAAAGGGCCTTAAAGAAAAGGGCACTAAATAAAAAGTTAATTGCAATGCAACTGTTGTACTCCAATTATAGATGCACACAATATACATCGATAAAACATTAATAACTGGTATATGTTAGATTCACAATGTACATTTATAACAGATTGATCAGCAGTCTCTTCGCACTTACCTTTAGAGTCATCCTGTTCCGTTTAATATTGCAATATTTATCTGTGGAGATATATTTATCTTATAAAAATAAATGTATTAATATAAAGAGGATTTAATGAACATCACTGTTGGGTGGACCACTTGACAATACAAGTGTTCTAATGCCCAGTGTGATTCATATATTTGATTTGCAAAAAATATATTAGTACTACTAAAGTGTCTATGTAAATGCATTAAAAATACATTCCGCCAAAGTGAAAAACATTCAATTGAGTACAAAATATAATACTATGAGAATCAGCACCACTTTTACCGTAGAAATGTACCAACAACAATGCTTATTCTTCGAACATTAATCAGAGCAATAACTCTAAATGTATTGCAAACCTATCTGTGTGACAATGCCAGATTATGTCTTTGTGTTAAAAACCATGCAGTGAGTTTGTTTGAAATGTTGCATTGCAATATTTAGTATGAAACCTCTCGGGGCTACATACGTGGCATATTACAATATAATCATAAACAAATGTATAAATCATTACGATTATAGGAGGTTCTAATACAGAGTTTTGGCCCAGCCAAAATCTGTACAAATCTTGAAGTACTTGCAAAATTCCTGTAAATATTTCCTGGCATTCTATGTGGCTAACCAAATGACAGCACGCCAATATCACAACAGCAGAAGCAGAGCTGTCAGTCAACTTTTGTAGCCACATGAGAAGTCAGCAAACCGCTTTGAAAGTCAAGCTTACTGGTGAAGTATGGCATTAAGGCATTAATCATATAGGCATTAATCCCAACAGTTTTTTGAATCACGTTTGAATTATAGCCGATTGAGAAGTTTCACAATTAAAGAGAAAGAGAGAGTTTTGTAATAGCAGCATGAATAAAGACTGAAAGGTTATTGTATAAAGGTTTTTATGAGGCCGTTTTGTAACCTTTATTAAATGTGTGTGTATGTGAACTACATTACAGTTTATAGCTGAATACATCAGATCTATGGAATAAAAATAAAAAAATAAAAAGTGAAGGAAATCATCTACAAGCAAATGTATCACTGTCACAAAACTTCACAGATTGCTTAAACTATTAAAATAATATTGTGGATAAAACAGAAAAGTTTTTCCAAGATATTACACAAAGGCCATTACATGTACTATAGAGTGAATCTTCACAATGCTTCTGTATCGGAGCATGAGGGGCAAAACTGTTTCTTCGGCAAGCAGTACAATTTAGACATCAAGAATTTCATGGACTGGTGATCTGCAATAAGAAAAAGACTGGTTGAAAGACATGAAGGGAGATTTAAAAAAATATATTTTTTTAATTATTTAATCTTAACATCTTGTATAACAGTCTAAAAAACACACACACACACACACACACACACACACACACACACACACATGTACACACACACAAGCACACGCACTGTATGCTGTATATAGTACAGTGCCTGACCCAAAAAAAAAGCATAATCTAATATTTCGTTGGACCACCTTTGGCTTTGATTATGGCTCGCATTCGTCGTGGCATTGTTTGGACAACCTTATGCAATGTCGCAACATTTATTTCCATCCAGACTTGCATTCATTTTTGGCCGAGATCTTGTATCGTTAACAGGAGAGTGGAACCACTCCGCAAATTAATGTTAGAAAATGCTTCCTGAACCACTCGTTAAAAATTTCAGAAGAAAAAAAATCCATTGATGGTCATTAACCTGGTCATTCAGTACATTCAGGTAGTCGGCTGACTTCATTTTTTTGTCGTATAACATTACTTGGTGTAGACCTGACAAATTAAAGCAACTGCCTTAAATCCAAACAGCGACTTTTTTTTGGCCAGGCAATGTATATAAAAAAAATGTGTTGTTATAGTTTGTTATAATTTGTACACACACACACACACACACACACACACACACACACACACACACACACACACACACACACACGGCATTAATGAGTACATCCCCTTTGAAAATTACGATTTTTATCAAATTCTCAGTGAACACCAGAACATATATATATATATATATATATACACATATACACACAAACATTAAGGCACTAGTTAACATTACCACTTGTAATTATTTTATTTAACAGCCTTTATCAATCTTGTTTAAATGTTAATTTCTACATATACAAATACATTCGTAACATTTAAAGGTGTACTTGTTAACATTAGGTAATGCATCATGAACTACCAATGAACAATAGTATAATTCCACATTAATATAACTAAGATCAATAAATATTGTAAAATAGTTCATAATTAATTTGTAATAAATAAACAAGCAGAAATAACTGCAATAGCTGTTTTTATTAGATTCTGCTCCCAACATGACACAAGCTACACAATATGTTCTCAAACTCATGCACTATTTCAGGTCTGTGTACAGGAGCATGCTGATGCACATTATGTTCTAAAATGTTTAAAAATGCTCATAGGAAAGTACACTGTCAATTTCTCTGTCTATCCATAAAATTAATGTCTATAATAGTCTTCACTGACTTTGGCAACCCAGAATGTTAAGGAACTGGAAACTCACCTTTAAATGCTGTACAAACAACGTCTCGACAAAATCTCCTAAAAATACTTTGTGCGGTTGAGAGCTCTCTGAGCAATCTGGCCACTCTCATCTGTGATTTTCTCCCAGTCGGTTTGACCGACGACAAAACCAATTGCACGCTTTCTGTCTGCGTCCTTCTGCTCCTCCAGATCAGCCCAGCGCACCTAGAACATCAGTGAGTTATGATGAGAGCGGGTTTGGTTTGTAGTATGCACACTACTCATGACATTCCCCCACCAATTAAAACTAAAGTATAACTTAAAACAGATCGTCACCAACTGGTGAAAGACTAGTACTGTAAAATAAAATACAGACCTACAATTCAATCCTTTTCAATAGGTGCTTCAATCTGCAATGGCCATTGTAAAGAAAAACTGAACAACTAATCTGAAATCCAATTTAAAGTAACATAAATCAAACAATATGGCACAGTGCAGAAAATTACCCTCTTTTTGCCAGGTTCAGACATGCGACTGGCATAGTCGTCAGGCAGCTGAAGAAAGTCCTCCATGCCGGACACATCAGTGCCTCGCTTTCTCTTGCCTCCACCTGCCAAACCATCCAGTTTGTCTGGAAGGACAAAGTAGCATCTCAAGTCATCACCAATTCCACATCAGAGGAATGTAGCTCACTACCTTGTGTCAAATCTGCTCATGCCTGCTAAACTACATGCTAGTCTGATTAAGCATTGGTAGTAGTTAAAGCTGAAGTATGAACTTTTTCTGTTCTAAAACACTTTCTCCTCTTCTAGCTTAATATGCAGAGACAAGTAAGCCATCAAGGTTAATTTTCTCGAAAACTGTAAACAATGAGTCTCTGTGGCACTATAAAAATGAAATAAAAACTATATAAAAATGGTTGAGCGACCCGCTTAGACATGCCCAATATTATCATCCAATGGCGTTAGCTGTGGGCGGGGCAGGTTATTTTTGCAATTCCATTTGGTCAGCTTTAATATTGTTATGATTGATAGGTGTCCAATGAGCTGTGATTCACAAAGTTTACCAACATAGAGCAAATTAAATTCTTTCAACCGTTACAAAGCAACATAAAAGATACTTTAAACATATTTATGCATTTTATAGCCAAACATAATTATTAAACAACATTAGGGTTAGTAATTTTTTAATCTATGTTTTTGGCTAACATTCATTTTTGAGTGAAAGTCTAGTTTACACACAGTATTATACAGTAAACATCTATACACTGATCAACAAAAAGAAAGTCGCCGTTTGGCTTTAATAATTGTTTAATAATTAATTGGTCAGATCTAGGCTTAGCAACGTCATGTAGCAATAAAATGAGGTCAGCCGACTACCTGAATGTACTGAATGACCAGGTTGTCCCATCAATGAATTTTTTTCTCCCCTGACAGCATGGGCATATTCCAGGTCGGCAATGCCAAGATTAATAAGGCTCAAATTGTGAAAGAGTGGTTTAGCTTTGATTACAGTGCGCATTTGTCATGGCATTGTTTCGACAAACTTATGCAATGTCACAAAATGTATTTCCGACAAGAGCTGCATAAATTTTAGGCCAAGATCGAAGTATTAAAGATGAGAGAGTCGAACCACTCTGTAAAGTCTTCTCCGGCACATCCCAAAGACTTTCAACTGGGTTAAGGTCAGGACTCTGTGGTGGCCAGTTTGTGTGTTAAAATGATTCCTCATGCTCCCTTAACCACTCTTTCACAATTTGAGCTTGATGAATCTTGGCATTGTCATTCTGGATTATGCCTGTGCAGTCAGGGAATACAAAATCCATTGATGGGATAACCTGGTCATTCAATACATTCAGGTACTCAACTGACTTCCTTTTCTTGCCGCATAACATTGCTGAGCCTAGATCTGACCAATTGAAGCAACCCCAGATCATAACCATTATTTAAATCCAAACTTACTTTTTTGGCCAAGTAATGTATATACTCTATATATACATATACTGGTGGCCAAAACTTTGGAATAATGTACAGATTTTGCTCTTATGGAAAGAAATTGTTACTTTTATTCACCAAAGTGGCATTTAACTGATCACAATGGACATTAATAACGTGGAAAATGTTCAGAACTTCTTAAACTACTTCAAAGAGTTCATATAAATAAAATAAAATCTTCCATGTGCAGCAATGACAGCTTTGCAGATCCTTGGCATTCTAGCTGTCAGTTTGTCCAGATACTCGGGTGACATTTCACCCCACACTTCCTGTAGCACTTGCCATAGACGTGGCTGTCTTTTCAGGCACTTCTCACGCACCTTACAGTCTAGCTGATCCCACAAAAGCTCAATGGGGTTAAGATCCATAACACTCTTTTCCAATTATCTGTTGTCCTATTTCTTTTTCTTTTTCTTGTTTCAAAAGTGGATTTTCTTTGCAATTCTTCACATAAGGCCTGCACCCCTGAGTCTTCTCTTTACTGTTGTAAATTAAACTGGTGTTGAGCGGGTAGAATTCAATGAAGCTGTCAGCTGAGGACATGTGAGGCATCTATTTCTCAAACTAGAGACTCTGATGTACTTATCCTCTTGTTGAGTTGTACATCTGACCTTCCACATCTCTTTCAGTCCATGTTAGAGTCAGTTGTCCTTTGCCTTTGAAGATTGTATTGTACACCTTTGTATGAAATCTTCAGTTGTTTTAACAATTTCAAGCATTGTATAACCTTCATTCCTCAAAACAAATATTGACTGATGAGTTTCAGGAGAAAGCGGTTCCTTTTCAGCCATTTTTTACCTTATATTGTCCTTAAGACATGTCAGTCTATTGCATATGGTGGCAACTCAAACACAAATACAAAGACAATAAGCTTCATTTAATGAACCAAATAGCTTTCAACTGTGTTCAATATAATGGCAAGTGATTTTTTTCTAGTACCAAATTAGCAATTTAGAATGATTACTCAAGGATAAGGTGTTGGCTGCAGGAAATGTGGCTGAAAAAGACTTTTTTTAAATAGTGATGTTTTTTTACATCAGTAATGTCCTGATTATACTTTGTGATCAGTTGAATGCCACTTTGGTGAATTAAAGTACCAACTTCCTACCAAAACAGCAAAATCTGTACATTATTCCAAACTTTTGGCCACCAGTGTATATAATACACACACACACACACACACACACATATATATATACAGTATGTACACCCAGTTACCACTTTATAAGGTTCACCTGCACACCTACTTATTCATGCGATTATCTAATCAGCCAATCGTGTGGCAGCAGTGCAATACATAAAACCATGCAGATACGGGTCAGGAGCAAATGGGCTACAACAGTATATTAAGACCGGAAAAACAAAGCAGAAATCGAGATTCATCAAACCAGGCTGAGGTACAAAGACAGTAGGCTCACTGCAGCCTCAGCTTTCTGTTCCTGGCTGACGAAAGTGGAAACCGACATGGTCTTCTGCTGTTGTAGCCCATCTGCCTCAAGGTGCGACATGCTGTGCATTCTGAGATGCTATTGAGGTCACTACAATTGTACAGAGGGGTTATCAGAGTTACCATAGCCTTTCACTCACAGGATGATTTTTGTTTTTGGCAACATTCTGAGTAAATTCTATAGACTGTTGCATGTGAAAATCCCAGGAGATTAGCAGTTACAAAATACTCAAACCAGCCCGTCTGGCACAAACAATAATACCACAGTCTAAATCACTGAGATCCAATTTTTTTTTCCCATTCTGATGTTTGATGTGAACATTAACTGACCAGTATCTGCACAATTTTATGCTTTGCACTGCTGCCACATGATTGGCTGATTAGATAATAACATGAATAAGTAGGTTTACAGGTGTACCTAATAAAGTGGTCACTGTGTGTATATAAAATAAAGACAATAAAAAATGTGCAGGTCAAATAGATAATGCTGTTGATATTTTGTGAAAAAGTATCCTTAAAAAATGAAACCAAATAACCGGTAAAAGTAAAAATAACAAAAGAAAGAAATACCTACCGAGTTTTGCTTCTGAAGTGTCCATCTCCCATTTGCTTTTCGGAAGGTATCCCTATATTACAGAGAGACACTCCGGCTGTTATTCCTCAGGTGATGAGGGACAGAGGGAACAGACAGTGTGACAGAGCGACAGAGAGAGAACAGGTACAGAATAGGGGCTGGGGAGCAATGATGATGCTTTGGATGATAAGAGAATAGCTTGAAAAGAGACAATTAATAAATCACAACAAGGCAACAGTGAGCTCACAGAAACTCGATTGATAAACGGTCCTCTACATGACACTGTCTTTTGGGTATAGAATGACATAGCATGCAGATTTTAGTACCCTACTGAGAGCAACTTGTACATTTTTGACTGCTTCATGCATTCCTTTTACTATAAATCACAAAGCCACAACATATTTTTGATGCAGAGATCTGTTACGTTACTATAAGATAAAACCAAGAATCCAAGAATGGAACACACAGTATATATGTGACAAGGAATCCACTTTTAATATAAAATATATGATATAAAATGATTATAATTTTTTTCATGCAAATGGTTTACTTATAGTTGTCTCCTTAAATAAATGGTATGGTTTTTGGTTTGACAAGATTATTTAAGAGAACTTACAAAACAAAATTTTTATTTTTTTATGAATCACTTGGCACCTGGAGAACTCCACCACTGCACATTTTGGATGTTTTAGATTGAGAAACATGGACCTAAAAACAATGCTCACCGAATTGGGTGCTTTCAAATTATAGTGCTACAGCTACATCTATTTTATTAATGACTTCATTTTATTCATGAATCTAATGTACACATTTCACATTACAGAATTTTGTCATGTAATGCGTTTTCTATTGGTCATATAGAATGCTTTATTAACACTTTTTACAACCAGAAATTTCAACCACAATAAACTATAGCCCACACGCTGCTTTAAGTAAAAAAAATCTTTCCTATAAATTATTATGGCTTTAAACCTGGAAGAATGAACTAAACATCAGTGTGATTTTAGCTATTTTTATAACTGCAATAACGTCTAATATTATGCCATAAAACGGCCAACACAAACTCACAAATTTCAGTGTTGCAACCAATCAAGGCAAAGTGTAAGCTATATATATGCACTCAGGTAAAGGATTGTGAATGTTCCAAACACACTTAAACAAAGCAAACAATGTTTGCAAGTTGGATTAAAAAAAAGAAAAAAAACATAAAAGGTTAATAAGGTTATAATACAGGGCTCCAGACGGAGAGTAAAATGGTCTTGTGTATGCAACAAAAATAATTTGATCTTGTGAGTTATCGGATTATATCTTTAGAGTGTGTATCAAAGCCGAAACATACTCTATGCAAGTACCTGAATCCAGACACATCCTGCAACACAAGCTCGATTTTCATCGTTGCATTCTAAAATGTGTCCGGGCGTAATTCATAACCCAAACGCAAGAACGCTTTGTATTCTCAGCGTTACTGCAAAGGGTGCTATAGTGAGATTAGTGTGAACTGTCTGCTTCTAAAGTGAGTTCTCTTTTTAGCAATCTACCGTCATGGCGGAGCAACAGTTTGAAGAGAATATTGCGAAGCCTCTATGGTTAAGTTAATAAATTTTTAGTGACTTACTAGCATAACATCCAGTTCAATGGCACAGACGTTTAAAGGCAACTCTGTCGCCCCCTTGAGAACTGAAGTATGTTGCCGCCATGGTAACGCAAAAACTCACTTTAAGCAAGTTCAACCAAACCACGCAATGACAATGCTGTGGCAAATTGCTCACATCCACGTACCTGCTCGTAGAGTATGTTTTGGCTTTTATGCGTTGAGATGAACTCGCTGCAATGAACAACAAATACAGCACGAGCCATTATGTCCGAATTCACAGACAAATCGCTTTTTTGAATATGGCTTTTTGAATACGAATCAGCCGAAAAGATTCATGAATTGAGTTTGAACGAGGTCAGGTTAGCAGTCATTTTTTCAGCGATTCATACAGTGAATCAGCCATCAGTGAGTTCGCAACTGAATACTGGACATTCATAACTTGCGATCGCTGGTGGTCTAATTCACAGTAAGACTTTTTTTTTTTTATTTGGCTTTCTATCTAGCTACTAAACAACTAAAATGAGCAATTCTGTAATTTAGAAACTAAAAACAGCCATTTGGCTCCTAAATGTTTCATTTTAGGGGCCAATGGCTCCGTTGTCATTTTTATCGTTTGTTTTTTTTTTGTCTGGTGCCCTGTAATAGTATCAGTCGCTCAACTAATATATATATATATATATATATATATATATATATATATATATATATATATATATATATATATATATATATATATATATATATATATATATCAACAAATAGAAAAATACCATTACCATATATGCTGCTAATATTGGAAAAGAAAGAGATTTTTGCATTTTTCAGTGCACTGAGGTCTGTGAATGAACCACCAGGTTGTTAGAGATCTAGTGCTTTACAAAGATCTGAAGTGTCTTAACATCCCAGGTGTTCATTAGATATCTGTGAATTTCTACAATGCATTAAAATAGTGCAGCTGTGCAAGACATGGGGCAGTGAAAATGGACACACTTTTCCATAAAGCATTCATTAATGCTTGCAAAACTTCTACTGATGCCAATAAAGAGGAAATAATTTGCAAAAGGTATTGAACAGGCTGATCAAGTAGAAGAATACATTATAATATCCTTAGTGACTTCAGGGATATTTTAATAATTAACATTATTGTCATTATTCCATTGAATGCTATTGAATTCACATACTCTTTGTTTTAAGTTGGAATGGCAGCAATGACTGCCTTTGGCAGCAGCAAAAAAAGTTACTGTGCGCTTTGGCGTTAATTTAGTTAATTTTTTTTCCAAAAGCTGGCTTCATACCAAATGTTCAGCTTTATGATGCATAAGAAAGTGTTGTTCTGTTGATTGTAATTTGCTTCCTTGTTCTTGTTTTATAACTGACCATTTGATTGTCTTGAAGAATTTGAGGAAGAACTTAAAACAAACTACAAACAAAAAATAGTTAGTATAAGCTTTTGCTGTGGTATCAAAATTGGCATTCAAGAATCATAAAATTTCACTGGTTTATTTGTACGGACTATTGAAATGCTGATATCGTGACAACCCTCCAGTGTGTGTAAACTTCTTGCTGCAATGCTTGGTGCAAACATTGTCAGCCCAAACCAGGTTAAAATGAAAGAAACTGTCACTTTTACAAGCAAATATGTTGATTCATGAGACATGCTGCGTAAAAGAGTCAAAATAACATTTAGAGAAGTCTATTTTAAATCACATTTTTCCTGATGGAAAAAAATGAGGTTGGCCACTGTTCAGTTCAACTATTCTTCATCCCCACAATCTTTCATGGTTCAACATTTTTAATGCCTTTAAGACAAAAGAGAAATATCAAACATCTTGGCCAGACAGTCTTCTTGTATGTAATGTCATCAAAAAATAAACTGCATCAATGATTTTTATAGTTATTGCCAGTTGTTAACTGGTTTATATCAACACACATCTACAAAATACTTTTAAGTAATATAGATAAACTTCATGCGACATAAATTAATTGAAGCCACATATACAGAAATGTTCAGTGTAGAACTTCCTAAAAAGACAAATCTGAGGTGCTCTCATTTAGAGTCCGATTAAAATTGTCTGTTAAATTAATTAATGCTGTATTACAAGTCTGAACTTCACAAACCTTGATGTGCTGCACAAGTCATTAGGAATCCAACAAACACACGTGTCAATTAAGACATACTGTAAAGGTGTTTCTTTAGATGTGATTAGACCGAACTAATGTCTCACTATTAGTGAGGTCATTTAATATTTAGAATATATAAAGTGAGATTAAGATTAGACAGTCACAGCAAGGGACACTGTTGTATCTGCATGCAATAAGTGTATAATGTATAAATTAAATTAAGATTTCAAACTAGAGAGGTCCATGCCCTTTAAATTTGAACCATTACAGCCTGCACATTTCAATCAATTCTATTGTGAAAGAGATGCAGATTTCTAAAAGGTAAATTACTCTTAAATTACTTATTAGTCTTAATAATTAGCTAAAATGCTATGAAACCACATATGAGATAACATCCAAGGGTTTGGTAGAATAAATATAGAGAGAGAATTCTTCCTTACACTGTAAAAAAAAAACATTTCTGGTATAAGAAATGTAAAAAAAAAAAAATACATTAAAATTGGTTAAGGGGCATTTACCTTAAAATATACGGTAAAAAATAAACAATTTAACAAGACAATATATGCAATTTTATGGTAAAAAATAAATACATAGAATTTTACCATATAATTAACTGTGAAAATGTACAATATACTATGTTTAATGAGAATACATGTACTTTTTATTTTAAACTACTGTTAAAATTATTGTGATTTTTTAAATTTATTTTATTTATTTATTTATTTATTTTAAATCGGGCAAATCGCAGAAGTCCCCTGCATGTCATATTTTACAGGAATAGTGGTTTCTTTTTGTTTTTAATATCAGTTATGTAAATTGGAGTGTTTCGTGTTATATGTCATGCAGTTTAGTTGATGTTTATTGCATTACTTTGTGTCACATGTGTTGCTGTCATGGTGTTTTGTGTTTGTGGTAGTGACACAGTGCACTCTACATGTATTTTGGTCAATCTTGATGAACTTTAAGTCATCGTGTGGCCTTTTGTAGTTACTTTGGTGATTAACAACACATTTTTAAAGTGAAAAACTTTTATACTTCCAGGAGGTTAATATAGCAAGTTATATCATACTGTAGAGGACATTAAAAAATACAAGCATCAAAATTACATCCCTTAAAGCCTGAAAGATGGTCATCGTAGTTTTTACTGAAAATTTCTGGCAACCACAGCTGCCTGCCAATATTCTACTGTACATTTGACAGATTTTATTGTATTTTTTTTACAGTGTACAGACACAATTATACTGTTCACATGGAGCATTTCAGAGGAAAATTGTGTAGACTCTAAGTTAGATAACATTAAGTAACATTTGCTGTTGCCAGTATATTTGCTTCTATAATTTAAAGATCCATATTAATGGAGTGTAAAACAATGCAAATCAAGACGTTTGCAATAACACCAACATGTACAAAGTGCATTAATGACAAAGATTAACTAAAGCCCCCCCCCCACGGAAACTTCCATTTTCTTTTTCTTTTTATCTTTGTCAACTTAGAATGGATGATAGAGAGGGATGCTCCGATCAGGATTTTTACAGCCGATCTTCTTGTAACCCGATCGGCAGATACCGATCATTTCACTTTTTATCGGGATCTCGGTCATAACTGGCTATATGTAAGCTTTCTGCACACTGCCACTAATAATTGAATTTTCCTCTTCCCAGTTATATCACTTTGCTTTGTTTTTGCTGACAAAATAAAAAAAGTTTAAAAAGCTTATTAATAAAGCTTTTTTTAATAAGACATAAAAACTATAGTATAGGTATAGGACAGGGCTCAACGTTAAGGATTTTTTCTACTGGCCTAGTTGGGCCAGTGCTTATGATTTTCACTGGCCCCAACACAAAAATGATAAATAGCTGTTTTTACCATCACAGCTTTAAAAATGTGTCCGAAGAAATTATTTTTTTTTTTTACATATATTATGTTTTTAAACCAATGTCCCCCCCAAACTGAATCACATTTATAATTTGCAAGATACGATTTCTGCTTTATGAAATCCCATAAGCACTTTACATAAATACATTCATAAATACATCATATTAACCTCAGCAGTCCTGCCATTTACACATCTGTTTTTAAGCAAAGAGTTCTGTTGTGCAGATGATGGGTTTTCGGTCACGCGTTTAGTCGTGCGACTTTGGCCACGTGTTGCGTTTTCACACACAGGATCAAAGATCATGTGCGTGAGCACGTCTGTGTCTTGGCGCGTCCAGTATATTACGTACTTGCGCATCTTTGCGAGATAAATAGAATCGTGCTCGCTCGTCGGTTAGAAGACTTCGTTCGCTCAGTGTAATTGTTGTGCTCTCTTACACTTGTTGTTTTCTTGCACTAATGTTAGAAATGCAGCACTGGCCCGATCGGGCAAGTTACAGTTCTAGAAACTGGCCCGAAGTGCTCTCACACTGGCCCCGGGCCATCGGGCAGTCCTTATAGTTGAGCCCTGTAGGGTAATCAAATATTCTCTATATTAAGATAGATAGCCCTATAAAAGAAACTTGGTGTCAAACTTAAGACATACTGATAACATATACAGTGGGTGGAATTAAACTTAATGTGATCTGTTTTGGTTATCAATTCATTGTCATTAATTCATACAATTCTTATTACATTTTACTATGGTATCCTAATATCGTATAAAGAATTATTATATTTATAAATACCTTCCCTGGCTATTCATTTAATTGGATTGTAGAAATAGTTAATATTTGCTGCTTTTGAACACAAGCTCTCTCAAGAGGGCAAGAGATGAAAGGAAAGTGGAGAAAGCGCGCATGTTTCTGGACTCTACAGGTGCTACTTTTGTTAATCTCATTTAGTCGTTTAATTAATTTGTGTTAATTGTAATGTTAAATATATGTTCTTTAATGTATGTTTTTTTTTTTTTTTTACAGTATATGTGGACCCCAGGAAGACTAGCGTTACTCTAGGGCACAGCTAATGGGGATCCTAACAAATAAACAAAAACTAAAAATCTGGAGCTATTTAATAAAGATGTTTGAATAACACCACATCTGTAACTCGCGTTATTACTGAGATGCCTAAGCCCGATGGAGATCGAGAAGCTGCCGCCATGCACAACAATGAGAAACGTTTCACAGCTCGCTCCGTTTTCCCTTTGCCTTGTCGCGTGTGAAATGCCACATTAACAGTACACAAACTTTTCATATTAGCCATACCTCTCCTACTGTATCATTCTTAACTGCAGAATCAAGTTTGTTGTCTTACAGAACTATGCCAGTATTTCCTACACTCAGTCTGATACCATTACAGTGCCGCTGAAGTCTTAAAGGAGCCGCATTTCTTTTGCAACACGAGCAATCGGTTTATGTGATCTGCTAAATTACCGATCAAGTCTTAGAACGTGAATACCGGCTGATCCTGATCAATGGATCGTCGATCGGAGCATCCCTAATGATACATATGAGTACTTACCTTGTTTTGGTGAAACACTGGGTCAAAATTCAAGTTAAAAGTAACTATAAAGTCGCAGTTTCAATGATTGGATATAGAAAGCATGCATGAAAAGAGAGGTCCTACCAGATCTGTCTCATCCTCCTCCTCCCTTTTCAATTCAGCTTTCAGTTCTTCCTCAGTTGGGTTGAAGTCTTCCATCTCCACCTAACACAAAAATCAAGATGATGGAAAACACATGTTTACAATTCACTTATTCAAAGGGCAGAAGGTGATGTCACACATGGCATCTCCTTGGCATAATAAAAATGTTCACGTCATTGAATAAAAAATATTTACATATAATTACAAGTTACACAAGTCTTCACCGGGACACTTACATCTTCAATAGCAGCATCCTGCAGTAAGGACCGGATATCTAGCCGTACCATATGGGGTGGCGCAGACTCCCAGCCATTGGCCAGCTGTGGACAAACCGTATATTATTAGTCAGGTTTATGAAGAGCAAGGTAATACATTCCTGCCAGTGATAAACTGTATATGGATTAATCCTAAAAATAACAGGCTCTCAAAACACAAACATTTTATTTAAAAAAATAAATAAAATGGTTCACGTTATACCTTTGTAATATCCTTCAGTGTCCGCCCATGTATGTTTCTCTTTGCACATGTTTGATGATCAGCAGTAATTTCAGCCAAGTACACCTGAATTTTTTTTAAATAAATAAATAAAAAGTCAGAAAAAAGCTCTCCAAGCACAGTTCAGTTCCAGTGTACCAACAGTCTACGACGTGCAGTCCAGTTTTTGTAGCCTCGCGTACCTGTACGAGTGTGTCATCTATGCGTGTCTGATGTTGATTGTACTAAAGAGGAATCGCGTAGCAGTTGAAGTGCGCATGTGTCAAATGCGACTGTATGTGGCTACCAGTCCAGAGAGTTTACGAAGAAAGGCTATTACACTTGACCTTGTGCGAGACGTAACGTCCCACAGAAAAACGAAGCACAACCATCCCTTAATTCCTAGGCTGACTGCATGAACCGGAAAGTCTAAACACTGTGACGTTTGTATGACCAACACGAGATGGGAGAGTGTTCAGGAAACCTGTTTTAAAATGGTCATTATTTCTACAATTCCATTTGATGCTAGTGGTGAACAAATGACAGGCTTCACATTTAAATCCCAAGTGATGGTGACCCAAAACATAGTAATAATCGATCTAGACTCAGACACCAACGCAATGTTATTCCTAAATAACAACGATTCAGCTATGTTAACGTTAATGTAAGACGGTCAAATGTAATTTTGGAAATCACTTTGAGATACATTTTTTAAAGGGTGAAGTTCTTTATAACTTGATATGGCATCAAAAAAAATCAATGCTCCAGCATGAGATGCTAAATCAACTAGGAAATAACAGTCTAAGACCTTAGTCTAGCGCAGTGGTTCTCAGACTACACGATGCCGAATCGACTGGCTATGGGTGTCACGAAATCTCTGCTCAGTTCATAATTTTAATTACGGTCACGGTAGCACGTGCTGTTTGATTTCAGCTTGCTACTGTCAAACGTTCACGCGTACGTCTGTCTGTACGCTCTTGTTCTGTGATGAATGAAGCTTCGTGCAAGAACAGGCAAATGCTCTTTTTTTTGGTCAAAATGCCCTTCTTTTTGCTATATTAATGTAAACACAGCTGTAAATATATAGGTAAATGCAACAAAAATCATATATTTTTAAATATTGGATATGTCCAATGTGTAAACGCAGCCTAAAATACCTGCTGCTTTATGATACAAGCGTTCAGACATTCTGACTGCATCATAGTATTAATGTATATCCAATAATCACACAGTAAAGACTAAATAATTTAAGCAATATTATATATAATACAAATATAATAATATATAATAACAGTGCTGTTTGGTTTATAATATTTTAATTCCATGCTCTTGTGGACTATTTAATATATATTTTTTTAAATTTGCAACTTACACATTTTTCAAATAGACTGAAGAAAATAACATTTTGTGAGATTGTTTATTAAATGACATGTTACTTTGTTTAGTAGCCTAATGCTCAGGGTTTGTAAATCACTGAGATGAATACTTTTTCTTCAAAATCATAAAAGAATCTTGATCTTAATTCTAAGCAAACAAATTGAGATTCTCAATTCATCCAGAATCTTGCAGCTCTAACGTAAATGACACGAGATGCAAATTTGGTCATCAGCAGATTGCTCAAACACTGAACGTGTTCTGAAGATAAACAGTCTCGTATCTCATAGCAGTCGTAGCGCACAAGCAACAACAGCCTGTGTATGTGTGCACAGTCAAATGGAGTATACTTTGAAAGGCTTGCTTTCGACTGTATGGAGATGCTAAACTTTCGTGCCAAAAGCGAAGTATATATTTGGGCTTAAATGCACTTTACATTGGAGGTTGTTTAAGGGTGCTAGCAAGCCGTGCAATAAGTGTGCTATAAGCTGCATGGAAAATCAAGGCTGAAAGGTGTCCTAGCGACCATAGAAGTTAAATGTAAATGAAATAACAAACAGCTCACCTCAAAACCTTTTGTCTTGGCAGCGCTCCAGAACTGGTCAAAGTACTTTACTCTATCATTGATGGCATCCAGGATTATGAATGGGAAAAATCCATCATCCAGTGTTTTCTTGAAGGTTTTCAACATGCTGCTTCGATATGTATCTTCCATCTCAGGTTCATATTCATATTCAAGCACCTGATGAAGATTTGCATAATCAGTTGGAGAAAATGAGTTGAGGTTGCTCGTTTGAAACGGTAGAGCAAGTTCAAACCTTGTTCTTGACGCGCTTCCCAGTATCAGGGTCCTTCTCGACTTTTTCCACTTCAGTCATGAAATAATCATCCAGACCAAGAACTCTAGGCGGTGCACCACCACTTTCAACCTCTTTATCCTATATAAGCAAAAGCATATTTACTTGTTAAAAGACAGAGCAGCAAATAGGCATTCATTAGGAAAGTATGTGAATGCAAATATTGTTTTGCTCCAAAATGTATCAGACTGTAATTAATAATGCAACCCAAGTATATGTTGCATTCCCGGCATTGCAGCAAGGGGCACTACAGTGAACATAAGCATAAACCGTCTTCTACGGTCGGTTTTCTCTTTCCGTTCAACTGCAATTATGGTGCAGCAACAGTCTGAAGAGAATCTACAGTCAGGTCCATAAATATTGGGACATTGACACAATTCTAATCTTTTTGGCTCTATACACCACCACAATGGAGTTGAAATGAAACGAACAAGATAACTGCAGACATTCAGCTTTAATTTGAGGGTATTTACATCCAAATCAGGTGAACGGTGTAGGAATTACAACAGTTTGTATATGTGCCTCCCACTTTTTAAGGGACCAAAAGTAATGGGACAGATTAACAATCATAAATCAAAGTTTCACTTTTTAATACTTGGTTGCAACTCCTTTGCAGTCAATTACAGCCTGAAGTCTGGAACGCATAGACATCACCAGACGCTGGGTTTCATCCCTGGTGATGCTCTGCCAGGCCTCTACTGCAACTGTCTTCAGTTCCTGCTTGTTCTTGGGGCATTTTCCCTTCAGTTTTGTCTTCAGCAAGTGAAATGCATGCTCAATCAGATTCAGGTCAGGTGATTGACTTGGCCATTGCATAACATTCCACTTCTTTCCCTTAAACTCTTTGGTTGCTTTCGCAGTATGCTTCGGGTCATTGTCCATCTGCACTGTGAAGCGCCGTCCAATGAGTTCTGAAGCATTTGGCTGAATATGAGCGGATAATATTGCCCGAAACACTTCAGAATTCATCCTGCTGCTTTTGTCAGCAGTCACATCATCAATAAATACAAGAGAACCAGTTCCATTGGCAGCCATACATGCCCACGCCATGACACTGCCACCACCATGCTTCACTGATGAGGTGGTATGCTTTAGATCATGAGCAGTTCCTTTCCTTCTCCATACTCTTCTCTTCCCATCACTCTGGTACAAGTTGATCTTTTATCTCATCTGTCCATAGGATGTTGTTCCAGAACTGTGAAGGCTTTTTTAGATGTTGTTTGGCGAACTCTAATCTGGCCTTCCTGTTATTGAGGCTCACCAATGGTTTACATCTTGTGGTAAACCCTCTGTATTCACTCTGGTGAAGTCTTCTCTTGATTGTTGACTTTGACACACATACACCTACCTCCTGGAGAGTGTTCTTGATCTGGCCAACTGTTGTGAAGGGTGTTTTCTTCACCAGGGATAGTATTCTTCGTCATCCACCACAGTTGTTTTCCGTGGTCTTCCGGGTCTTTTGGTGTTGCTGAGCTCACCGGTGTGTTCTTTCTTTTTAAGAATGTTCCAAACAGTTGATTTGGCCACACCTAATGTTTTTGCTATCTCTCTGATGGGTTTTTGATTTTTCATCCTAATAATGGCTTGCTTCACTGATAGTGACAGCTCTTTGGATTCATATTGAGAGTTGACAGCAACAGATTCCAAATGCAAATAGCACACTTGAAATGAACTCTGCACCTTTTATCTGCTCCTTGTAAATGGGATAATGAGGGAACAACACACACACCTGGCCATGGAACAGCTGAGCAGCCAATTGTCCCATTACTGTTGTGATTCCTACACCATTCACCTGATTTGGATGTAAATACCCTCAAATTAAAGCTGAAAGTCTGCAGTTAAAGCACATCTTGTTCATTTAATTTCAACTCCATTGTGGTGGTGTATAGAGCCAAAAAGATTAGAATTGTGTCGATGTCCCAATATTTATGGACCTGACTGTAGCTGTCAGTTAAAGCCGATATGTTTCAAGCAAGCTACCTGAATAACAAATTTTATTTAATGGTTTATGGTTTGTTTCTACCAGAGCAATGCAAGAGTGGGAATGTGTGCTTAAAACAAATTTGTCCAGAATTTGGGTTCCTTTTTACTGACTTTTGAAGACTTCAAGACGGAGTACTTAAATACTACATGTTGAAATGTTAAGTTCAGCTGCAAATGTGGTGGTAAAAAGAAATAGTTTTACCCTAATAAGTTTTGCGACATGACTTTTGCCACTTCCGGGTAATCCACGCATAATGACCACAATCTGAAGAGGAAAAAAGACAGTAATATTCAAAAGCACAGTAAAATAATAACAACAAAATAAAAATCCAAATAAGAAACAAATGATGGCATACCCGGTCAGGTCGAGTTGCTCGTCCTGGGGGTTTGAGGATGTCCTCTGCATTCTTTATCTCTGGTTTCTTCTCCACCCGTGGTGGGGCAACAGGAGCAGGAGGGGGAAGTGATGCAGGTGGAGGCGGACGCTCATCTGGATAGCTTCTACGATCACCTGTGTAAGAGAAGGTCTTTTAAACAGGTCTCAATTTTTTTAAAAACCTCAACTTTGTGTGTTTGGTGACCATGTGGCCCAATTTAAAAGAAAACAAATATATTCTATTAGAATTTGCATACTGCCATAGCCTGAGGATCCATGGTCAAGACTCCTTTCGTATGAAGACCTATCATAGCCTTGTCGGCTGTAAACCTCTCGATCCCTGCTTGTGCGGCTTGGGTGATCTCTTTCTCTATCCCTGTATCCTGGACGAGGCCCAAGTGGAGGGCTGCAAACAGACATTAAATAAGACTTAGAACAATATCTAACAATAATTATATACAACAAGATATACATAAATTCACATACATGCTATACATCTTGTTTATGAATATACAAGATGCTGAAAGGTTCTATAGTGCTCGCACGACCTCTAGAGGTGAATTAAAAATTACTCCTTGTGGATGTTTGTTGTGACAACTCATCGATTTTCCATACTTATGCGCACAGGAAAACTTCTCAAAAGATTTTCCACCAGATTTGCAAACGGTGAACACACATATGAATTTGCTCTTAACTAGAGAAGCAACAACTAATTGATAAAATAGAATATCGATAACGAAAAATCGATTTTCATTTTCAATTAGTTGGATATTAGCACGAAGAAGGTCCATCAGTGACGCAACTTTACAGACCGGTGAGAAAGTGTAACATAACTTGTTCGCAAAAACGAATATATAAGTGAAGCGGTTTCTGCATCAGGTGCATTGAAAGAGAGCTTGTGCTGTTCCATGTGATTAAGACTTGTTTCTCTCCAGCGCATAACTTACATTTTACAGCTATATCCTTTGTTTTGTAATGTATACATATAATGAATTCAAAATCATGCATGTATTTCCATTCAGCAAAACCATTTTGTAAAGGGTAGGGATGGGCAAGGAGGAGGTGGGAACTGGCTGAGCAGTCAACAAAACTTTTAATGACAAACTCAGCCTAAAACAACATAAAAAAAAAAAAAAGACACACATACAGCTGCCACATGCCTCGCTCTCTCGAACTGGCATCTCTTGGTCCCATTAATCTCGCTCTCCCATTGATCAGTTGACTCAGGGCCGGCCGTGCACCCTAATGGCCCGGCCACACCCTCCTCCTCGTCACAATCCTCCCCCGCCTGATTCAGGCCGGGGTGCCATCCAAACTAACCTACTATTGCTAACTATTTAAGGATGGGAAAGGAGGAAGGTGGGACTGGCTTGACAACACACAGACATTTATTAACTATAAAACACGTTTCAGTGTCACACCCAAAGGGTTTTCTTTTCAGCGGTCCTCGACACACGCTCTACTTTTCAGCAGACACGTTTACACACACACTCACTCTCTCTCTCTCTCTCTCTCTCTCTCTCTCTCTCTCTCTTCTGCCACCATCTCCTCTCCTTAAATACTCCCGCCAACCCTCACTGGAACATGAGACTGGTGTGGCACACAAGTGGAACTCATTCACCACTTATCTTACTGCTGGGTGCAGTCAAAACCACAGACTTAAAAAAAAAAAAAAAAAAAGTCAAAGCTGTTACAGAAAGTATGTCAGCTTATATGCACAACCCAAAATTCACTGTGATGAGGAGGGGGGCATGAAGAGTCAGGACAATACTGATGTAAGCACCATCACTATTTGAAAAAAAATAATTTTTGATTAAATCTAGACAGACCCCATTTCCAGCAGCCATCACTCCATATCCTTGAGTATTCATGCTAAATTGCTAATTTGGTACTAGAAAAATCACTTATTATAACCATTATTATTATTATTATTATTATTATTATAGCCATTATATCAAACACAATTGAAAAATATTGGGTTTGTTAAATGAAGCTTAACGTTGTTTTTGTGTTGCCACAGTATTCAATAGACTGACATGTCTTAAGGTCAATATTTTGTCAAAAATGGCAAAAAAAAAAGAAACAGCTTTCTCTAGAAACTCGTCAGTCAATCATTGTTTTGAGGAATGAAGGATATACAATGCTTGAAATTGCCCAAAAAACTGACGATTTCATTCAACAGTGTACACTACAGTCTTCAAACACAAAAGACAACTGACTCTAACAAAGACAGAAAGAGATGTGGAAGGCCAGATGTACAACTCAACAAGAGGAGTCTCTAGTTTTAGAAAGACACCTCACATGTCCTCAGCTGACAGCTTCATTGAATTCTACCCGCTCAACACCAGTGTCATATACAACAGTAAAGAGAAGACTCGGGGGTGCAGGACATATGGGAAGAATTGCAAAGAAAATCCACTTTTGAAACAGAAAAACAAAAATAAACAGACATTGGACAACAGATAATTGGAAAAGAGTGTTATGAATCTTAACCCCATTGAGCTTTTGTGGGATCAGCTGGAATGTAAGGTGCGTGAGAAGTGCCTGAAAAGACAGCCACATCTATGGCAAGTGCTACAGGAAGTGTGGGGTGAAATGTCACCCGAGTATCTGGACAAACTGACAGCTAGAATGCCAAGAATCCGCAAAGTTGATTTTTTCATGAGAACTCTTTGAAGTAAAAGTAATCGTAATTTTTCACGTTATTAATGTCCTGACTATACATTGTGATCAGTTGAATGGCACTTTGGTGAATAAAAGTACCAATTTCTTTCCATAAGAGCAAAATCTCTACACTATTCCAAACTTCTGGCCACCAGCGTTTATCATTAAACCTTATGTTTACTGTTCAGCCTGTTCCCGCCCATCCTTTAACTGTTACACCCACTAAGCCCAGAATCCGAATGAAATCTTAGTACATTAAGCCATGGTGAGCCTTTTCTTTGACAGTTTTCTATGTGGGGAAAATGCTTAATGTGTAACTTTGCACATTGCGTTCAGATTCTGGGCTCATAAATAAGGTGCATACCAGATTTGGTCTTCAAATATCACCGTTTTAGTACTTTGATCCATGTAAAGCATTATACAGTTGAAGTCAGAAGTTTGCATACACCTTAGCAAAATACATCTAAAGACCCCATATTCTGCTAATTTACAGGTTCATCATTTTATTTTGGGGGTCTACTAGAATAGGTTTACATGCTTTAATGTTCAAAAAACACATTTTTCTCATACTGTAGATTTCTTTTCCCCGCTCTTCATACTCTGGCCGAGACGCTCTGATTTACCTCCTGTCTCTTTAAAGCCCTCCTTTCTGAAAAGCCCAGTCTGCTCTGATTGGTCAGCTGGCCTAGTCTGTTGTGATTGGTCAACAGCGTAGAGCGTGTGTTGGAAATGTAACACCCCTTACCATAATGAGTTTCAGCTCCCAAATCTTCCTGAGCAGTTGAAAACACTACTGTAACTATGGTAACGGTGGCATCGGTTTTTGCCATACCAGTTCGAGACAGTCCAATAATGAATTAAATAATGAAAGTTTGGAAGAACAAGCTGATCGACCTGAACAACCTTTGCAAGCATGACTTTAGCAAGATGTTTCACAGTGGTAAGTTTTAATTTAGTAGTTTTCTTACAAGTACACTCTTGATTATTGTGAACCTAACAAAGCTTCAAGTAAAAGACATGTAGTGCATCTAATTGTCATCTTTTGCTTGAATGGGTGTAGCCAAACATTTTTCACCCAAGATATGAACGGAGAACAGAGGCTTACTCCCTGTTAGTGAGCAAGTTTGCCGTGGACTACCCGATGGCGGCCATAACATTACAGCTTGTAATGATATATTTATATAATACTCTTGAGATCGACCTTTTTTTTTTTTTACAGTTTGAGGTAAAAGCCAACCCACAGCTGAATAGTAAACACCAAAACAATAGTTGATGATTTAGAATTAATGATTTTTTTTTAGTGATTAATATAACGATTATTTTTCGGATTAGTCGATTAATCTAACGACTAATTTGTCATACAGTCCAACATTAATTTTATTGGAGAGATTTTATGTTGGACTGCTAAACTCGAGGTTGCACAATGTTCCTGTGACTTGAATTTTACATTTGTTTAATTTATTTTGTTGTTGGATTGCTAAATGAAGATTCTTTTTTTTTAGATTGCAATCTACATTTAGCAATCCAACAACAAAATAAATTAAACAAAAAGTAAAATTCAAGTCCCTTTCAGGGGGAATATCAAAAGATTGTGCAACCTCGAGTTTAGCAGTCCAATATAAAATAATTTTACAGTAAAATTAGAGCAATTTGTGTAACACTTAAATGTTTTTCTAACAGGAATATCTAAAACTTGTGCATTCGTAATCAACTCCCACGCTTTAGATCACATTGGGCAAGTTTTTTTTTAGCTGCAGTTTGTTCTTCGTGGAATCCATGCTTAAACTGGGTGATGCCATTTTAATTATTCCATCGCGACGCACCGATGCATGTTATGCAAATCGACGTATTGATTACATCGATGAATTGCAAGTTAGCAGAGCACTTCTGTGGATTGCAGATGTAAAATGACAGTTTGTAAAAATAAATCCATCTCCACACTTGATCACTATTCATGATATTAAGAACGACAAACAACCTGCACATTTCTACACAAATGTAGGTAAAATTGGGCCTGCAACTGATAACTATTTCAACACGATAACATTAGCTAGCAATTTAGCTGAGGCCTCCAGCTGTGCACTGGGTGTACACTACAACACAAACTCAGCATTTGAAATCTCAGTAGCAGATAAATCCACAAATAATCAAGCATACATACAGGTTGTGATCCTGAAGTGCCATATTGTCCCAACAAAGTGGGAACTGCACCATGTTTCAGGGGTAACCGACTTGAAAATACGGAATTGGTTGTGAATGTACTGCTGAGGAATTGTGGTAAAAATACATTTTAACCACTGAAACTTCAGTTCATCTGACTTTGGAGGTTGCTTTTGCAGTGGAAAAAAAAAAAAAAAAAAAAAACTTTGACATGGCGACAACACTAATCCAACTCATTTGATCAAACTAATCAAACTTTACTTGTCTTAATTGAGTTATAATAATGGTAGAGATAATCATTTATTTCAGCTGTTATTTCTTTCATCACATTCCCAGTGGGTCAGAACTTTGTTTGCATTTAGTAGCATTGCCAGTTTAACTCGGGTCAAACATTTTGTGTAGCCTTCCACAAGCTTCTCACAATAAGTTGCTAGAATTTCTGCCCATTCCTCCAGACAGAACTGGTGTAACTGAGTCAGGTTTGTAGGCTTGGTGTTATTCAGCTCGCAAGCCTCACCCTATTTCCTGCAAATAGTTCAATTTTTGTTTCATCAGACCAGAGGATATTTCTCCAAAAACAGGGCAGTACGTTAACTTTTTTTTGCACATAGCACTGGTGCTACAAAGGTTGAAAGTTTTTGTAGCACAGGACACACAATTGTAGCACAAGTATAACATGTCTGCTACCATCTCACAAAACAACCACAAGTAGTGCAGTTCATCACTTAAACATGCATGTGATGTGCATTTTGCTTACTGGGCACACAAAATCCAAAATACTTTATTTTCCCAAAAATGGCAGACTGCAGGAACATAACACCTATTGCTTTACATCAATTCAATTTTGTTTATATAGCCCAATATCACTAATCACAATCAACATCCAAACAATATCCATATATTACACTTAATATCTGTGGGCAGACATCACTTAATAAGTTTGCAAACCAGCAAACTCACCCAACTGTGACACTCATTTACTGGACACACACGGTCAACAGTTGCATCATTGCTTTAGTGCATTGTGTGTGTGTGTGTGTGTGTGTGTGTGTGTGTCACAGACCTAGCATGTCTGCTGGCCACGCTTTCCTATTTGGTCTCCTGGTGTAAGTGTTTTGTGAGTGCGGCTAATTTAGCGTGATTTAGCATGTTGCAGTTCTTGTACTTGATTGGAACGGACAAGGTCTTCCAGGTACGTGAGACATCCTTGACAATCAAGTATAAGGCATGGACGTCGCATCCATGTCGCAGAACATGTTCTTGGCCCGATCACGCTTCTGCTTCACCTTCCTTCTCTAGTCGATCAAGGTCCATGATCTATCTTGTATCCATTCTTCTTTTTGCTTCCTCCTCCGCCGAATGATCACTTTCTGTGCGCAAGCTGTCACCCTCCTTGAAGCTATACCATTGTGACTCAACCTCTGCTGTATCAGCCAGGGCCTTGAACCAGTTTTGAAGCTGAAGGGCAAAGGCAGCTGCAATGTCCTGGTTTTTAAGCTTATCATGAAAGGTCAAACAGTCCCGGGTCTTCTTCCATGGGGCCGCAGCTTGAGCTCAAGGTTTATCCGGACCAGGTATTTGTCCAACCCCACATCGTCCACTCGGAATACTCTTGACGGCCTGCAGGAATGTCCTCCCCCGCCAGCTAATGCACACATGGTCGATTTTGTTGTGTGTGTCTGTCCAGTGAGCGCCATTGTCTGCTTATGGATGGACTTATGCTGGAAGAAGGTATTCCTGCTGCAGAGGTCATTGTACTCGCAGGAGGAGACCCTTCTCCGACATTCATTCTGAAGATGTGAAAGGGCCGATGATCTTTACAAAGCACTGGCATTTATGGCAGAACTGGGCGTTCATGTCCCCTTTGACTACTGCAGTACAGCAAATCAATTATAAATGGATCAAATGAAAGTGTGCTTGGAGTACTATGTGTGCAGTAGCATTTATCAGTGCCTCTTCATCCACAGGTACAGACATAATAATTTGGACAGAAATAAATAATTAGCATGCCTGCTGCATTCCTTCGATGTGGTAGCCCTTTATCAGGCTCTCCAAAATTTAACCCCGATTCCTGCTACCGGTGGTCATTATGGTTGGCACCCAAAATATCTTCGAAAGTTGGTAGGGTAGACATTCTAATGAGTCACAAGGCAAGCCATGTTGGCAACACCTGGATAGTTTTGGGTCTGATACAGTAAATGCACCCATTCTGGAACTAAGTATGAGAGGCAACCCAGCTTTCCACCGCCGCAGCTGACAAAGAGATGATCGGAGGCTGACTTTCAATGGATCGTTAAAAACAATTTTTGTTACTCTGAAGATGGAAATTATTTCAGATTTTTTTTTTTGCATACGAGTGGTTTCAGTTGGTTTCAAATGTATTAAAAATTTGTTATAAATTTTAGTGCAAACTTGGTAAATCATGAATTGTGGATGAAAACGATTTTACACACAAATTTGTGTACACACGGTTAGAGTATGTTCCCTGAATGTTAGTGAATTCCATTTTCGGTCGAGCTCTACTTTCTTGTTAGTAATGAATTGAATGAAATTATGAAATTGACTGTCATTTAAAGCAACAGTGACAAATGGGTGCAGGAGCAGTTAGGTCAAAATGTACATACCGTTCATCTCGTAGGTAACGGTCTCTTTCATATCTCTCTCTTTCATAATCCAGGGGTGGCTTCTCCCTGTATGGCTCTCTTTCCCATTCCCTCTCATAGTCTCTGGATATTGCATATGGGTCATTTTTTCTTTCATAGTATGGGTCACGGCCAAGCAGCTCTAACAAAGGAGGAGAGAAGATCATAAGACATAAAGAAAAAAAATAGATAAACTAAAACCAAATTATTTCACTTCATGGAAGAGAACCAACCTTTCTCATACGGTCGCTCAGATGGCACGGGTCCAGGCCTCAACACTATTCTCTCTCCATAGGAAATCCTTTCCACTGTTGTGCCTCCATCTGCTAAATATAAAAACAAAATGTAGTCTGACTAGATACATTTATAATTACGTCACCCGAGAGGCAAAATATACTTACCATGACCATGTCCATAGTCCACTGTCTTAGCAATGAATGAGGGTTTAGGGGCAGGTGTTGAGGACGTATGAAGGAAGTCTGAAGTTTGATTTGAATGGAGCAAACCAGCATCCAAAAGTTGAGAAGGAAGAGTCTGTCCAGTTTCTGACAATAAATTGGTAGCCTTTAGGAGAAATGGTGATGTAAGTCAATATCTTTTTCACAACATTCTACTGCACTATTGAACATTTGCATCTGATTCAAGGATCGTAATTATAAACCCATGGTTGGCATACCTGAAGAGCACTTTTAACCTCAGGTGGAATTTCCAATCCAAGAATACCATGGGGAAGTTCTGGAGGCAACCCAGCTGACTCTGGGATGGCTGCTTCTCCCAAAGCCTTTTTGCTTTCCTGCAACTCTCTATGAGCAAATATGCCATTATATCATCCATGTTTGCACGCCATTTTATAAAATCTCAGCCAACTGCAGCATGATATTATAACATTTAAACACAGTTGAGTAAATCCAATTACCTTATCATTTTCAGCTCCTGGGCAGCTTTGAGGATGATCTCATGCTGCCTTTGAGAAAGAGCAAGTACAGTTTTAGAAGCATCAGGTGAAGAATGCTCAAGTGGGGCATCTGGTCCTTGAGGTGGGGCCAGGCCAGGAAAGGACTCTGGGTTCCTTTCATAATGGGACTCAGTTTCACCAACTCGATGAGAGTAACCTCTCTCTGGTAGGGGTGGAGGTGGTGGCCTTTCCCAATCAGAACGAGAGTGGTATGGAGGCTCCCTATCTCGTTCTCGATAAGGTGGACTATCAGGGTAACCAGGTCCTCTTCGTTCCTCTCTATATCTATCCTCTTCCTCATATACAAATGATCTTTCTCTTTCCTCTACCCAACGATCCTCTCTAATGTGCTCTGGTGGGGCGTGTGGTGGATAGTCTACATCAGGATGCTCCCTGCCCCATTCTTTGCGAGAATGGTAATATTCATCATCTTGTTCATAATCTGGATGATATTCATGAGCTGGCCTTCTGTATCCATCATCCTCTGGACCATATGGGTATTCCTCTTCATAAATTTCTTCTTCATGGGGTGGTGGTCTATGACACCGGTCACTTGGAATTGGTGGCCTCATCGGTGGTCTTCTTATCTCTCTCTCTGTTATTTCATGGGGAGGTAAAGGAGGACATCTAAGTTCTCTCCCATGATGATGTGGCCATTCAGGTTCTCTATCCATTTCATCTTCATAGCCTGGTTCCCTATCTAAGATTTCATGTGGGGGAGGTGGGAGTCTCATTTCATGACGTGGTGGTGGTCCCCATGGGCCACCACGCCTGAATCGTGGTCCCATACCCCCACGAACCATGTGTGGAGGAGGACCATGTGGGTTCATACTCCCAGGAGGAGGTGGGCGTCTTGGACCATGAGGCATAAATCGAGGTTGGAAAGGAGGTCTTCTGGGGCCATCTGGAGGAAAAGGTGGTCTATCGTGCATGGGAGGTCTCTCTGCCCAGTAGGGATCTTCTTCCTCCCAGTAGTCCTGTGGTTCTTCTTCCCAATGTTCTTCCAGATGGGCAATCTCTGGGTGCTCCCTGTGACCCATTGGATGTCTTCGAGTTCCAGGTTTTTCATAGTGCTCTTCTGGGAAGTGGTGCTCCTCTGGATGCCACATCTCATCAGGGGTTCCCTGGTCATCCATTTCTCCAGACTCATCTAGAGAGGGATCTCTCCAGGCCAAATCGTGGTCCACTACGTGACTAATGTCATCTGGTGCTTGATTGTCATAGAAAACATCCTCCATAATTTCTCGTTGGCAGGTGGGATCGCCCATTGGCCCTCCATACTGTCCTCGAGCATGTCCACGCCCCCTGCCTCTGAGAGGCACTGGCCCTTGGCCTCTTCCCCTCCCTCGTGTGGCATGTGGCGTCGCCATCTGATTCACCTGTGGGCCCCTAGGAAGCTCTTTAGGTGTTTCAGGTTTAAACTGATCACACTGAGGCTTTGTTTGTTGTGGTGGCCCATTAGTCGGTTGACCACTTTTAGAAGGCTGTGCGACAGAATTCTGAGAGTTTTTGTTGGTGCTGTTCGGACTTTCCACAGGTAAGGATGTTTTACTTGAATCTGCGGTGGTCTTCTGCTTAGCAATCTCTGCAGAGGCATTATCAGGTTTCTTATCTTGCGTTTGAGGAATGGGTCCATTCTGAAGAAAAAATCCATCCTCTGAGTCCAATATGTCATCTGTCAGTAACTGGGCAGTAGAAGCACCGTCTTTTTGGTTGATTTGATCTTGGGGCATTTTGTTTTTTTCTGAACCTGTTTGAGATGGAGGATCAAGTGGTGCAACAGGTTTAGATGTTTGACTGCCAGTGCTAAGACTGGATTGCGGGCCAAACCCTGGTTTTTGTGGTGGAGCAGGGGATCTTTCGAAGCGTGGGGGTGGATTCTGCAAAGGGGGAGTCTCAAGTCTTGCTGGAGCACCTGGCTGCAGAGGATTACCTCTGGGAGGTCGGCAAAATCGCTGGCTATTGTCAAATCTAGGTGGTCCACTAAAACGTTGCTGTGGTGGCTGTTCAAAGCGTGGGCCTCTGGGACCATCAAACCTGAAAAAAAAAAATAATAATAAATATATTCAGTAATCTAGCTCTAGAGAGATGTGTTCCCTAAATAATCCTTATTTTTAATGCGTTACCTTGGGCCATCAAATCTTCCACAAGGTCCAGGAGGTCTAACCCCTGGTCCGTTTGGTCCAGCAGTTTTGCATGTTTCAGAGACAGAATCTGGACCAGAAGCTGGGTAAGTTTCCACAGCATTTGAAGATGATGTCCTTTGTGGAATACCTGGTCCAGAAGGTGGAGGAACTTGTGGAGAAGGTCCTGATATGGCATCCATGTTAACTGGCGGAGGCATAGATGGAACCCCCGGGGTGGTTAAATGCATGTTTCTATCTGGTCCATGGAGTCTATGCTGCCCATATTGTCCCATCATTCCTCCATAAGAAGGGCCAGTACCATACTGATGCTGCATGGCTCTAAGAGTTGTGACTCTCTCTTGCAAATGAGTTGAAGTTGAATTCATTTGCTCTTGCCATTGCCTCCACTGGGCTTCATAATCCTGTAGCTGGTCTTTGTGTGGATAAGACTGAAACTGATCCAACCACAAATTAAAGTGCCTGTCCCATTCTTGGAACAATGGAGCAAACCGTTGTTGTTGCATTTCATAGTGTTGCAACTGCATGTCCAAGGGCATTGTCTGCAGGGGATATAATTAAAGAACCTTAATTCAATTAAATAACACCAGACCACTATTTTGCAATTTTCAGATTGCATTATTTTGTGTGTGATGAACTTTGATACGGCTTTAGATAAAATGTGCTTAAAAAGCAACTTAAAACATTGTGATAAAAAGTTAGAATAGTTTGTCTTATTTATTAAAATAAAAATGTTTATTACTGGAAACTGTATAGCGTTCATTCACAGGCATAATAAACACAGAAGTAGATTTATTGTACGGTAGGGGTGGGTGATATGACCAAAATATTATATCACAATATCAGTAATTTTATAGCACAATAATGATATATCTCACAATGTAGTAAATTTACTGTATTTAAAAAAAATAAATACAAAATATCCATATTGTACAGCATATTTTTGGATAATCCAGTCAGTGAATTAAATACTTGCTCTTATATAATTTTCTCTTTATTTGGAAATTGAAAATAGTCTAAGGAAAAAACTAACAAACAAAAACACTAAACTTTGTTTTAATAATTCTTACCATAATGCTAAATTTCACATTATGCTACTTGCAGTCTGATAAGTTGTTGACCAATATTATTATTATAAACCCCTCATAAAACTCAACATCTTCCCAAAGCAATGCAATAAAGAAAACATTGCATAATGGTGGGTATAAATGGTGCGATTTTTGGCTGTCATGCAAGCTCCCGACCGATTTTTTCCTGTCGCTCGTGTGGACACAGCTTGCATCATTTGAGAGGAATTACAAGCAGAGTTGAGTGGCTTACAAGCACCTCAAGACCTCCCAATAATTTTTTAAAATGTCTAAAAAATTGGGGCCCGGATAGCTCAGCGAGTTTTGACGCTGACTACAACCCCTGGAGTCACGAGTTCAAATCCAGGGCGTGCTGAGTGACTCCAGCCAGGTCTCCTAAGCAACAAAATTGGCCCAGTTGCTAAGGAGGGTTGAGTAACATGGGGCAACCTCTTTGTGGTTGCTATAATGTGGTTCTTGCTCTCTGTGGGATGCGTGGTGAGTTGTGTATAGATGCCATGGAGAATAGTGTGGGCCTCCACACGTGCTACGTCTCCGCGGTAGCGCCCTCAACAAGCCACATGATAAAATGCGCGGATTGACGTCTCCGATGCGGAGGTAACTGAGATTTGTCCTCTGCCACCCAGATCGAGGCAAGTCACTATGCCACCATGAGGACTTGGAGCGCATTGGGAATTGGGCATTGCAAATTGAGGAGAAAAGGTCAAAAAATGTGGGCGCTGTCAGCTTGAATTCGTGAGGTGTGTGTGGTTGAATGAGCCGATTTGGTGATCTACCTTAAGTTGACCAATCAGGAGAAGGTGTTACAACTCACATGATCAATGGGAATAGAGTGTTCATAAAGCTTTTACACATTTGGAGAAAACAGTCCTGTTAAAACTGTGTTTTTCCCATATTATTCACGACCATAACTGAGAAGAAATCTACAGAAAGCCATGCTGTTCTCTGCGCTTTACACAAATAATTAGCCATACAGGTTGAAAACCATATTTATCATTCTGACAGACAGGGGGCATTTACAGTATTTTATCATCTTTTATATTTGTATGTGTACGCAACAGTGGATGTGATTTTTTAAACTCTCCAAGCACGAGTCTGATGAAACCAAGGACTTCTAGGTTGAAAGTTCTACCTGCCAATCAAGCACTGTGCTAAAACGAGATTTTTAAACTTTGTTATGTGTGGCTTTAAAGCCACACATTCACATGGAAAAAAAACCTCACTGATTTTCTTCAGGATGTCTGCCATCAACATGCAAGCATATTAATCACTTATGAAGTGCCAAACGCAAGATTGAAATTGCTTGGGTGTCCGCAGCAAAAAAAAAAAAATTAAATAAAGTACCATAAAAACCCCATTCATGTTTATTACATTCCCAGTCTCACGTTAAGCATTGCCCACTAATGGATATCTATGGGTTGACATTTTATCGTCACCACATTATATATTGTCACATTGCCCAGCCCTTCAGTATGGAGAATGGAGACTTCACCCGCAAGCGGTGAGACAGTGAGTGATACGGGCAAGCTCACTATCATCTGAGCCAGCGTCAAAAGCGAAACCAAACGAGAGAGACTGAACGGCAGCCAGAGAAAATAATCGCTTTGAAATTTTAAACTTCAGCAATTTAAAGAATTCAGTTTGTATTATATCCCGTTTACACCTGGTATTAAGATGTGATTTTTGGTGATCTGATCACATGTGGTCAGCGCTAAATACAGATCTAAACGGGGTCTAAAACGTTTTGTGATTGGATCACATAACCACATATAAATACCAAAAAAAATAACAAGTGACCTCGTTGCATTTGAGGTGTAATGTTAATCTGTCCTAAATGCATCTAAACAGCAGTGAAGCACCAGCCCTCACCTGTCAATCATCTGCTGCGCTGCCAGTTATGAGTGGCTTTAAAAGGAAACAACCGTCCGATTGGAACATTTTTAAATGCTGATACAAAATACAAATATGACAACTTAATGGATCTTCTTTAGTGTGTTTGAAACCAACATGCATGGACACTTATGAGAAGCGCAAACATCTGCAGCTCAGGCTACATCAGGTAATCCACTAAAATAACGGACAATTGTACTCTAAATGTTGCTTTTGTGCTACATTTCAGCTGCATCTGGGAGAAATATTGCACCATTTTTTCATGCTTTTCCCAGCTTTCTAAACCCATTATTAGATTGGACTGACAAAGAATAATACTTTTTGACATAAAATTAGATAAGAAATGCAAATAAACTGTATTTACATTCGAGATGATAACTGGATGCCATAAAGTGGTGACATCATGTAACAAGTAGTATATTAATGAGTTTTAACTAGGCTTGTTTGCATATTTCCATATTTATTAATATTTCCATTATTACCAACACTTTTATTTTGTGTGCTTTTGAGTCTTATACTCATGACTATAAGCCACACATTTTACAGTAGTTATTTACATGGTTTTTCTCTCGTCGTTTGGACTCCGATCTACTCCACGTCTGTTTCCCTCTTTCAGTATATGCATTAGGCTACTTTCTTCCATATTTTACCTAATAATATTATTGTCGTTAATAATTGCTATTTCTCAACATTTCTGTAAGTTTCTGATGTGGTTGTGACTCACCAAGTGCTTATCATGTGCCGTCCGTATTTACAGAATTCACATCAATACATAAATGTATTTACACAGCAACAATTGTGGAAACAATGTATCATGCGTGCAAATGTTATATTTGTGGAAATAACATTGCCGACTGTAGTTATACTGCTGCACAGCTGACAGCATTCTAATAGTTAAGATGAGCTGGTGTGGTTGCCACATATTGAATCCGGGAATCATTATACATGGAAAAATGTGTTGTATTTATATTCTTTAGTGCCTACTATCAGACCTTTTGGTTACCGTGGTCCATTTTAAAGTATCCCAAAAACACAACCAGCAATTCTTTGAGTTTAACCTGCGATTGTGTTTTTAAATTAGCCCAATTATGCATGAAACCCTGGCAAAGCTGCAGTTACGCGCTACTGCTGATCTGGAGATGAGAGAGATAAAATACGTATTTGCAGCTTGTATCTGTGCTATTCAGAAAAACAATCAAGTTTCACACTTGATTGACAATAATCTTGATTGAGAATTTAGGAAAGATTAAGAGATAAGTAATCAACCAAAATGTTATAAAGTAACTGTATTCTGAATACAGGTGCTTGAAAAGGTAACGTGGGCTGAATACAGTCAATATGTAACGCTGTTATATGTATTCCATTACAATCCAACCCTGGTGATTGAATCACCCTAGATGCATCTTAATACCAGGTGTGAATGGGGTCTGTATATATAGTGTCAAATAAAGCACTGGCAATGTACACATAATTTTAACATTAAAAAATCTTCTCCCCAATTTGGAATGCCCAATTCCCAATGGTCCATTTTGACACACACACACGTACGCAAAAGTATTCAGACCACTGACCAATTATCTCATATTACTGAATTACAAATGTTGAAATATCATTCTGTTTGATATTTTATTTTAAAACACTGGAACTCAAGATCTATTAGTGTTAGGTGACATTGGGTATATGTTGGGAAATATAAAAAAAAAAAAAAAAAAAATTTTTTTTACTGAAATCTCTTATAATATAATATTCAACCTCTGTGCTGTGGAAGCTGCTAGGTTACACAGATGAAAGAAATTGCCCAAACGAGGACAGTTACTTTCAGCTGTCCCTCAAAACTCAGCATTCTAACAAAAATAGACTTGTGAGAGTAGCTACAAAGAGACCAACATTCACTTTGAAGGAGCTACAGAATTCAGTGGCTGGGAGTGGAGTAATGGTGCATCATGCAACCATATCAAGAGCACTGCATATCGCTGGCCTGTATGGGAGGATGGAAAGAAAGCTGTTACTCAATAAGTACCATCTGAAAGCACATCTGGAGTTTGCCAGAAAGCATGCGAGTGACCCAGCTGCGATGTGGAAGAAGGTTTTGTAGTCAGATGAGACAAAGACAGAACTTTTTGACCAAAACTCAAAGCACTATGTGTGGCGCAAACACTTCCTATGCCTCAAGTCACACCATCCCTAAAGTGAAGTATGGTGGTGGCACCATCATGCTGTGGGGATGCTTCTGATCAGCAGGGACTGGAAATCAATGTTAGAATTGAATGAAGAATGGATGGAGCAATATATAAGGAAATACTGCAAGAGAACCTGCTACAGTCCGCTAAAAATACTGAAGCACAGGAGGAAATTCCCCTTTCAGCATGACAATGATCCCAAGCACAAGGCCAATGCAACATTGAAGTGGCTCAAGAACAAAAAGATAAATGTCCTACAGTGGCCCAGTCAAAGTCCTGATCTCAATCCCATGGAGAATCTGTGGCACTATTTGAAAATTGCAGTCCACAAGCATCACCCAACCAACCTGAACAACCTGGAGCAAATCTGCCAAGAAGAATGGACCAAAATCACTTTCTCACTTTGTGCATAGCTGGTACATATGTACCACAATAGACTTAAAAGCAGTTATTGCAGCAAAAGGCGGCTCGACCACATATTAAAGTGTGGGGGTTGAATAAATATGCAAGCAAGATATTTCGTTTTTTTTATTTTTCATAAAAATATTTCCCCCCCCCCCTGAATTGGTCAGGGGTCTGAATACTTTTGCAAGGTACTGTGTGTGTGTGTGTGTGTGTGTACGTATATATATATATATATATATATATATATATATATATATATATATACACACACACACACATACATACACACACACACACACACACACACACACACACATTATAATATACTGTGTGTATATATATATATATATATATATATATATATATTATTTTTTTTCCAGTTGAGAGCCAACATCAAATTTACTTCATTTGATGCAGCTCAGCAACAACAACAAAAACCTGAGAAACAGGAGTAAAACAAGATCATACCTGGAGATGCGCTGGCTGTTGAATAACTTGTTGGTACTGTTGCAGGATCTGCTGTAGTTGAGCATGTTCTTGCATCAGTGCCTGGTACTGAAAGCTGGCCCTCTGATGCTGCACCTGTTGCCAGTGGGCAGCAGCTGCTTGCAGCTGTTGAAGACGTGCTGCTTCGGCTGGGTCTCCTGTATCACTGATGCTACTGGGCTGTGGTGGATATCAAATCAAAATGCTGATAAGTCAACATTAAATATAATATGGTTACACTGCAAAAATGCATTTACTCAGGGAACCAAGGTTCCACAGGGATCTGAAACAAAGCATTTGATGCGGTAATAGGTGGCTATTTCATGTAGGCCAGGGATGGGCAACTGACGGTTGACGTATGCAAGTGGAACCCATGTGTTTTGTTTGCCTGGATATGAAGTCTAAAGATTTTAATTTGATTCGCTAATTCACCTTTGATCAAGTGATCAAAGAGGCGTACAGTATAAGCGATACATACACCAGAGCTGCTCTCCTCACAGATGTGAAGGGAAAATAAACTACAAGGGTAAAAGTCATCAAAAGTTTTTAATGAAATACGTGACAGTGCGGGAATCACCAAAGACATCTAATGTTGTTTCGCTTGTGCTTGTGAAAAACGAAAAAGTTGCATTGCTTTAGTTGTGCATAGATTACCCACAAGAATGAGGAAACTGAGTAAAGGGGGTAAACGGGTTCGCCCCCCTTCAAAGTTGTCCATTCCTGATATACCAAAGGGAATGTCGCACAGTGGCAGTGAGTATAAAACACAGCATTGTGTTACATTTTGCCATTTAAACACAAAGTTTAACCTTAACCTTAGCATAACCTTTGTCTCATTAAATCCCCCTAGCGACAAGCTCCAAAATGACAAAATAACGTGAATAACGACTTACATTTCAGTGTCACATATAGCTACTGTATGTTGTCAAAAGACTTGGAATGTAGCACTCGAGTTATATTGATCACGTCCATTACACTTTTGTCATTTTTAAGGTGTACAGCTTCAGTCTCTATCTCATTCATTATATGGGGAAAATAGTAGCCAGGACATTCTTCAAATATTCAGCTTTCGTTAATTACTTAATAAATCACAGAAATAGTACTACAAACAAGTACCCCCTCACTTAGTGAAAGATTTTATAAGTGAATTTACTGCTTTTATGGGCGAATGTGTAACTAATTACAGCAATATTCTTCTATTTGGGGATTTTAATATTCATGTGTGCTGTCAGTCAAAGCCTCTAACAATGGAGTTTTTAAATCTCATTGACTCATTTAACATGGTTCAGTGGGTGAAAGATCCTACACATATTCATGGACATACTCTGGACCTGGTACTCTCTCATGGCGTTTGTATTAGTGATGTTCAGGTTTTTAACACTCTGATCTCTGATCACATGCCTGTACTGTTTTCTATGTCCCTTCCTCCTATAAGATCGCACATTTCATCTATTGCACAATGGACTCGTTCCTTTTCTCCCTGTTTCCATGAGGAATTCACTAACTCTTTTAATGAGGTGTGTCTGTCTCTGTCCCTGGAGTCACCCTTACCTGACTTGGATGCTGAAGAACATCTTAGCCTGTTTAACACTGTATGCTCTGAGGTTTTTAATACCACTGCTCCTTTAAAAGCTAAGAAGTCAAATCCTAAGACTGAACCATGGCACAATGATACCATCCGCTCTCTGAGGCGAACGTGTAGAAGAGCAGAACGTAAATGGAAAAGTGATAAATTACAAATCTCTTATGAAATGCTGAAAAACTCTCTCAGTGCTTTTCAGAAAGCTATGATATCTGCTAAGTCAAAGTATTTTTCTAATTTAATTTTAAAAAATCATCATAGTTCAAAAGCTTTATTTTCTGTGTTAAAGTCTGCTCTCAATCCTCCTATAGTTGTGATTTCAAATCCTTCAGTGTCATTATGTGAAGGTTTCTCAAGGTTTTTCTGTGAGAAGATCACCTCTCTAAGATCTCAATTGCAATCATCTGCTTATGTCTTGCCTGAACTGGGCTGTTCATCACCCACATGGAGTGTGTTTGACCCTGTTTCTCTTCTATCTCTCAGAGAAATTGTTGATCATTTGAAACCTTCCTTCTGCTCTCTTGATGTTCTCTCTCCGCGTATCTTGAAACAAACTTTTGATCCAGTTGGAACATGTTTGGTGTCTCTTATGAATAAATTCTTGAGCACGGGGACTATCCCTGATACACTAAAACAAGCTACTGTTACACCTCTGCTCAAGAAACCTTCACTCGATGTTAGGGATTTTAATAATTTTCGACCTATTTCTACCCTTCCTTTTATTACAAAAGCATTGGAGAAAACGGTTCTCAATCAACTCCAATCTTATCTTAGTGCAAAACAAATTTTTGAAACTTTCCAGTCTGGTTTTAAGCCTCTGCACAGCACAGAGTCTGCTCTTTTAAGGGTTTCTAATGATATACTGTTAGCAACCGATGCTGGTGACTCTGTGATCCTAATACTGTTAGACTTAACCTCGGCCTTTGATACAGTTGATCATAAAACTCTTTTATTCCGACTAGAATACTCTGTGGGCATCCAGGGAATTGTCCTCAGCTGGTTTAGATCTTATCTAACAAATAGAAGTTTCTCTGTTAAAATAGGTAATTTTTCTTCCTCACCAGCTCAACTCTCCTGTGGAGTGCCGCAGGGGTCTATTCTCGCACCCATTCTTTTTTCAATATATTTACTTCCTCTGGGCTCCATCTTCAGAAAGCATGGCGTATCATTTCACTGCTATGCAGATGATACACAAATTTATTTCCCTCTGAAGCGCAACAAAGATACTGCTCTAAAATCTCTTTTTGCATGCATAGAGGAAGTAAAAATGTGGTTTTCTCAAAATTTCTTATTTATGAATGAATCTAAGACCGAGGTTATAGTCTTTGGCCCCCATGACAATTATAATAGCAGCAAAATTGATCTGGACTATCTTGATCAAAAGTCATCTTGCATTAAGAACCTAGGTGTTCTCTGGGATCAAAACCTGAAATTTGAAAAACAAATCAATGCGGTGATTAGCTCTTGTTTTTTTCAGTTACGTCTTCTCTCAAAAATTAAATCCTCCCTTTCTGAGAAAACACTAGAGATTGCAATCCATGCGCTCATTACATCGCGGTTGGACTATTGCAACTCTCTCTACTTTGGCATACCCAAACAGTCTATTGCGCGTCTCCAATTAGTACAAAACGCTGCTGCAAAGTTCCTCAAAAGAAAACGCAAATTTGATCATGTTTCACCTATCTTAAAATCTCTGCATTGGCTACCTGTGCATTTTAGAATTGAGTTTAAAATTCTTTTATTTGTTTTTAAATCCGTAAATAACCTGGCACCGAGCTATTTGTCTGAGCTACTCTGTCCACACAACCCCAAACCAAACCTGAGGTCTGGTGATCAGAGACTTCTGTCTGTCCCCAGATCTCGGTTAAAGAATAGAGGGGATAGAGCCTTTGCTGTTGCTGGCCCTAGGCTGTGGAACAGCCTTCCGGTTTACATCAGAGCTGCTCAATCTGTAACTGTTTTTAAATCCTCTCTTAAAACCTATTTTTTTTCTTTAGCTTTTAATTCATTGTGAGCTTCTGTCTTGAATATGTGGTTTGTCCTTGTTCTTTATCTTGTGTATTGTTCAGCACTTTGGTCAGCCCTGCTTGCTGTTTTTAAATGTGCTATATAAATAAATACAAACTTGAAAACTTGAAACTACGCATTTAAAGGACAACATAAAAAAATGCACAAGGCAAGCGTACAACCAAATAATATGAACAGCATCATACTTTTGTTTCCTCAGGTGGTGGGGGAGGCGGCGGCTCATCTTTGGGAGGTGGGGGTGGAGGGGTGCTCTTGGGGGGCTCAGTTGGAGGTGGTGGAGCAGGAGCTTGGCAGTTTCCATTAGAGTTTTCTGAAATCTGATTCTGCTTCCCCTTTTCATTTTTTAACTTCTGCAAATTTTGAAGGTGCTGCTGGTACCAATAGTCCTGCTGCTCCTGTACACAGTAATTACAGCTGTAACTACAAATTTTTTTTCAGCATTTGACAGCCCCTAACCAGAGCCATTAAAAAAAATAAAAAAATAATAATAATAAAAAAAAAAAAAAAACACATAATATACAACAAAGGTACAACATACAGTAAGAAAATCAGGAGCTGAGCATAACTAGGAAAATAAATGTCATCCACTATAAAAAATGTCTTAAAGGAATGGTCCGTGTTTAATACAATTCAAGCTCAATCGAAAACATTTGTGGCATAATGTTGATTAACACATAATAATTATTTAAAGGTGCACTCAGTAATTATTTTCCCCAATATTTTTTTTTTCTCTAGATGTATTAGTAACCTTATAAAAGCTGGTTTATTCTACATGGGGGAGGGGCACCCTCATGGGTGCTGCCATTTTAGCATCAAATGACCATATGAATACTACACGCTTAATCTCAGTAACCATTTTGTTATTGGACACTTTCACTCTTGGATTAAATTAATAATGGCTGATTGTGAATAGTGAATTTCTACAATGGCATCTGTAACAGAAACATTGATTTTGAATTATGTTGCATCCACACCACTAGAGTTCACCGAGTTTACCGAGTTCACCTTTAACCTCGACCCTCGATTATAAGAAAAGATACAATAATCATGGTTGCAGTTACACACTAACAATGGCAGTGAAATGTCCATTTCATAAACACTAAAATAGACGTATTTTAAAAAATATATAGCCACAAGACAGACATTATACACATTAGCATGATTTTAGGGTGATAAATCAGGAATTAACCACCGTTACAGCGTTTATCAGATTACAGTGTATGCCTGCATTACGTCGTCATGACAACGAAGTTGTCAAACTTGATTTATCATTAGGCAGATCATGTTAACATGAATAATGTTTATGTTTTGTCACTTCTGAGACAACGAGCATTTTAACGTTTACGGACTGGCCCCATTCGCTTCCATTATAAGTGCCTCAAATTGAGGTAGTTTACAATACCACAAATGCTATCGATTGAGCTCAATTTACAGAATCCGGAACATTCTGTGACCGTGAGAACCCAGCAAATACTGATAATATTCATAGTAATTTACTACCATGAATACTAAAACAATATGTATAAATGAAACATATATGTACTATGGCGTTTCTTTGTAATGTTGTAAAGAGCATCATCATAATGTGCACTGGTGAGGGTTTTGATGACGTCTAAGTTGTGAGGACATCTACGTCGTTACATTGAAAACATGCCACAGAAGCTTGCCTGCTGAGACATCGACGAAAAGTCGGGCTTTTCATGCGCCTCCGACGTACTGGCTTCGCTAACCTTTGGAGCTGGAGCGGGGGTCTTCACTGCAGGTGATGATGAAGGCTCGGGGGGTGGGGGCTTCACTTCTGGAGGCGGGGGCTGAGACGGACCTCTTAGGGCTGATGGATCTTGAAATTTGTTGGACGGTGCGGCGGCATTACCTGTCTGCCAGTATGGAGCAGCACCAGCGCCGCTGCCGCCGGGGTGGTGCAGCACAGACTGGAGCTGCTTCTGATGCAGCTGCTGCAACTGTTGCATCTGTTGTAAATGCTGCTCTTGCAAACTAGAGAAATTGGTAGAAGCTGTAATGGTTGGGGCTCCATATCCCCCATAACCTCCAACTCCTCCTCCTGCTACTGCCGTTGGTGGAGGCTGAGCTCCCCTGAACTGATGTGGCCGCGGGCCGAAGTGTGGAGGAGGCTGGTGTCCTCCTCCGTAACCACCCCAGGAGGGATGCATGATCGCGCCGAGACACTGCGGGCCAGGCGAGGCCTAGCCGCCCGATCGCATAAAGCCGGTTACTTTTTGTCTATAACTACAACTATGCGCAAATATGGTCACGATTATTACACGGACTCTAAGTATCATATAAACTATACTTGATGTTTACAGATGTGCTAGAAACTGATCGTTCAAATTCATCTTTGTCTGAATGCAGTATCCTCGCCGAATTCGTGCACTTGCCTGACTGTGCCTGCGTTATAGCTTGATGACGCTCTTCTACGTCAGCGCGTTTTCTTTCCTCTTCCTCGTGAAGGACGTTGAACGTTTGTGGCGCGTTACCGCCACCTGTTGTAATGGTTTGGAGACTACAAGCTGCATTGTCTAGTTTCGCACTCAAAACGTAAAACTGTTCGTTTCGTGCTGTCTTTCATATAAATGTAGTCTTTCAACGCCATTACGCAATTGCTTATTGGAGTTGCTTCGTAAATGATGTAAATTGGAAAAGAGTCTGGTTGTTGCCTCATAAATACCTTATTGTGATCAAAGTAAAGCCATCTTTATACTGCAAAGGTGGCACAAAAACTGCATCTGAAGTGGCAATAGTTGTATTTACACAGAATCAGTTGACGTTATCGACAATGTCGACGAAAATGTTCGTTGTCGAATAGTCGTTTGATCTCGTTTAACATAACACGAGTTCACATTAAACTCTAATGTTGACACGTGAGAGCAGCACTGCAAGTTCATGCCTGAATGAGGAGAGGAAGAATTATCAGAACACAGTCCAGATGCTCTCTAAACTTTCCAAACAATGTATGAGGGAATTATAATGCAGAAATACAAAATAAGTAAACAGAAGCACTCTTGTGGTATAAGTGGAGTCGGAGCTCTTTAAAGTAAACACCCTGATGTTACATCTTACATGGGTTATAGCTTTATTAAAGTTCAAATAATATGGAAGCAGATCATGTAAATAACTGCAAAGCCCAAAACTGGCATTTCTCTGTGTTGTCAGCGCCTCTTCTATGAGTTGCACAAATGTCCCAATCTAAGGGGGAGAGACTGTAACTGCACCCGGCTGAGGCACACTCTGTTGCGGGGATGCTCATTCCTCGAGCACGCACACTTAATGCAGCTAGATTATAACATGATGGTTTATGGCTTGTTGAATCATAATGTGTGTGTCACTGTGCATTTCTTATTGTGAAAATTTTTGGCAATATGCAGCTTTATTAATAAGAGAGTTGTTGTTGTTTTTTTAGAGTAAAAGATGGATTGAAGTGAACAGAAAGGTGAGAGGGTATAGTCTTCACCCCATTATACACTGCAACAATATATGTTTTTGATTTGGCTTGTTTTCCAATAAAACTCTAAAACTATACTGCAGAATATTTTTTTTTATTGGAGAATATTGAATATAAAATAATAATATTTTTAACTATCTAAAAATCCTTTTAAAAACAGATGCATTCACCTGAGAAACAGCATATAAGATATTTAGACTTGCTTTTAGAGAATATATCTTGAATATAAGTATTTTTTGTCTTTACTGCACTTGCAGAATAACCAAGTAAAAAAATACACTTATATACAAAATACATTTAAATTTAAGATACATTCTCTTAAAGCAAGTCTAAATATCTTATATGTTGCTTCTCAAGTAAATTAATCTTGTTTTAAGGATTTTTAGACACTTTTAAATGGAAAACAAGACAAAAACACTTACGAATTTTGCAGTAAATTTATTTACTGAATTAAACTTAATAAAAAAAAATCATTTAATTCAGTGAATGTCATTTAGAGATATTTTTAAAAGATGTTTTTTCCTCTATTGTTAGTAAGCATGTTTAATACAGCCTTTTAAGTCGGGTCACAAGCTGAATAATATGTTAAAAGCTAATGATTAATCTTGCAATAATCACAGAATAGTCTAATAGTCGTTTTAATAATTGTTAGATTAATCGATTATCAAAATAATCGTTAGTTGCAGACCTATTACACAGACTGCTTAAAGGTGCACTCAGTCATTTTTTCCCCATTGAAAAGTTTTACTCTTAAAGAAATTAATAGTAATTTTAAACATATGTAAAAAATTATGACCCATTGGCATAAAATTGGGGGAGATGGGGGGTACACCAATGCTGTGAAGGGGGGTGACGTTAACATTACACATACATATTATGCACATACCTCATTTGGTCCCCCTCAATGCTCAAACCAAATCTACGCCATTGTCATGAGCACTCACATGAAATGAAGACTCTTGTCATTTCAGTGACCTTATAAAAGCTGTTTTAATATGCATGGGGCAGGGGCACTCTCACGGGGGCTGCCATTTTAGAATCACATGACCAGCTGTATACTCGCTTAATCTAACCGACTTGTGAATAGTGAATTTCTACAATGGCATCTGTGACTGAAACATTGATTTTGAATGATGCCGCATCCACACCACTAGATGTCACTGTAAGTCCAAGATGACACAAGCAAAAAGTTACTGAGTGCACCTGTTGCTTAGCAGGTATAAATGCATTTCCACAGCAGCTACAGATGCATAAATAATGTTAGGAGATTATATTTAAATATACTATATGACTGTTATGAAAATATTTCAAATATAAAATTATGAATATAAAAATATGAAATTTTATAAAATATGAAATTATGCTTTTAAATATGAAATTAAATCATTAGATATATGTTCAATCATGACAACAACAAATATTAAGGCTGCTCTGATGCTGTATTTAATTTAAACAGAAACACAGCAAAATGCAGCATCAGAAATGCCTTTGATACTTGACTTTTCATTTGTATTCTCAAGTTTCATTAGCATGGTTTGGCTTGGATACTTGTGAAAAAAACTGTTTTATGTTATTAACCTTTCATTCATTTTGGCAAAGTTTCACATTCATGTAAATTATCCAGTCACAAACCACAGTTTGGCATTTGTCAACTAACTTAAACAGTACTTTAAAACACTCTCTGCCTCTGAAAAAAAGCTAGAAAATCACTTGTTTGTTGTGCTCATTTCAAGATTGTTGGTTGATATTGATCATTTATTGCTATGTGTTATTTTTTCTAATTTCTTTCTTTCTTTCTTAACCCCCAGGCCTTTAGATATTTGTACTGTTGATTATTTTAATTCCATTTGTTCACTGATGGAGAGATAATAATAATAAAAAATATTTGTTTGATGTTTCAAATATTGCAAGTGTTTCTTTTCATCACCAAATTAATTAATTATTAATACAAATAATAATATAAAGACACCACAGCAAGTGACAAAATGCCCCCATAAAAAAATCCTCAATTGTTTTTGTAATGGACACAAATCTAATCTTGAAATATCTAGTTAGAGGTTTCCTTCAGAATGATGGAATGATGCTTTCGGAGGAAGAAAAATCAGTATTGCCATGCTGTATGGTCATTAAAATAAAAATGACTTTAAAATTGAGTTTCAAATTATCGTAATTTTTGAGTATATATACCAGAATACATGAAAAGTTATTCATATTCTACATCTCTGTCTCTAACTAGGATCTCTAGCACCAAATAACCAAACCGCAGCCATCAAAACAAGAACAATCAGTCACATAAAAGTTTCTTCCAACAGAAAGTGTCTTCTACACAGTGTCTAGACATCCCTGAATTTGACATGCACAATGACCATCCTTGACTTTACCAGCCTCTGAGGTCAGCCAATACTGACCTGTTCTGGATACCACTGCCTCAGACAGTCTTTACTAGAAAAACTTTCCTCTGGAGATCTGGCCAATCAGATGCACTGATGGAGACAACATTTTTCTGCTTCATTTAGCATGATGAAGAGAGTTGTCCTTTATGTTTGGTTTACTTCTCCCTCATAACTAGGCTGCAGTCCCTCTGTAAAATGTTCCTGAATCTCAGTTTTTGTTACATTTCCATAAGTGGGACTTCCATAAGTGTGTATTTCATGCTCAGGTCACTTTGGATGGGGTCATTCTAAAACCACTGCATAACCAAGCTTAGACAGACTTGCAGCAATATGTTTTAAAGCTCCCAATAATAAAAGCAGAACTTTCTATGCTTTCTGAACTTTCTTAAACTGGTGGTGCCTTGTTTGTTTGTTAATTTAGTGAAAACATTTTTCATCTGCCATGTTTTGGATCTTGGGTATCTTTGCTGGAAACCTTCATCAATGTTTGAGTATGATACATAAAAACTGAATGCATATAAGTAGCTGGGCTACACAGTATACAAGTTGTTTAACCATTATAATAGTTTTAAATCCCAAATTTGCATAAAATGTAATAATAAAAACAACAACAGATAAAGGACATAACCAGCAAGCAACCATTTCAGATCAGTTTCCGGTTAAACAGGCCAAATTAATTAACCACTCAAACGAATGTTCTAGTTATAAGCACACATTGTTATCCAAAGTGATGTATTTTAATTACAGGTTCAGCCTCCCAGGAGCAACCTAAGGTTTAGTGCATTGCTCAAGGCCAATAAGAAATTCCAGTAATTATGTTAATAGATCAAGTTAATGCGTCACCTTTCTGAGGATTGAACCTGCAAACTTTTAATTATTTGCCCATATATGTAATCACAAAGCTATCATCACTACCGATAAAGTACACACATAGGAAACCAAAAAAATGGTTTGTTTTTTTTTAGGTTCCATTCTTATTAGCCATTACCGTGTAATTTCATTGCATGTGGAACAGAAAGCAATATTATACCAATTCAAACAATATATATATGTATATATATCAAACTCTTAAAAACATGATTAAAAACTTCATACATTAGGGCAACACACACAGGAGAATTTACTCCAGGCTCAAGAACATCAATTCCAGCTGTAAAATAGGCACACTCAGCTATGGGAATTTTCACAGGGAGGTAAGGTCCAGTGTTGTATAAAATTTGTATTTGTGATAATTTTATTTATTATTATTTGTATTATTTTATTATTATTATACCAATTTGGAATGCCCAATTCCCACTACTTAGGTCCTCGTGGTGGTGCGGTTGCTCACCTCAATCTGGGTGGTGGAGGATAAGTCTCAGTTGCCTCTTCATCTGAGACCGTCGATTAGCTCATCTTATCACGTGGCTCATTGTGCATGACATTGGGGAGAGTCCACATGTGGAGGCTCATGCTACTCTCTGCAATCCAAGCACAACTTACCATGCGCCACCCATTGAGAGCAAGAACCGCTAATCATGACCACGAGGAGGAGTCACTCAGCATGCCCTGGATTCGAACACGTGACTGCATGGGTGGTAGTCAGCGTAAATACTCACTGAGCTAACCAGGCCCCCTCCATTTGTCATACTTGAGTAAAAGTAAAGACACCTTCATATAAATTGACGTAGCTCATGAGAAAAGACTTAAGTAAAAGTATTAAAGTAACTGATATTAAATGTACTTAAGTATCAAAAGTGCAAGTCATTTACATAAATTACAGAACAGTTCTTACACTCATAGCAACTTATTTGATTGGTGGTGCTCATCATTACTTACCCTCATGCCATCCTAGATGTGTTTGAATTTTTTATCTGCAGAATACATACAAAGATTTTTAGAAAAATATTTCAGCTCTATAGGTCAATTTAATGACGAATTGCAAGCTACTTTGCTTTGTAACTTTCAAATAATTTCAACGACCTTCTCTTTATACTAAAAGTCAGTTATACGGGATAAATTTAAGCAAATACGCTGGTTTCTTGACTGTAGTACAACATATAACATACAAAAAATACAATAGTGCAACAAAACATAACAGTGCAGTGCAACAGTAAACTGTCTGGTATAGTTTGTTAGTATGTCGATGTATGTGTGTGTCAGTGTGCTATGTTCCCCGTCTGTCACTCACTTCGACATTGTGTCGAAGAAGCGACACTAGGGGTCTCTCTTGAGCGCCGAATATACCTCTGATCTATGAAAAAAGGCCAATGAGAAGTTGGCATACAGAATTTGCATGTCCCGCCCCTGGACATACGGGTATAAAGGCGGGGAAATGCGTCTATTTCATTCAGAAATTTTCTTTGGAGCTGATGGTTGTGTATGCAGCGAGCTACGAGTCACACACCTGTTCCTCTTCCTCTGAGCGATTGCTGTTGGATCTACGGCGCACTTCAGCGGCTTTCACCTTCTCTGCACGGCAGTGCAGTTTGCCCCTGGGCACTTCGACTGCGCTAACTAAAAGAGTGTTTGTTAAAAGAGTGATTTTCTCTAAAACAGTATTTTCCTCTAAAAGAGCAATAACACAGCAGCGTTGAAAGTCTTTTTCAGGATGTGTCTTTTTAAAGATGCCTTTCCGCCCCTGTGTAGTTCCTGGATGCGGTAGAGTGCTCTCCACTTCAGATGGCCACAGGCGCTGTCTCGTGTGTCTAAGCTGCGATCACACCGCGGCAGCGTTTGTGGATGGTTTATGTTCTCATTGCAAGAACATGACCATGGCAACGTTGCGGTCGAGGCTTTCCTTCAACCGAAGCTCCTGGGGCATATGGCGTCGTCCGCGGCGGTCGCGCCACTGGGTTTGATACATATGAGTCCGCTTCAGCACTGGCTCCAGACTCGAGTCCCAAGACGAGCATGGCGCAGCGGCATGCACCGTGTGATGGTCACCCCAGCTTGCCGCCAAACATTCAAACCCTGGACAGACCTCTGCTTTCTGCAGGTACGAGTCCCATTGCAGAAAGTGTCCAGATGCGTCTTAGTCACGACCGATGCCTCCAAATTGGGTTGGGGTGCCATGTGCAACAGACACTGCCTAGAGTTGTTGGCTGTATTCTTTGCCCTGTATTAAAACAATCCTAACTGTGTCATTTTAATTATGCTACCTCATCTGTCAGCATGATGCCAGTGAATCACGTTCAGTCTCTTTGTACGTTTGGTCGATGCTCACTCGCTCACCCTATGGAGTGTGTGCACGAGCACGAGCAACAAGTAGTTGGTTGCAGTTCACCTTGTCATTAATAACAAGGGTTTCTGAATCTTACATACTGCACCTCTAACAACAGCATTGCAACAACTTGACAACCACCTAGAACAACCTGTCAACTGCAGAGCATGCCCTAGCAACCATCCAGAAAGTAGTTTTGCTTAGGCAAAGACTATTCACATCTTCATAAAATATAAAAATAAATATTGTTGGACATTTTTATGAGTGCTGGTAATTATTCATGCACATCGCACCTTGTTTAAATATAAAATGTAAATGCATGTGATTGACTTTTATATCTCTCTATATGACTCCTGGAAAGGCGGGAGACTGATCACACATAACTTCATTATTTTAGAGCTTTCATAATATTTAAGCCTAAACTTATCAAATTAATTAGTAAAAACAAAATCTAAACTTACATGAGCAGTTTCTTGTCTTCCCCAGTGGAGACAGACGATGGAACACGTTATCTGGCATGCGCTTCTATTGTAAAGTCAGATTCGTGATTCGCAAAATTATTTATTCAGACCACTTTTTGAATCTTTTTGTTCAGTTCAAAAGAATCACATTTAAAACCACTAATGTGATTAGTTTAAAAATTCCACTCTGTGTTTTCTCTCAGGATAAATGAGTTAAGGGGATCTGCCAATAACCCACTGTTAAATCAAACCGTGCCAAACCGATCAAGCAATTCGCCAATCTGGAATTGGGCGGGGCACTGGGAACGCATCACATTTGGACACCGCATTCACTTTTTGATTGTCTGCACAGAACTGGACCATCCCGTCGCTCTTGGGTACCAGAACCACCGGGCTGGCTCTGCCCTCTCAAGGACTACCATCACTAAGGCCACAGGGACCACCTCCCTCTGCGATTTTAGGAGACTGAGGTGGTAAACTTGATGTGATCTGTTTGCGTAACCTCATAATCGAGATCTCCGACTCGCTATGTGACCTCAAAGGGCCCTTTCCACTTGGTGAGTAATTTAGAGCTTGAAGTGGGCAGTAATACAAGCACTTTATCTCCCTGGTGCGAATACCCGTAGTCGAGTGCCCCTGTACTACAGTCGGCTATAATGTTCCTGAGCTTGGAGCAAATTCCCCTGTGAGTTGACCTAAAGTGTGGAGTTTTTCTCTAAGATCAAGAACGTACTGAATTAAATTCTTTCTGAAGGCCCCTCCTCCCAAGCTTCAAATATGACGTCCAATGCAGCAGCTCGAATAGGGAAAACATTGTGGAGGCTTGTGGGACCTCTCGAACTGCAAAAAATAGGGGTTCAAGCCTCTTATCCCAATTTCTAGCATTCTCATGTATAAACTTACGAATCATATTTTTCAAGGTTTTATTAAATTGTTCCACCAACCCATCTGTCTGTGGGTGGTAAACACTTGTGCAAATCGATTTAATACCTAATAATTTGTATAGTTCATGTAGAGTTTGTGACTTAAATGTAGTGCCTTGAACAGTGAGGATTTCTTTTGGAATCCCCACTCGGGAGATAATTCTGATGACACTCGGGACATAATTCTGATGCTTCTGCAACACTACATGCTGAGATGTTGCGCAGGGGCACTGCTTCCGGATAACGCATTACATGATCCACTAGAAATAAGACCCCCTAATCAGGGAGGAAACCTGGGAAACCCATGATGGGTGATGAACTGCTCCAGTATCAGCTTGTCCATGATGTCCTGGGAGCCACAGGGTTCCCTCAACAGCATCCATTTCTGGCAGGTGTCCCAGAGCTGGTGAACAGGTGGCCTTGTTTTTCCAGCTTCAGGGTGTGGAAGTGCTGTTGGCTCTGATCGAGGGTCTGGCCAGCCTGCTGCAGAATGGCTCATTTCAAGTCAGCGTAACTGAGGAGGTTGGCTGTGGGGAGCTGTTGGGCTGCAAGCTGCAATTCCCCAGAGAGTAAAGGCAACAGTCAGGCCACTCACTGGTCAGGCAGCCATTCCCACACCTCGTTCGTCTTCTCAAAGAGGTAGGTTTCTGGATCATCGGCCGGCCCTATTTTCACAAGGGTGACTGGCTGGACAGTCGAGGTGGGCTCCGGGGTCACCGCAGCAACCCCCTCTTCTGATCAGGCTCCGGAAAGCCTGTTGGTTCTCCGCTTGGGCCTGGAGCAGGAGTTGAAACACTCTCTCCATTATCACTGTAATGAGAATCAGCTGTTAGAAATTGTCAACCAACTTTACGAACCACACCACTCCCTCACTCTCTCTTTAAAGTAGAGTACCGTGTGGGGTGTTATCCTCTATTTAATTTTTTGTTTTCTTCTGAATGTAAATGTATTATATTGTTCCAATTCAAACCCCTACTACATGGACCGCAATTGGATCATTCTCAAGAAACTATGACATTTGTACCTCAACATTAAATGGAATTTCTCCTTTTATTACCTTTAACATTATTATAATACAGCCAACAGGAATGCAAATTTGATTAAATCTAGCCCTTAGCCCAAACCCCATAGCTAAACCTAGTGGAGTACATTTTTAATTTTAGAGCAAAAATGCAACTCCTGAAACGTGCTCACCATCATTCCTGGCATCCATGGGATCAGACCCCATATCAGTAGTGCTCAAAGGAAGTTAAATCAATATATTTGAAATGATGCAAAAATGTCTGATGGAATATGTCCCTTGTCATTTATTCAGTACGATGGGTTTGATTTCAGGGAACATGAACATTTGGAAGCAATTTGCTATTTCCTGTGTTAATATGTTTTAAGGGGATCAAAATTGGATGCTTTATGGATGCAAATGGATGCTTTATCCATTGAAAAAAAAATATTAGTCGACCACTAATCTAAATATTGAGAGTCGCATCCTCTTCGCATCTGGTTATGGTACACTTACAAAATCGAGGATTAGGACTTGATTATATATAAATTAGGCCATGAACATAGTATTTGAACTAACATTATATTACTTAAAAATGCATTATAAACACTCCCTGCTAATTCAGAGTCTGGGGGATGGAGCTTCAACTTCTCTCAAGAGATTATGGGAGAAAGATTTAAACTTGGTATTGGAGGAGAGAGTATGGGCTAGGATTTTAAAAAACGTCAAGTCTACATCTAGACATGCAAAGGTGCATTTTAGATTTTACATCGATTCTATTGGACCCCCTCTTGATTGTATAGGCTTGGATTTATAGGCACCCCCCCCCCCCCCCCCCCCCCAACCCATGTTTTTTGGTGGTGTGTACAGATCCAAGAATTTTGGTTGAGGATTCAGAGTTTTATGTGTGACATATTGTGCACTCAAATTTCATTTTGCCACAGAAAAAAAACTGCCTATAGGCAATGGGGCGGTCATTAATATAGGGGATAAATAAATACAAAATTGGGTACTAGGCAATGTTATGAATGACAGACAGGTCATACTTAGGTGATTGAAGTCGGCTGGAGTGCCCTCATTTCAAGAGTGGTATACAGAGTTGGGAAGGGTAGCAGCATTTGAAGAAATGTCATATAGAAGGTTAAGCAACCTGGGTTTATTCAATAAAAAAATAGGCAGCTATTTAGCCTTTTTAGAAGGCTCTCGGGGAGGGGCAGTGGAGAGAGATCTGTTGTTATAAATGTGTGTGATTATATATATATATATATATATATATATATATATATATATATATATACATACAAATATCTATTTATTAATATTTTGTTCTGCGTGTATACTCGGGCTTTGACCACAGGGATACTTGTTGAGGGTCAGGGTGGGGTTGGGGATTGGGAGGGGGATAGGGAAATAACAGGGTTTAGGGGGGATAATGTTTGACTCTGTGCATGTATATTTTGCTTTGTTATGTGTCATGTTTGAAAATCAGCCAATAAAAATTTTAATCTGAAAAAAAAGCATAATAAACAAATGTCATAACATGGTGCAATACTGAGGTGAAATTTACATTTGTTTCAAAGATTTAAACAGTTGGGGATACTGTATGTGTAGAGGGTGTAGGTTTAAGCTTAATCCACACATCGCATGATACAACATGCCACATAGCATGCAATGAATTTGGGCTGTTTTGACATCTGCAAAGGAGTGGCATTGCTCAGGCATGCATGGAAACCATGAAGAGGAGGAGGATATCCAGTCTGCTGTGTGCATGAGTTCCTGTTTTGGGACTTCACAGTGGCCCTTACTTTTACTATTTAAAGTCCACAGGATATTGTGAAGAATGCCCCAATAATTTAATAGCTTTCTTCAGGTGTAATGGAGGAAGAATTGTATCCTGTGTTCACACGGAGTTAACTCACATTTCACTATAATGACTTTTACAGATTTTAAATGTTACTCAATCAGTTAATAGGATCTCTACTTGCAAATCTACTATGTTACATAAGAACTATGTTACATCTTAAAGGAACAGTTCACCCCCCCTTTTCCATACAATGAAAGCAAATAGTGACAACAGCACAAAACACTATTCAACATGGCAGTGTAGTAAAAATTAGAGAAGTAACAACTTGGATGCAATGCTTCACCAATGGCGCTTTATCTGAAATGAAAAGCATCACGAGTGTTCTCTCTGTGCATGCATGCAGCGACACGAGCATGCACGTGTGTAAAGGAACAACTAATTACACACATGCAACAGAACATTATGTAAAACATACACTCCTATGAACAATGAATATTACAACTTATAGCATATACTGGTTATAATTTGAAATACCAAAGAAAACTGTATAATAACTTGAATTACTGTATCTCTATTTTAATCTGCAAATAAAGAGATTGTTCTATTACTCTTGTCTGTCTCCATTCATCTCATGACAGTGTACTGCTTTCTAATGAATTATTTGCCTGGGTAAATACCTTTGAATGCACAAGAATTCTTTATTTTCAGTATACCACACTCTCCTCCACAAAATAAGATGTTGTCCGGACATCAAGGCACATTAGTATATATATCACCATTACCTTTAGTTAAATCACTTAATCCTTTTAAATTCATTTTACACTTATAGAACAGTAACATGTCACAAACAATAGGCTGCATCACAAGTTTTTTCACATTACTGAAACAAACTCTTTTTCAATAATGACACTTTAGGTTCACTTTTTAAAGACAGACCTTGTTGGCTGATTAACAGCATTATTTGTCTCAAGTGCAATGGATTGGTGTCCCAAATAAGAGTTCCAAATTCAAAGGCAATAATTCATTTTCATTTTGAAAAACAGTCCATATACTTTTTTTTTAAGTAACAGTCCTTTGTATCAGCAAAAGTTATTTGCCATCAACAAATTAAATGGTGTATGTGTGAAATGTACTGCATGATGGTAATTTGTAAATTTACAGTCTTTACAACATCATATGTGATCAGTTAATTTAGAAGTTTTTCTGGGATTTCAGTTCACAGTGAATAACACACAGGTGAGGGCTGAGGATAGTAAAGCGGCATTGACACCCAAGAAGTCACAGTTGATGTCCATGTAAGTTCAAAGTGTGGGTAAAACTCTTCACTTGCTATTTGCACATTATAGCATGAAGGACTTCCAAGGTTATCATAAGTAAACCTCTTTGGTGACTGTCGTTGTATTGCAGAGAACTGATAGCTTCTCTTTCCCTGCTCCTCTACAGGTAAGTTTTGTTCTTCATCTGTTAAGTTCACTGGTTCTTTTATCCATTTGTTTTCAAGAAGGTCAGGCATATTTTCTTTTGCAGGTGCATAGACAGGTGCTGGTACATCTTGTCCTGATTCAGCTAAAGGTGGCAGTGTTGTCGACTCAGGCATGGGTTCAGAAGGATCTGATGAATCCTCAAGAGGAGGTGACTGTTGTGGTAGGGTTTCCTCTTCCCTCTGGTTATGACCATCTGGCTGTATACTCAACTGGTAGGATTCTACTTGGAAATAGTATTAATTTTTAACATTCACTGTAATTCTTTGACTCACTTTCTTCCCCCCTCTCAGCAGATGGAGTGGTGTTCTTTGTCAGTGCCTTTACTTTGGTTTAGTTGCTTGTGGGGAATCAAAATCAAGAAGTAAGAGGTCACATGGTAAGAGAAGATTATGATGCAACACTCTTGTTCTCCCTTTACCCTGCTCAGGCTTCACTTCATAAATTGGAACATCATCAGCAACTTGGCGTGCAACGATGTGGACTTGGTCTTCCCAATTATTCCTGAGTTTTCCAGGTCCTCCTCTTGGGGTCAGGTTCTTACAACGACTCTGCATCCTGGATTTAGACCAGTGCATCTAACCTTTTTGTCATAATTACTTTTGTTCCTTTCACTGGACATTTTTGCATGTTCTCTGGCAATATTTTGAGCCTCTTGCATTCTTTTTTCCACTTTTACATGTATTCACTTTGACTTTGAGTTGAGCCCGAAAAGTGCAACGATGGAGAGTCTTACAAGAGGTGGAAAGGTGAGAAACCGATAACTTCACACTTGGTACAGTTATAGGCATATATTATCTTATTCAGTGACTCTTTCCAGTTTGATTTCTGTATCTCTGTCAGGGTTTTCAGTATTTGCAACAATGTTCGGTTAAATCTTTCCATCTGCCCATTTCCTTGAGGGTGGTAGGGAGTGGTCCTTGAACAGGTGACGCCACCATACATTTGGAGTTCCATGAAGAGTTGATTTTCAAATTCACCACCTTGGTCATGGTGTATTCTGGAAGGGAACCTGAACTTCAATGTGAAATGATTGAAGAGTCAGTCAGCCACTGTTATTTCAGATTTTGAGATTGTTGCTTAGGCCTGGGCAAATCTTGTGAAGTGGTCAATGATGACAAGTGAATAAAATCGACTGACACAAGTTCAAATGGGCAGGTTGTTGTAATGGTCTTTAGGGGTGCTCTTGTCTCTCTGCATGGTTTCTTTTGTTTAATGCAGGAGCAGGCTCACAGTACATGGTGTTCTATGTCTCTCTAAATGTAAGGCCAGACGAAGCAATCTCTGATCAGGTTTGTGGTGAGGTCAACACCCTGATGTCCAAGCTCATCGTGCAGTACCTTTAAATTTTGCAGCCAATAAAATCTGTATCTTCTGAGATGCTTTTACTATGTAAAATTTTATGCTCATCCAGCATTAGTTTATCCCATTTTCGCAGAAGGCCTTTGGATATTGGACTGACTGCCACTTCCTAGAAGATTGTTTTGATCTTGACTGTAAGTACTGTAGCTAATTACCAACTCTATGTCTTTATCCTCCCTCTGAGCTTGTCTGATCTTTTCTTTTGACAAGGGTTTGATGGATGTGTTGCTGGTCTCCACACATGCTGGTACACTCTGACAAGCTGCAGCAAAGGACCATGGTAAGTCTGAGTCATTCTCGACTTCCGCTGCTTGTATCATGGCTCCTACTGAGTCTGATGAGAGCTCCTAAGTACATTGTCTCATGGTTGTTTCCAGGCCAGCCGGCATCCTGGACAATGAGTCAGCATCAATGTTATCTTTACCTGGGCGATATCGAATGGTAAATTGAAAGTCTGCAAGCTCAGATACCCATCGGCACCCAGTGGCATTAAACTTTGCAGAGGACAGCACGTAAGTGAGGGGATTGTTATCACTGAACACAGTTAAGGTTGGTGCATAATAGAGGTAATCTCAAAACTTTTCTGTGATAGCCCATTTTAGGGCTAGAATCTCCAACTTCCCGCTGTGTAGATGGTAATTTTTCTCTGCTGCCATCAAGGTTCTTGATTACTCTTAGCTTGCCACTCTGGTTCTGATTCAAGACAGTTCCCAGACCTTGGTTGAACAGATCTGTATGGAGCAAAAACAGTTGTGAAAAGGCTGGGAATCCCAACACTGGAGGCTGAATCAGGTAATCAATCAGATTTGACAATATTACTCAATGCTCTGTCCACTCACTTGGCTTACTGAATGGAACAACATGACTTTTTCCTGATGGTTCCTCTTCTGGCTATAATAACTCAGCAGGTCTAAGTTTTTCTTTAACTCTCTTGAACAGCTCACACTTCCATAGTTCCATTATGCTTCACTCCATGGGATTGTAATCATTGCAGCATTTCCTCACCGCTTCAAAATGTTCATCAAATGACTTATAAAATAAGTATATCATCAAAGTAGGGCACACATATTTAATCTCAGAGTCCTTCCAGGCATATAAAAGCTGAAATGCAGCAGGTGCATTCATAAGGCTGAAGGGAATACAAATCCATTCATATAGCCCCACGGTGTACTTAATGCTGTCAGTGGCCTACTCTGTGGGGACACAAAGCCTTGACGTACGCCTTTCCCTAATCTAGCAAGGAAAACCATGTGTTACCTCATAGGCTGTCCAGAATGTCCTGTACTCTGGGAATAGGACGGTCAGACGGTGTCTTCCTATTGAGGTCTCTATAGTCGATACACAACCTAAGGTTATCGTCTTTCTTACAGACACATAAAATTGCCGAAGAGTAATGGGAATGGGATTTGTCAATCCAACCTTGGGCAATCAAGTCATGCAAGTACTCCAAGATACAGTGGCATAGGAACTGAAGTGTACATGTGGACAACGGGCGTAATGTCAGTCATAGCTACGTGATACTTACCTCTAGACCCTTGATGCATCCAGTGTCATTGTCTGATTTTGAGAAAGTGTGACACTCCTCCAGCAGCATTTGTTAAACTTTCTATTGTTGATGCAGTGTTAAATGGCTCACATCAACATGTTGGTCCCACAAATCTTCACTGCTATTTCCATCAGCACTTTTGGAACCTCACTGATACTGGACGTGGTTGCACAGTGTTATGCTGCAGCTGGAAGGACAGACTTTATTGACTGCATTGTATCAAGCTCAGTTTTCCCTGCATGCATGATGTCATGGTCTGTGATGTTTAACACACTGATCTTGGTTGACTTCCTTTTTTCAGAATCAGGAGAGTTTCAAGAGGTTACAAAATTACAGGCTTCAACTTTACATCCAGTGCAAACACACCAATCTGGAACAACCCTGATTTCTTAATCAACAAATTACCAATAATAGGAAATAATTTGAAAAGAAGAAAAAAATATAATAAATGCATCACTCATTTGCACTACCTCTTATATATAAATAACACATATCTCAGCTTCCCATATCTCTGCCAAAAGTTTTAGTTTGTACTTACAATACAGCCAGTGTATTACTGGCCATACTTGGCCAGTGCCAAGTGTAATAAAAGCAAAAATCTATATAACATATAATCCTCTCCACTCCACTTTTAGAAACTTTAAACAATTTATCTCATGATTCATCTTTTTCACTCCCTATCGATAAATGGGAAAAAGTTCTTAGTATCACAACTAATCCACAGTTTTGGTAAAAAATGTGCAATTCCATCTTCGAAATCGCTAAAAATACAAATGTACAATTAATTCAATACAGATTAAATAAAGATGAATATATACAGTATATATACGGTTACTCTCTTATCTTTTTTCCCCTTATCTTTTGAAACTATATCTATTTATTTGCAGCACGTATATTGCTGTTGTTTATTTGTACTTATCAAACTCTTGTGTTTACCTCTCCTTTTGTTCTCTCTTATTTTCTTATTTATGTATTCTCTTTGTTCTTTTTCCTCAATACGTCTGTCATTTTCTTCACTATAGTACATTTCTTATTTGTCTCTCTAAATGCAATAAAAAAATTATATCTATAATTTGAATTACCAAAGAAAACTGTTTACACAGTTGTGTCTAAATGTCTGTCTCCATTTATTTCTGAAAACTGTAAAAACCTTTATAATTCACAGAAATTATGTAATTATTTGCCTCTCTAAATACCTTTGAATGCACAAGAATTAAAAATTTTTCAGTATACCACATCAGCATCATCATTTTTCAAAATTCCTCTTTTTAAGTTCCACTTAAAATACTTACGACATGAGGGTGAATAAATAATGCCAGAATTTTCATATTTTGACTGAACTATTCATTTAAGTGTAACCTGCAATAGTTACCTCAAAGATCAATTTCTACTTTATCTAACACATGAAAAAATTACTTTTGTTGGTGTAACTTGTCAGGTTCACTGAAAAAAAAATAAAAAATTTCCAGACAAAACACTTTTTGTTATCAAAAACAAAAGATTGTCTGTTATCTTACAATGCATCACCATGTCTCAATCCTCAGTATAGAAAACCTTGTCAAAGGTATTTGCTAATTTGAGTAAATTTCACAGGTAAATAAAACAAGTACATTTTTAAATACATTTAAGTACTGTGTACATTTGTAAGTAAAAGCTACTGTATTAACTAAAATATATATATTTTTAAATTTACTTGCTCATTTGAATCAATATTATGTCATGAAGTTTAGTAGATTTGACTTAATTTTTATATCATTTAAATTGAGTACTTGGAAAAACTGTGTTCAAAAAGTCTTACAACTCTGATAGCACATGTATTTCACCCAAACGTCTATTTGATGTGTGTGCAACTGAAAGATGTTTATTTATTTATTTTTATATAAAGTTGTTTGCTAATCTGCAGTTCGTCTATAAGATGTTTCCTCTCTGATGTCAATAAGATATTCAACAGATGTCTTTGAGATGTTTGTGATTTGGAAGGATGATCTTTTAAAGATGTTTTTCAGATGTTAATTAGATTGTGATGCTTTCCAGATGAAAAGATCTAAAACAGACTGAGATGTACATGCTGTCTTGTTAGTCTATTTTCATTGTTGATTTAGTCAGAATAAATATCATTTTTGACTTTAACCTCTTAATAAAAGCAGTTTGTTAAATGTTAACACATAATCTTGTTTTGTCGAGCTGACAAAACATTTTTAAACTGCAAAGGAAGAAAATGAGAAAACTAGACCAGTTTTTCCAGTAGACTGACTTTATTGTTCAAACTACTGCCCAATCACGTCAACACTTCTTTCATCCCTTGGAAATTCAAAGTTAAAAAGCACAAAAAATGATGTCCATCAATGACAAACACAAAAGAGATGAAACAATGTCCAGCGAAATCATGACTTGTTCCAACACTAACTTAAGTTGGATCTGTTCAGAAGGTTTACAGAAACTCCTTTTCGTGTTCACACTAACAAGCGTGACTCCTGATCCCACTTCCTCCTCCGTCATCGTCACGTCGGAGGGCACACTTCTCCACCAACTTTTACAAACTTCAGCAGTGTTTGTGTCTGCAGGATAACCGTTCAGAAGTGGATATTGACAGTATTATGGCAGAGAAAGGACCACTCCTAACTTCAGTCATCATTTTCTACTTGTCCATCGGAGCCGCGATATTTCAGATCCTCGAGGAGCCGCATTTGAAATCAGCCCTGGACGATTATAAAAACCAAACGGACCAAATTTTAAAGAAATATCCCTGTTTAAATGAGGAGGATTTGAAGAAAGTCATAGAGGTAGGCTATAGTATTTGAAGTCAAAACTGAGTGTAGACAAAACTTTGGCGCAATTTTGTTGTAGCCTACACGAATCCCAGAAGCTCTTGATGTGGCAGGTTACGTGCTGAGTGTTTATGACGAAAAACATCGAACTACTGAGAAACGTTTGACTTAAGTTACATTTTAGAACACATTTTTAACATAATTTCTGTAACCCGAGACGCTTCCCGTGGATAACCTTCCTCTTTCACAATTACACAAGCGAAACAAAAAGAAACCTTGTTCAAACGTATTGAAATGTTCGTGGTCCTCCAATATGTTAATCAGTGACAGAGACACAATTGTTCTATGTTTGTTAACTTTCCCCCCTAATAGCAGTAAAAGTGGCGAAGTCATCCTCAGGAATGAGGATGTATTTTCCAGTGTTTATTTTGTACCCTGTAGATTTCACTCTACATGAATGCAGACGGGATTTCTTTGCTGACTGTGAGAAAGTGCGTCCGCGTGCGTATGTGTTGAATCTGACAACAGAACACGCGAACGTTGAAATGCCACATTAGTTGTGTTAATTGAGCGAAATGCAACACGATGCAGGGATGGGCGGATCGATAGTGATGTGTTATCAAGAATATCGATCCTCACATAAAAATATCGATTATGAAGTTGTTTTTTTTTAACTAGTGATATTATTATTTAGATAACATGAATATTAATGCATCTCAAAAGCTTCGAAGTGGAAAAAAATAATTATATTAACGAACTGATGAATGACACCGGAACTATTTTTCATTTTTCCGCTCATCTTGATGCGTAGAAATGCAGACAGACAGCGCTCAACCTTTCAGGTTTTTTTTTTTTTTTTTTTTTTTTTTTTTTTAGCATTAACAAAGGCTTTGAAACAATTAACCATGATTTTGCTACAGTAGTACTGTAGTATCAATATTGCAACTTGGTTTTTAATAATAGTAACCATATAATAATATCTATGGTTAATTTTTTGGTTTTATACGTTGCTTAGGCCTACTATACTTACAAATTTTTAAAAGGTAAACTAAGCAGCCTAATGATTTTCTGCTTAGGCCTATAAATATATATAAATAAATTAAGTAATAATTTAAGTTTCTATATCCAAAGAATTCGTAAAAAAAAAATATTTATTAGAGGTATCGATAGCGCGATACTGGCCTAAAAGTACTTGGTATCAGATCGAAAAGAAAATAAGTGTTATCGCCCATCCTTAACACGATGTGTCAAAGAAAGCCTGTTCTTCAGGATTTCATAACATGGTATTGCGGGCGTGTATGGAGGACAAAACCTGCAAAAAATAATAAAATAAAGGCATAAATAAATGTAATAATAAGAAAATAAATAAAGGAATAAATGTCTTGATAAAACAAATACAATTAGGTTTTAATGAAATTTATTCCTGAATTTATTTCCGTAGACTTTTTTTTCCCCCTTTATTATTTTCGCTTTTTATTTTTATTCTTTAAATAGGCTATATTTTTTTATTCTTTCAGTTGTTTTTGTTTTTTTATTATTTATTTATTTATGCATTAATTTATATTTATTTATTCCCACCTGTATATATTTCCATATTTAAATATTCCCACATGTATTTATTTTTATATTTATTCTGACATTTCTGTCTCTTGTATGATAATTATGTGGGCTGGTCCTGCTTACCATTGGTTTATCATAGATTGAAGCCTGTGCTGGATTACTCTTGATTTGTTTTGATGTAACGTTATTTCATAGCCATATCGTGTAAACTATAGCTATTTGTGGGGCTAAAAACACAAGAGCTTAAGTCAATCCAAGATTTATTGGTTATACTACAATCACAAAATAAATGGGGAACTGTTTCTTCAACAAAACGAGATGAGGATGTACCACAAAATGAGCAAGTTTCATAAATTATATGATTTAACCTTATGCTTTCCTTTTCTTTTTTTTCTGTGTATATAACTTCATGTTTTGATGTCCGCAAATCCATAATATTGTTTTCTATTGTTATGATTGTTCATTGTAAAAGATACAACTATGCTTCATTTCCCTGATCGTTTATGTATAAGTTCTGCAATAAAAAAATCTATAGCTGAGGCTTCACATATATCTAGAGTTGCACAACTTGCGAATTAAGTCGATAACCACACATCAAATGACTGTTTCATTTCGAGTAGAGGTGCTTATTGATGTTTTAGGAGAGCTGTAGGCCGGTATGAATGTGGAAGCACATCCTGGATTGTTAGACTCTCTGCAAAACGTTTCCCTGGATATTCTAAATCTGCGCGAGTCAGGGGGTGATGGGACATCCATCTTATTTGCTTCCGATAAGTACTATTGAGCTCTCAACCAATGATGCACTGGAACAATGCAAGGACCGCCTCCCTCATTTCCATGTTGCACACAAAAAAAGTAAAAATAAATACATAAATAAATAAATATATATGGGAATATATAAATATGGAATAAATATATGTGGGAATAAATAAATATAAAAAATAAATTAACAAAAAAATAAAAAAAACTATGTAAAATAAATGAATAAATAAAAATAAAGTTAAAATTAAATATAGAAAATAATAAAGGAATAATGTCATACAATAATAAATTCAGGAATAAATTTAATTAAAAACTAATTAGTTTTTTCAAGACATTTATTCCATTATTTATTTTTTTATTATTACATTTATTTATTATGTGTGCAGGTTTGGGCCTCCATAGGCGTGAAGGCAAATATTCTGATATTTTGCTAGAATGAGCTGATAGAAGCTCTACAGAAGATTTCTTTCTTCTTCAGAATGGTATGAAAAATGAAGTTCAAGACTGTAGGATTGTTTACTCAGGTTGGGTGTGTTTGTTTGGTTAACTTAACCAACAATTTAGGCATTTATAAAGGTTTGTTTGCTGTCTTCAGAGATAGTCTGACTACAGTCATGCTGAAAGTGTACACGAAGAAGGCGGTGAATAACTTTAAGTGTGCTGATACTTTCACAAACACAAAACATTAGAACTGATTTTCTCTTGTTATGACTCGCATACCTCCCAGATAGTACACATGGATCTCCGAGATGTCTCTTCGATCTTTTAATCTGGAAACTCAGCATTATTTACATTATACAATTTAATTTACATCTGATAAACATCTTAAGATCAGATTTGAAATCTTTTTAAATCATAAACGTCTCAAAGACATCTGCTGAATGTCTTATTAACATCCGAGAGGAAATGTCTTATAGATGTGTTGCAGATGAGCGAACTGCAAAAAAAAAATACATCTTCCAGATGCAAACGCACACATCAAAAAATGTCTGGGTGATGAAGGTGTGCTATCAGGGCATTTAATAGTTTGGACACTCCCCTGATAGCACAGGTATGAACATCATCCAGACGTCTATTTGATGTGTGTTTTTATATTCGGAAGATGTATTTTTCATTGTTTGCTCATCTGCAATATTTCGTATGACAAAACGTGTATGTCTCGAATGTCAAGAAGACATTCAGCAGATTTCTTTGAGACGTTTATGAGAATGTTTGTAAATCTGATCATTTTAAAGATATTTAGGAGATGTTAATAAGATTGTGATGCTTTCCAGAGGATATGTACAGTGTAAGGGGACTGGCCACCCACTGGCCCAAGGATGGCATCCAATGGCGTGGCTGAAAGTCTCTAGTTTTTTCGTTCCAATTAAATAATTATATCATTCATTTTATGATCCCTGTTTATTTTATTTGACAGCCACTTATAAAAGATTTCAAGGATATATTAATGTTCTAATCTTAGTTATTATTATTAAATTTGATTTAACATTTAATCATCGTATTTAACTCTATTTGATATTGTACTCATTAATTCAGATTCCTGTCACTGATCTCATGGTCACACATATGCCCGTATTGGTCATTAAAACAGTAATTGACTTAATACTGCTCACGCTTGCCCTTTTATCTAAAAGTATTTTGTTTAGTCCCCTTAGATAGTAACACGTAGAGTAACAATTGTGTGGGAGATCTGAATACAGATTCCCCGAGCTCCTCTGCCATCCTTCCTTAAGTACCAATCGATTCTATTGTTATTTCAGATGTGTGTGTTTGATGTGGTTTTCAATTTAGGGAATTGTGAGTAGACCTTTGTAATGTAATGTAATTTGAGGTTTACAAAGAATGCAACTAATAGAATATAGTATTTTACTAAGTTCTTAAATCTTACTTGTGATTTGACCTCATTGAAAGGGAATGAGACTGTTTTACCAGTTGCACTGAGACCTCTTGAATGATACCAAACGCGTATGATCAGAAAACCTTTTACAGAACAGGATAAGTCATAAATTCATGAGGTGAGATATGTAAGAGAGGGGGCAGTAGGATGTGTTGTCTCAGGTGGAGATGATCTTCTTTGTGAGAGTTCTATGACGTAGGTTCTCATAGAGTTCTGAAGTTCAGAAATTGTACCTTTTGGGTGTAGACATTACAACAGTATGTGTGCTATTTGGGAAAGCAGTTGTTTTTGAGACGTATTCAAATTGAACAAATTCCAAATTGGGGAGAAAAGAGAAAAAAGTTCATATCTTATTTGTTAGAGATAGACAGATGTATCGGTTTTACCGATTAATCAGTGCCGATAGTTGCTTTTTGGAACTATCGGTCATAGGACGAAATCTATGCCGATAGCTGCAGATCCTCGCTTTAATGCATATTTTGTTATTTTCATTAGATAATCGTGTTCTTAATTGAAGTGATGGCATCAAAAGAAAAATGTGACTATATGGAAACGTGCCCCGTCAGCACATACATGGTGTCTCTAACTTCATATCTTGTAATTAATAATAAACCTTATTCCTCAATGAACCTGGTGATTAATATACAGTAAACATTAGGGGTGTAATGGTTCAAATTTCTCTTGGTTTGGTTTGTATCGCTGTTTTTGGGTCACTGTTTTGTTACAGTTCAGTATTTGCAATGTACAGAAAAAATATATTTATATATTACTGCCAAATCCAAAGTAAGAATACTCTATTTGGTAACAAACGCTTCAACAGGTTTGCCCTGAATAAAAATAATTGTTTTACAGTAACCATATTTTAACTATGGTATTTGTAGTGAAAACATATCAACCACAATATCAACATGGTTGGTACATACATGTATATACACAATATATAGTACAATCATGGTTACTATATGGAAACCACAGTATTACTGTTGTAAAACCATGGTTAATTGTATCAAAACCATGATTCCTGCAAAGAAAACCAGTGACAGCAGTCATGGTTACTGTAATGTTACTATGTGCTTGCTTGAAAACGAAAGGGAGTGTATGCAGTTTCGGCTCGTCTGTGGCTCATCTTTCCCCAGAGATTTCATCATAAATTCATATGTCGATTTATTACCAGTATACAGCGCTTGTGTCGAGTGATGTCTGCAAACAGTGACTGTTTTGTAAATGTTTTTTTGACCCATCACTCACACGCTTATTAAGTCGTTTAGGACCTCACACCGATAAAAGAGCCATTTGCGTTTACATGACCACACATGTTGGCTTAAGCATAATCGGTGTAAGAACGTGCATGTAAATGCACTCTAATGTGTTTCATTCTCAGTTGATAGTAAGTTCATCAGTCTTTGTTTATCTATAGTTATATCCATCTCTATTCTCTATATACACACATCCTATGTAAGGTTGCAGGTATAGCTAATATATTGTTGTATGTTTCACCATCAGGTTGTGGCTGAAGCGGCTGGAAGAGGTGTGGCCATCACAGGAAATAAAGAATTCAACAATTGGAAATGGGAGAATGCTATTATTTTCGCAGCCACGGTTATCACTACCATAGGTAGAAATACACAGAGACAAAACTCTTAAGTTAGAACTGCAAATAAATCTAGTTTAAGTAATGTTTCAAGAAATACTGTCAGACTACAAACATTCATGCAGTAGATATTCAGCACAATGGTAGAAGATCCAGGATCCAAATCATACCCAATAGATCTCCCATGATCACCTCCTTGAAATACAGCAAAGGAATAAATCCCCTATTACGTTTCTTTTTAAAAGAGGGAAAAAAGACAATGGATTATGGCAGACATAAGAGAGAAAGATGCTGAATTTACCATCACTCCTTCACCAGCTGTTTTTGAAGCCCAATTGCAGTAGTGGTGACAATTTTTTTAAGCAGAATATATTAAAAATAATAATGTTTTAAATGTACTAGGGCTGTTAAAATATGAAAATTGCAATCAAATAAATTGCATTATATGCTGATGAATTAAAATAATTGCATATATAAATATTTGCTGAAATTGGCAACCAAATGATGATTTTAATAAAAGATTATAAATATAATCTAATAATTCTGATTATTCAAGACATACCAAGAAAGCATTGAAAAGACAATACAAAAAAGAACTTCAGAAGTCGATATGTTGCAAAAACATGAAGGTGGTACTTCAAGCTTGAATTTGAAAAGTTTGCTAGATTAACATTGATAAACAAGACAGAAATGTGTCATTACAGTCTATGAAAATTGTCAATTTTCATGTATTTACAGGCATAGCTAGGCATATTAGATTATTTTCAGCATATGCTGTGAAAATATTTCCTTTATATACACTGTGTACATAAAAATGGCTAACATCAGAAATGTACAGTATTACAGCAATTTCAAAGACCATTGTAGTGCATTGCAGATGACAGTAAAATAATGTAATTTCATATAATGTAAGTTGGAAATAAATTAACAATGATTTTAATGATTTTAGGTTACGGTAATGTCGCTCCAAAGACAGGCGGTGGCCGTGTGTTCTGTATCCTGTACGGGCTTTGTGGTATTCCACTGTGCCTCACATGGATAAGTGAGCTTGGTACGTTCTTTGGTGGCAGAACAAAGCGCCTGAGTCAGGTGCTCCTCCATAAAGGTCTCACTGTGGTAAGAATATCAGAGCATTCACCCTTCTAAAACAAACACTGATCAATGCTGTTTGCATTGCATCAATATTGTTAAAGGGGTAGTTATACCAAAAATGAAAATCCAGTCATTGTTTACTCACCCTCATGTTGTTTCAAACCTTTATGACTTTTATTTTTTCCTCCACATTGAGACAGGAGATGTTAGACAGAAAGACTGAATCACTTCACTTTCATTGTATGGAAAAAAGGTGTAATGAAAGGTCATTCTGCCTAACATCTCCTTTTGAAAGTCATATGGGTTTGGAACGACATTAGGGTGAGTAAATGTATATTTTGGATCTGGTTATACATCCTAATAAGTTATGGTTGTTTTATTTGCAGAGTACACAATTACAAGTCACTGTTTCTCATCCACTATAGAAAAAAGTTCAGTTCATCTGTACTGCTGTATTCCTTTTATGGGGATTTCTTGTTCACCTCATCATCCCATCCTTTGTGTTCATGGTCTTTGAGAAGTGGACATACTTAGAAGGCCTCTACTTCTCCTTTACCACCATGACAACTGTTGGTTTTGGAGACTATGTAACAGGTAACTATTCAATTGCAAGCAATTAAAAAATAAAATGTTAGTTGTATTTGCCAATTAAAAACGTACTGTCACAATGCTACCTAACCTATCCCAAACTACACTGAAGCAGTTCTGATTGCAGAATTGGATAATATCACCTAATAGTTACAGTATAAATAAATGTAGGTTGTAGGGATAGTTCACCCAAAAATAAAAGTAATCTCATCATTTACTCACCCTCATGCCATCCCAGATGAGGATGACTTTCTTTCTTCTATATGAAGATTTGTAGAAGAATATTTCAGCTCTGTAGGTCCATTCAATGCAAGTGAATGGGTGCCAAAATTTTGATGCTGCAAAAAGCACATTAAGGTATAATAAAACTGATGCTTAAATGGTGTCTAGAACTTGGTAGGTCCAAAATGACATAAAGGCAGCATATAAATAATCCATACGACTCCAGTGGTTTAATCCATGTCTTCAGAAGGTTGGGGGTGAGAAACAGATCAATATTTAATTTTTAAGTCCTTTTTCACTAAAAATATCTACCTTTGACCAGACCCAACCAATAGGTGTCTGAATGTGAAAGTTACTTCTACAACGGAATGTTGAAGAGAAAATGGAAGTGTAGATTTACAGTAAAGGAAATAAATATTGATCTGTTTTTCACAAACACATATGTAGCTTCTGAAGACATGGTTTAAACCACTAGAGTATTGAATAATATTTTATGCTGCCTTTTTGGACCTTCTGAGTTCTGGTTACCATTCACTTGCATTGTATGGAAATGTTTAGGTAAGGGACTTCCTATATCTTTGCTGGCAGTTCGGAGCTCCCGCCCCTTTTTGGATCTCTGTCTGCAGCTATACCCTTCTCAGATTCAGTGCAACAGTCAAAGACGTCCATCCAGCACATTAATGGTGCATAGAAAAAACTCACAGATGCACATAAAAGCATGTTTGAACAGTCCCTAACAGTGCTGTGAAAAAGTATTTGCCCCTTCTATTTTTGTGAGTTTTTCATAAACAAAAGGCAACCTGAGTAAACTCAAAATACAGTTTTCAAATATCTTTATTTTTTATTGTAGCAAAAATGTTATCCAACACCTATATCTGCCATGTGAAAAACTAACTGCCCCCTAAACTTAATAGCTGGTTATGCCTCCTTTAGCACAAAAACTGCAGCCAAAGGCTTCCAATAACTGGAGATCAGTCTTTCACAACACTGTGGTGGAATTTTGGCCCCCTCTTCTCTGCAGAACTGCTTTAGTTCAGCCACACTGGAGGGTTTTCGAGCATAAACTGCCCATTTAAGGTCCTGCCAGAACATCTCAGTCTGGTTCACGTCAGGACTTTGACTAGGCCACTCCAAAACTTTGCTTCTTTAGTTATTTACAATTTGTATTGATTATTGTATATAAAAAACAGAATAAACTATAAATATATATATTACAGACTGGCGGCCAAATGTTTGGAATAATGTACAGATTTTGATCTTATGGAAAGAAGTTGGTACTTTTATTCACCAAAGTGGCATTCAACTGATCACGGTATATAGTCAGGACATAAAGACATTAAGAACTTAAACTACTTCAAAGTTCTCGTCAAATAATTCTCCATGTGCAGCAATGACAGCTTTGCAGATCCTTGTCATTCTGGCGGTCAGTTTTGTCCAAATACTCGGGTGAAATTTCACCCACACTTCCTGTAGCAATTGCCATAGATCTGGCTGTCTTGTCGGGCACTTCTCATACACCTTACAGTCTAGCTGATCTCACAAAATGGGGGTTAAGATCCATAACACTCTTTTCCAATTATCTGTTGTCCAATGTCTGTGTTCTTCGCCCTCTCTAACCTTTTTCATTTTCTGTTTCAAAAGTGGCTTTTTCGTTGCAATTCTTCCCATAAGGCCTGCAGCCCCGAGTCTTCTCTTTACTGTTGTACATGAAACTGGTGTTGAGCGGGTAGAATTCAATGAAGCTGTCAGCTGAGGACATGTGAGGCATCTATTTCTCAAACTAGAGACTCTGATGTACTTATCCTCTTGTTGAGTTGTACATCTGAACTTCCACATCTCTTTCTGTCCTTGTTAGAGCCACTTTTTAAATCAACTTAATTTCACGGTGTCCCGATTAATTAATCGCATATACAAATATTTGCTGAGAAAGCAATATATATAACAATAATTATCATATAACAATAATTCAATGTATAAAGATGAAATAATTATACGTGTGTGTGTGTAATATATATACATATCATATATATATATATATATATTACACACACACACCTTAGCCAAATACATTTCAAATCTATTTTTAAAAATTCCTGACATTTATTCATAGATTAATTTCCGTGTCTTAGTTCATTTAGGATCACTACTTTATTTAAGGAATGTGAAATGTCAGAATAATAGTAAATCCTTATTTATTTCAGCTTTTATTTCTTTCATCACATTCCCAGTGTGTTTGAATAAAATTTGTTAGTATTTGGTAGGATTACCTTTAAATTGTTTAACTTCGGACAAACATTTTGTGTAGCCTTCCACAAGCTTGTCACAATAAGGTGCTGGAATTTTGGCCCATTCCTCCAGACAAATCTGGTGTAACAGTCAGGTTTGTAGGCCTCCTTGCTTGCACACACTTTTTCAGTTCTGCCCATACATTTTCTATCAGATAGAGGTCAGAGCTTTGACCTTGATTTTGTTGTCCTTTGTTGATTTTGTTACAACTCTGGAGGTATGCTTTGGGTCATTGTCCATTTGGAAGTCACATTTGCGACTGAGCTTTAACTTCCTCTGAGCTTTAACTTCCTGGCTGATGTCTTAAGATGTTGCTTCAATATATCCCCATAATTTTTCTTCCTCATAATGCCATCTATTTTGTGAAGTGCACCAGTCCCTCCTGCAGTAAAGCACGTCCACAATGTGATGCTGCTACCCACACGCTTCACGGTTGGGATGGTGTTCTTCAGCTTTCAAGCCTCACGCTTTTTCCTCCGAGCATAACAATGGTCATTATGGCCAAAATGTTAATTTTTGTTTCATTAGACCAAAATAAATTTCTCCAAAAAGTAAGATCTTTGTCCCCAAGTGCACTTGCAAACTGTAGTCTGGATTTTTTATGGCAGTTTTTGAGCAGTGGCTTCTTCCTTGCTGAGCAGCCTTTCAGGTTATGTCGATATTGGAATCGTTTTACTGTGGATATTGATACTCGTCTACTTATTTCCGCCAGCATTTTCTCAAGGTCCTATGCTGTTATTCTGGGATTGATTTGCACTTTTCACCCCAAAGTACCTTCATCTCTAGGAGAAAGAATGCATCTCCTTCCTGAGTGGTATGATAGCTGCTTGGTTCCATGGTGTTTATACTTCATACTATTGTTTGTAAAGATGAATGTGGTATCTTCAGGTGTTTGGAAATTGCTCCCAAGGTTGAACCAGACCAAGGATGAGACCACAATGTATTTTCTGAAGTCTTGGCTGATTTCTTTAGATTTTTCCATGATGTCAAGCAAAGAGGCACTGAGTTTGAAGATAGGCCTTAAAATACATCCACAAGTACACCTACAATTGACGCCAGTTAGCCAATCAGATGCTAATTGGCTAAAGGCTTGATCTCAAAGTTCCATTTTCATAAAGGTTCATAAAGTGTAGCAACACCACTCTAGATCCATTCTTTCCAGCAAAAGGGAGACTTGTTAATACATAATTTGGGGTTCAGCCATATGCTTGAGGAAGCATTTAGGTTAGTATCAAAACATACAGGAAATCTTTGTCCATACTGAATTTAAGTGTGAAATAATTTGTCACACTTATTTTTACTTCTCTAGGCAGTTTGATATAAAGATATTGCAATGGTGAGATTGGGGCAAGGACCACTAGTTCAATGTTGTACAAGGGAGGGGCTCTCTCAGGTGGAAGAGACCAATGGCCCAGGTGTCAAAAGGCATAGTATTAAAATAAAACTATCCCCTTTTTGGGGAGGCCTAAATCTCCTTTGTCAGTTGGTCTATGTAACTTACTGAAATGCAACTGTGGTTGTTTACTATTCCAAATAAAAAACTTTCAAAAGACAAATGAAAGATATTCTGTCAAATTGTTTAAAATAAGTGGAACTTCTAGAAGGAGAGACTGTAGTGGGTATACAATTCATTTTTAAAATATTGACCTTCCCAGTCATAGACAAATGTAATGAAGCCCACTTATCAACATCACATGAGAATGTTTTCATCAATGGGTCAAAATGAACCCTTAACAAAATCTCTTAAATTTGCTGAAAAAAAAAAAACAAAAAAAAAAAAGCTTAAATACCTAATGCCTTGCTTGGGCCATTGAAAGGTGCCAATGTTGTCTCTTTTGAGCCATTCAGAGGTTGACTTGCTATCATGGTTTGGTCATTGTCTAGCTGCATAATCCAGTTGCGCTTGAGCAAAAGCTCACGGACTGATGAACAGATGTTCTCCTTTAGGATTTTCTGGTAGCGATCAGAATTCATGTTTCTCTAAATTTTTGCAAGTTGCCCTGAAGCAGCAAAGCATCCCCATACCATTACACTACCACCACCATGCTTGACCTTAGGTATGATGTTCTTTTTGTGGAATTCTGTGTTTGATTTACACCAGATGTAATGGGACCCCTGTCTTCCAAACAGTTCCACAATTTCTGTAACTGCTGATTTCCTGGGATTTTCACGCCAATTTAGTGAGTGGCAGTTCTGTGAATGGAATTGCCTTGTTGATGAGAGAGGTCAACAGAGAAAGGCCAGACTGGTTCAAACAGACAAAGTCTATGGTAAAACAGATAACCGCTCCGTAGAGTTGTGGTGATAAGAATAGGTTTGGCGCTGTTTTGGCAGGTGATTTTAATGGTGTGGGTGGTTGATTGGTGTACACAATAACAGAAGAAATCGTGATGGGGGCAAATACTATTTCACAGCACTGTATACTTTTAAAAACTCCAACTCAGTCAGAAAACCCACTGTTTTGTCAAAACTCATCGCGGTCGGGTTGAAGAATTCTATTGCACATTTAGTATAACCAAATAGTAATTTTGGTATTGGAATAGTGGTGCATCAAACGAGAAAGCTATAGCTGCAGACGGAGCTCCAAAAAGGGGTGGGAGCTCAAAACCACCAGCAAAGGTCTAGGGAGTCCCTTACCTAACCCTTTCCCTAATGTCGCACCCTTTTTTGTAACCCTGCCCCCTTTTGGAGAAACCACACCCTATTTCGGAGATAATACCCCCACTTAGAGATCTCCGACCTACATCTTTACCTGCTTTCTGAATCTCAACATTTTTCTTTCAGCATCTCACACTGGATCACCAGATTTTTAGACACCAAGTAAAGTTAAAAAGAACTTACATTTTTATAAATGCCTGCACTGTTTCTCGTTCATTGTGTTATGTTCTGAAGAAGTTCATGTTGCAAAGATAACTTTTACACCATTAAACATGCTTCCAGGTTGTTTTTCACTAAGCAAAGTTTGAGCGGTTGATAAACGGTAAGACCGTGTTTTTCCACTTTTGCTCTGGTGTGCATATTTGCATACAATATTTAGACAAGTGCAATACCACTTGATATTAAACCATTTAAAAAGCACCTTGAAGAGGCTGTTTAACCACAGCAATGTAACTCCACACACATGCCAATACTTAAGTTCGCTGGCTCACGGAAATGTAAACCTGCCTGGGTAGAACACATATACTAGCAGTGACCGTTTTGAGAATTTTTGACTTTTAATGTGATATTTTATAAATGGTTCTATTTAGGCTCATAGCTCACTGTGCAAATTATATGCTTCTATTTTTAAGCTGAAAGGGATAGTTCATCCAAAAATGAAAAAATCTCATGATTTACTCTCCCTCCTGGCATCCCCGATGTGTATGACTTTCTGTTTACTGCAGAACATAAATGAAGAATTTTAGAATAATATCTCATCTCTGTAGGTCCTCACAATGCAAGTGAATGGGTGCCAAAATTTTGAAGCTCCAAAATTCAAATAAAGGAAAAGTATTGATTAAAGAGATTAAAACCATGTGTTCAGACATTATTTGATATGTGTGGGTAAGAAACAAACCAATATTTAAGTAAAAAAAAAAAAATAATTAATTCTTCTCCCTGCCCAGTAGGGGGTGATATGCATGTAGAATGTGTATCACCAAAAACAGAAGGAGAAAGTGAAAGAAAAAATATTTAAATATTAATCTGTTTCTCACTCATAACTATCATATCACTTCAGAAGATATGGATTTAACCACTAGAATCGTCTGGAATACTTTTATTTTGCCCTTATTTGGATTTTAGAGCTTCAAGATTTTGGCACCCATTCACTTACATTGTATGGACCAAAAGAGCTGAGATATTCTTCTAAAAATCTCTGTTTGAGTTCAGCAAATGAAAGAAAGTCATACACATCTAGAATGGCATGAGGGTGAGTAAATGATGAGAGAATTTTCATTTTTCGGTGAACTATCCCTTGAACTTTTTCTCTGGTAAAATATCCTATCCAAGCTTATTATGCAGAGACAACTACAAGTAAGCCATTCTTGGGTTAATAAAAAAAAAAAGAAGATATAAGCACTATGTCTCCGTAGCACTCTTTAAAATTTCTCTGTTCATTTTGAGTTGCCTGTCTGTACATACACAGTAACATTGACTCAACCAATGGTGAGAGTTGGTGGGGACTGACTCTTTGTTTGACCAACAGCAGACGGGGGGCGTTTTCAGAAAGCTATTTTGAAAACGGATTAGATTAGCAATTTAGTTTGGTGGCACTAGTGGCTCAGGAATTATATACTTCAGCTTTACGTAGTGTTTTAGGAAATTATATTGCAATAAACTTTATTTATTCCTGCTTCTCGACTAAAAAACAATTAACAGTTTGTGAAACCTCACGGTTACCGTATGTTAAAAATGGTTACCAACCACACCCCGATTGGAAAATGTAGCTTGATACTGGAGAAGCTATACTGTTGAGAAAATAGCTGAACTATTGTTAGTAGCATTGCTAGGACAAATTCCTAAACATTAGCATGAAAAATAGTAATAATGATGCCTTCCACCACAAATAATGTGACCGTTTTGAGAAATAAAATTGTGGAAAAGCTTCCAACATTGTGTTTTCTGTACAGGTGTGAACCCAGAAATAGACTACCCATCACTCTACAGATTCTTTGTGCAGCTGTGGATCTGTCTGGGTCTGGCCTGGTTGTCTTTGTTCTTCAGCTGGAATGTGCATATGGTGGTCAAAGCCCATAAAGTCCTGAAGAAAAGGAGGCTGAAACGTCACAAGCTCCCTATTGATGACATACCGATAACAAAAGAAATGAAAAAAGCCCCAAAGCCACCCCCCCACAATGGCGTCGTCAACATCTTTCAGTTCATGTCTGAGAAGGTTGAGGACTACAGTGACGTCATCCGAGCCATTGGAACGGACGAGAGTCACAAGACAAAGCAGAAGGAGGAGGAGGATCTGGCACGGTCTAAGAGCTGCAGTGACCTTCTGAACGGCCTGGTGATCCCACTTGAACATTCTCCTTATCTGAATCGGCGATTCAGCATCAGCACAAACATGTGCATGGTCATATCTGGAGAGTCAACAGAAAGTCTCCCAAACAGCCAAGAGGGACAGACACTACTAAAGGAGCACCACGGAGATCCTCAGGAACCAGAGCTTGTTGAGAAACCTGGGCACAGTGCATGGGACTCGGGAAGATCCTATCCATCACTATTCCTGAGCCCTGTCCAAAGCCCCACTATGACCATCAATAATAGTGAATCAAGGTTTTCAGTTTCCAAAAAATCAGAAGACAAATTTTTAGGAAAGAGACAAAGCATTGGTTGAAGATGCCATTAATACAGTCTAAAATGCCCCTATCCAAGTTATTCTGCTCTGCTTTAAATTATTCATTTGGTAATGGTGAAGATTACTATGAGCTGAATAGCGGAAAAGGATAAAGCTGAAGCTCTCAGTAGCACTTAAGGAACTAAGAAGACTGTAACTCTTAGAAGGAAGACATGCTGATGGGTATGAAGATGAAGGTGCCAAATATGGCTGCAGTTTTATGACACTCAAGTGATTATTTCTGTTTACAGTACTAAAAACGATTATGGTAACACACAGGGTATTACGACTAATCTGTTATTAAGACATGGATGTGGGAGGGTTGGCAGAGGAAATTAAACCGATTTCCTGCCACGTCTGGACCTTCACAGATGACATTGGAAACTTCAGCTGTGGTTTTGATAATAGTTTTTCATACTCTGGATTATTTTTTACCATTATTTTTTGTTTTTGAACAAAATCTGCCAATGCTAGGAATGGAATACTAGCGTACAAGTATGTGAAACAAAATGCTAACTGAAGTGTTTAAACATTAGTATATTACATTATTTTCCCATGACCTCACTACAGTGTATGTACATTGAAGTGGCATCCAGGGTTCATCTCTGATGTAAATATGATTATATTGAGTTTTCAATCTACTGTTGTGTAACAATGTCTTCTTTGATCAGATCAAATAAGGGCAATGTAAAACATTTTTTATTGGTCATTCAAATCATTTATATCACTATTAGTAGATCTGTCATAATAGGAATTGAAGGCCGAGAAGAGTGAATTGCATTAGATAAGTGTGTTTTGGTATACAAAATCACTAGTCTATACAGTGTACTTTGTATATATTTTATATGGAATGTTTTGTCAAATGTAGAAAGCCATCCATGTATTCCAGGTCAGGGCCAGAAATTAACCAGCATTCGGGGCAAACAAATAGTCAAGATATTTAAAATATGGATCCTGCATTCCTGTTTTTTAATGCATATTTACACTAATCCATTTTTGTTTGAAAACTCAGTTTTCGATTTTCCAATGGCTCCATTTTATTTGGAGGAAAACACCGTTTTAGCGGGGATGAGAGGAGTAGCATAACGAAATTAATGCATTTTGAAAGTAAAATGTTACAGTACGTTGCATGGCTTAAAGGAATATTCCAGGTTCAATACAAGTTAAGCTCAATCGACAGCATTCGTGGTATAATGTTGTTTACAACAAATGTATTTAAACTCGTCCCTCCTTTTCTTAAAAAACAAAACATGGGTTACAGTGAGGCATTTACAATGTAAATGAACAGGGCCAATCTGTATACATTAAAATACTTAATGTTCCGAGAGTACAGCCACAAGATGTAAACATTATGGGTGCTAACATGATTTTAGTGTGATAAAATCACTTACTAACTTTTTCTGTGAAAAGTTATAGCCAAATTTACTAATTCGTTGCAATGAAGACGCCAAACAATAAACCCTAGGTCGCTACCCCCCCCCCCCCCCCCAAACAAAACATGCAAGTACCCCCCCCCCCCCCCCATTATTTATACCATGATTAATATAAAAATGGTAAGTGCTTCACACTGCAACTGCAATGTTCAAGCCCTTGCATGACTATAAAACGACAATTTAAATAACAGCTCAAAATATACAAAAATTTTAACCGAATAATAAATTTGTGCTTTTTATAAAATTACAAGCTTTGCAATTCTGCTTTTAAACCCTCTGGAAACTATGCCCCTTTACTTCCTTTGCAAGTGCCGATTTGTTTTTTACAAAATGTTTTATATAAAGTAAAATAGGGATGAGATTAATTTTTTGTGGCAATCAACATTATGCCACAAATATCAATGTTGAACTTCATTTGAACATGGAATATTTCTTAAATATTTGATACATTTCATAAGATTCTATACTTCTAAAGTTTGGAGTTTTAATCATTTGAATTGAGTTATTTGACATAAATGGACAAAATACTGTTATCTAAATCCCAAAGTATACTTCGGTCAGATGCTGACAGTTTTAAGGCTGTCGTTTGGGAGGCTCAATGTGCATTTGGGAAGCATTTTAGCATACTGAGGATACACCCTCTCAGGCTTCCTCAAAATTGCCAACTTGTGGAAGATTTGATTATGGATGTTCTGTTAGGAGACGTAATTTTTCCATCTGACTGATTATGCTTTTGCTCATGATTTTTTTTTTTTTGCCATTGTATTTGATGTCCTTTTTATACTTTCATAACAATTTTTTGAATGTCACTTGATGTTAAAAAGTATTTTTCCATGTCTCTGTCAGCTGTATCCAAACTTTTGAGTTGATAAACCACATCCTGTCTGTTGGCAGAATTGCTGAAACAAGTTAAGAATCAAACCACAACATGGTTTTTATTAAACATAACTGTGCACTCTTTAAGTTCTTATTTTGAGTCACATCTACTCAAATTTTTAAAACAATTTTGTCTACCACGAAAAATATACATTTAAAATATTTAAAAACACACATGTTTGGAAATGTAGATTTTCTTAAATGTTTGAATATTTCAAATATTAAAAATGAACCTGGATCAGCGTACATATATGCATAGTGAAGCAAATTTAGCTTTATCAATATGTAAACATGGAAGACATAAATCACAAGTTTACTTAATAACATACACATATACTTGCATCAGTAATCCTGTGAATCTACATTTAGACCAGGGCACTGTTCCCATGACAGCCTGCATCAGCCCTACTTTCTCTTGTACATATTCATTATTCATTACATTTTGCAGAATTGCTGGTATGATTCAGTCACGATATTCCTTTATAAAACAAAATTATGTATGTGATCTTGGGCTTTGGTCCTATACTTATATTATACTTATTTAGCTTATTCTGAAAGTTTAATTTTATGCTTTAGCTGTTACCATGCAGTGCATATTTGCATATTTGTCTATCTGAAAACTCATGCAACTGCAAACAGTGCAGTACAGTTGCAACTAGATTTGCATTTGCTGAAGGAAATACCAGTGCTTGCAAAGCAGCAGCAGAACAGTGTTCTGTGTAAATTAAATTCTGCCTTTGCTTGTGACATGATGCTCATTGCGGGTCTTTGTTTTCTGTCAGCAGTACACAATTAACACCATGCCACGGTTATAAATGGTTTAATATAAGCAAGGAAAAAATGGAATCTGCAGACTTTTTTCAGAGACACTTTACCATTTCCTTTAAGGGTTTACAAAGGGGGTTCATTAATGATTAATAATATATTTACAAATGCATTATAAATAATTGATAAGTGGTTCTAACAGCATGCTCAAAAAGGGTGACTTTCATGCAATACTTGCCAAATAATAAGCTATTTTACCTCACATTTCATATATGCTTCATAACACTTATTTAACATTAGTAGCCTATATGCACATAAAGATCAATATAGTTCAATGTTAATCAGGCGTTATTATATTATATATGCTGTGAATGAGAATGAAGACCTGAAAAGTTTTTTTTTTTTTTTTTTGTAGTAGACTTTAAGTAACTCGGACTGGGTAAGTTGGGACACCACTCTTGAGTAGCCATATTGACATCAACATGACAACACAAGTCAGTCAAGACATTATAGTTATAAATATATAAATACAAACCAGACTTTAGCAATATTACATGATGCCTTATCTATTTTACTGCATTTTCATTAATAAGTATAAGCGTATTTATTAAGCATTTATAACATTTATGTTAAAATGCTCACTATTTGGCAGGGATTGCCTGAAAATTGCCAGTTTTATTAATGTTGTTATAACTGCATATTAATGATTTATAATGCATTTGTAAATTACTTAGACATTCATGAACATGTTTATAAACCCTTAACAAAGGGCACATTTATGTAAATTGTAACCCTTTTTTTATATAGATTTTCTGCACTGATTTTAGAGGGAAAATCTCCAAAATGGATTTACACATAAATGTGCTAAATGGAACTTGGAGTACTTAATTGAGACCTAAAGGCATAATCAAATTAGTCAAATTTAGACAGGCATGCATGTGGCAGGGAACGAGTAGAACACAAATCTTTGGAATACTACAGAATTCTGTGCATGTATAGGCCTCAACAAGACCAGTCACAATTCAGTTTGCAAAAAGGTTTAACAGAAGACCAAAACGCAATTCAGTGTGCAAATACAGTATAACGATGATTGCATTGTTGTCAACATTCTATCAATGTAGTTGATGTAGATGAAGTTAATCTTATGTTTCTTAAAAGGTATCAAATGAACAAAAAACTAATATCAATAGCACACCTACGGACCAAATTAGCTAAAAAGGATGTTTGAATGGAGTCTACATGGCTGAACATACTGTAGCTTAAGCTTAACTCTTGCAGTAGGGTTATAGATTTAAAAAAGAAAAAGCTAAACTAACTAGAATGTTTGAAGATTATCAACACAGTTCTGTATTGCAAGCACTGTAATTATGCTTTGATGAGGGCAAAGTGTACTGATGGCTGGTCCAGTGGCAGTAGGTTAATTAAATGTTGTGTATGGCAGTCTTAGCCATCTTTCATATTCATTCCCCATAACTCGTTTTTAACTTTGCAATTACAGCAGGTTCACTACTGCTGTCCTGAAGAACATCCAAGGATCTCGTAGAGTTTTCCATCTCCTCCAACATGAAGGATTCCTCTGCGGCATAAATTACACCCTGATCTCTTGAAACTTACGTGACCATGGTAACATTTTTGCTAAATGAAAGGATGTGCTTAATTACACGTTTCGCTGCAGTTTCCCAGTGAAATGTCCAGCGGGGGCGCCATAAGTTAGTGAAGTGGTGTCGTAATCAGACTGGGTTTTTAAGGTGTATGCTAGTATGTTTAGTTTTGATAAGTAAAACATACTTCCCTAAACTAAAACTTGAACCTGAACCTAACCAATAGTTTCCTAAAACCAAATGAGAGGTCAACAAAACAGCCATCCTTACCCTAAACAACACCTAACTGATAGTGTCCTAAAAGCAACACTCTAATTAGTGAAAAATAAGTGTTTATAAAGTCATAACCAGCTGTTGAATTCGAGATTTCTGTGAAAGTGAATAAACAGCACAGATTTCATAGCGCCTCTAGTGTTCATTTCACCAAGAATCTGCAGCAGAACGCAAAGCTAGGCACGTAAAATTAAGTTTGCAAAAATGAAGTTATAGTAATGTTCAATCCAGGAGACTAGGTTGACAAGTTACAATCGAAACTTTCATTTGTATTCATAACCAAAAATGACTAAACCACCCATGGCCAAGAACTGCATCACAGTGGCTCTGTCCCAAATTGCACCCACACCCCCTTCACTTCTCACCACAAGCTAGACCATCACCAAACAAGCACTAACCAACATAAACCAGTCTTTAAATTCATACTGGTCTAAGCTGATCTTTTTAGTAGAGTCATCACTGCTCCAACTCATGAGGCGAGGAGCGTGTGCCACTGGCAGACCTGCTGTCCCTCTGATTCTTTCATTTGCATCCAATGTTCCACTTGTTCCTCAGCGGTGCTGTTGAGGCCCAAAGTGACCCAGCCCACCCGTTCTCTCCTTTTCATGCTGCTCCGTCGGCTGTACACTGACACCTGTAGGGTCACCTCAGAAAGCTGGAACAGTGCCACCTGGAAGACAAACGTCTCTTTGTAGGTAGGGCTGGGCTGACCACGGCATACTGAGGTTTTACACTTGGACATCTCCTTCCCTTTGGAATCCAGCATTGTCAACTTCACATAGGTATCTGATTGAATGAGAGAATGTAGAGAGTGAGTTAGCACCACCTAATTACACTGCTTAATATTCAGTAAGCAAGTATTCCACTCCAAACATGGCCATGAAGATTTGGGGTGAATCTCAATTTACACACTACCCGTACTATATAGTATGCCAGATTAGAGCACACAGTGGGGTCTGAAGGTCGGAGACCACAATGAAAATCGGGAATTCAACATTTAATTTCAGCCGGGAGAAAAACAAAGATTTAGGATGTTGCAAAATGTACAAAACCAAACAAAAACCTGATATGTAGTCTTTGGCATATGCAGCATCCAATCTTTATTGGGATTTTGCGTATGCCCATCTAAAGTAATTGATGATAAGTGTGGCCACCAGAACAACGAATAGGCTTTTGACCCAGAATCTACTAACGTGATGCCGTAGCACCATTGAGTGAATTGTGTTGTTTTTAGTTTTTTTGTAAAGTGCACAGAGATTCTCCCTAAATGCACACAGAGCTGCTAACTGATCCATTAATCAGAACGTTCCTTTTAGACGTGATTGGATATTTGCTGACCAATCATATTTTCCATTTCAGTAAGGGGCGGGACATTTCCAGTGTCTAATGTTAATGCACAAGAATCCCTGGAGGAACCATTATTTGCAATGTTAATTTATTTCCCTTCTAAATATATATATATATATATATACACACACAACAGTTAGTTCCGGTCCTCAAATCTGATTGGAAGAGAGACTTTCCATGAGCACTGATTGTCTGACAGCATCTGCACTCGGTCGCTTCACTGTGTGTGTTTATCACTCCGCTTGTGTTCATGCCATTCTAAACTAAGGTGTAAGAGCAGTGCAGATCTGTTAGGAGTTACTGCCTTTATTTTTGAAATTACATATGTTAGCCAGCAGATGGTGGCAAAAGATAATTTTTGTGTGTAATATGAGCCAGTTGGTGACGTAAAGTGAATCCGTTAGTCATTGTTTACATAGAACAGCGCTCTGTGATTGCTAGTATTACCACTACATTACTTAGGCTAGGACATTGTTTTAAACGGCTTTAAATGAACAGTTTCAGGATTAAGGCTCATTGCAGCTGAGAGACACACCGGACTGTTTAATTACAGAACTCGAGGTGCTTACCGAGTTTCCACATTGGATACAATGTTTAAAATGGCGGAGGACATTGCTGTTTCTTTAGTGAATGACTCTTGCGTGGCTACCACGAAATAGGGAGAAATACCCCCACTTGGAAGCTATTTTTCCACTGAGAAAGCTGACCTTTAGATCGCTGACAGCATTTCTGTTTGGGAGTTGCAACAGGTGATCGCACACACTCCGTCTCTCTCTCTCTCTCTCTCTCTCTCTCTCACACACACACACACACACACACCCATGTTTATCCAATAACTTGTTAGAAACAGCACAAGCCGTGATACTATTTCTGAACTGAACTTTTTGAATTACTAATGAAGGCTTGGACGCATCATTTGTTTTGAAGCAGCAACGGCAGATTCTGATCCGACGCATAAGAAAGTTGTTCCATGCACAAATGCGTTTTTATGAACGCACTCAGTTTTTCAAAAAATTTTTTTATTGAATTGTTAATTGAATTGTTGTATATAAGCAATATCATACTCACAATCGTGCTATATGGCCCTAAATCAGCACTGCTGTAATTACCTACGGCACTCAGCCAAATCACAGCAGTGCTGATGTAGGGCCATATCGCACTCTTGATATTACTGATATTACTTAAATATATATATATATATATATATATATATATATATATATATATATATATATATATATATATACACACACACACTTAAATTAACATGCAATTAAAATATGCAAAAATACTGTATGTAATTTCACCACTGCTAGTTTTTAATGCTTGTCTTCGCAGATGCTGGACTACTGTGTCCCGTAATTATATCAAATTTCTTTTTTTTTTTTTACTGTTGTCAGTGGTGCCTTTTTTTTAAAATGCATATTTCTATGTATATTCACTATACAGAGAAAAGCACTTTATAGTACACAAATAAAACAAATAACCATTAATTCAGGCTATATATGACAGGGTAAGATGGGAAAGATGCACCCTGGGGTTAAACTCTTGACAATAGATGGCACTAAGTCTAATCTCAGCACGTTTATTGAATGGCTGTGCTTCTCTTAATCTTGATATTTCATCTGAATATCAACATTTGTGAGATTTATTGCATCCAACCAGTTTTGAGGTTAAATTATCAAATTTTTTGTCATGGGAAAAAAGTAAATGAACATTGTTCTTAAATAAGTTGTTTTACCCCAACTTACCCTAATACAAGATGACGTGTTAACATGACCATTACTACACTCATATTAGCTATACAATGCACTTTATATACTACTACACCACTGTGTAGAACGACAAAATAACAATTGAAGATTCTGCACCTTTTCTGGGACACTACTCAAATAAGAAAATTTGTGACATTGACCAACTCCTTTGTGCAAAAGGTCAGATTTCATTGCTTCTACTGAAGCACACAAGATGTTTATTGGAACATTCTCCGACTATGCTGGTTAACATGATCATCCGATTTTGTCCATACCAGCTCGTCTACATTCTGCCGATAAAGGAATATTCCGGGTTTAATTCAAGTTAAACTCAATCGACAGCATTTGTGGAATAATGTTGATTACCACAAAAAAATATTTTGACTCATCCCTAAAATTGGGGTTACAATGAGGCACTTACATTGGAAGTGCATGGGGCCATTTTTGGAGGGTTTAAAGGCAGAAATGTGAAGTTTTATAAATTTTATAAAAGCACTTACTTTGTAACTTTACATAGAAAAGGTTAGAAAGTGATTTTATCAAACTACAATCATGTTTACACATATGGTTTACATCTTCTTGCTATACTTTTGAAACTGTAAGTATTTTACTGTTTACGTATTGGCCTCATTCACTTCCATTGCAAGTGCCTCACTGGAACCCAGATTTTTTATTTTTTAAAGGGGCCATGAAATGCAATTTTTTATTTTTTAAATCATTGTATTATCTTCCATGAGGACCACTGATAATGTCAGTAAAGTTTTTTGTACCAAAACTCATAGTTTAGTAATAAATGATCATTTTCCACCCTGTCTCTGACCGTCTGTCTCAAATCAAATACTTGGTTTTGGCCTCAGCATCTCCTTTAAACTTATATGTAAACACCTACTGTTCTGATTGGCTAACATCGTGCAGCCCCCTCAAATTCAGCCATATTTGAAAATCAGTCTGAAGAGAACGAACAAGCTCCACAACATTTTAAAACTACATTTCAGGGTTTACACATAAACAGGGTTTTTACACATCGCATCCGAATATATTAAACTTCACTCAAGCACAACTGTTAACACTCAGCACCAAAAACACCACAACAGTCAACTTATTAAATATTCATGAATGAAACTGTTTACTCATGCTTTTGCCCAATCTTCTCAATAACAGTTCCTTTGCAAAGCTTGAATTGCATTATGACTGGTTCACAAGCAGTCAATGCTGATTTAGCCGCACATACACAGTCCATAGCACTGTGAAACCTGATGCACGCACATAGGTGCACTGAGATGCAGATCACCAGCAATGCTCCCAAACGGTCAAAGATGTCTAGTTAGTGCTTGTTTACATACACCAACAATTAAAAATAGCACAAATGGATGCAAGAACAGCAAGCAAAGTAGCTGAATGAAACTGAATGGCATCTCTTTTCTGAGATGTAATGTCTGTCTAATGAATACTATATGCAAATTAAAAAAAGAATAGTCCAGATGGGTCCCATTTGGTGTTCAAAAATAGTTGGTCACACTAGGCCTGTCTCTCTCCCTCTCTGTTTACGATACGAACTGAGGACCAGTGGGAGCATCCAAGGGTTCAATGACACATGTTTTGGGGCATGTAAATACAACTGAGCAATGCATCGTGACGTCACTAACACAGTTTTCAAAATTAGATGTTTCAGAAAGGTGGGAACTGTAAATACTCTTTTTAGACTGGGGAGGAAGTTCTGAGTTATGAAACTAACAATGTTTTTATACTACAGTTACCACTTAAATATCTAAATATTAAGGAAAATGTATTTTTCAATTTCATGACCCCTTTAAAAATTTTTTAGCTTAACTTGTATTGAACCCGGAATATTCCTTTATATCAAAAGGGGGAACTACAAAATACTAAGAAATTCTGAAATTCATGTACACTTTTCACTCAAATTATGATAATAATATAATTTGAAATTACATTTTTATCAAATTATAAAAATTGAAAAAAATAAGCATTTGCACTTGTGGTCTCAGACCTTGGATCCCACTGTACAGAATATATCTCTGTTTATCTCACAAATACTGTATAGGACCCTATTATATAAAGCACAATGGAAGTAAAATGTATAGTAGGTTAAGTAAAGCAGGTAAAGAGGAAGTCTATTCAAGTAGGTAGTTTTACACCTATGTAATGACAGTAAACTTACCTCTCATGAAATACAGTTGCCCACTAATGAAGTGTTTTATACAACAAAATAGGCCAACTACAGGACAGACACAGAGAAAAAGCAATATAATAAAGTGGAAGATAAAAACAGAACTGTTCAATTACAAGCTGAACACAGAAAAAGGAAAACACACATGCATGAGGATTTGCAGATGGACTGGTGGAGCTCTTACTGGGAAGTTTATCTGTTGCAGAGTTTTTAAAATGGGAGCCCTTAATAACCTCGGCAGAGAGTCTGCCTGTGGTGGAGTTGTAGAGGAGACCCAGCAGGAGTTCTGGTGTGGAGGATTCACCAGTGGAGTGGTATGAAATAGCTCCTGCACTATGAGACACACTCACTATTGACCCACAGCCCTGCAGAACAGTGACATTACTGATTACTAATATGGTACAAATGAAAAATTTTGACATACCTGACTCAATGTACAGTATGTTTCTCATGAAAGTAACATGAGGGCGAGTAAATTAGGACAGCATTAAAACATTTTAAGATTATAGATTAAGGTATATGCTTAAATGCGTAAATGACTTTTGTACATGTATGTACTGTATATGTTTACATACTGTATATACACACAGTGACCACTTTAATACATACACCTTTATGCCTACTTATTCATGCGATTATCTTATCAACCAATCATATGGCAGCAGCGCAATGCACAAAATCAAGCAGATACGGGTCAGGAGCTTCAGTTAACCCTCTGGGGTTTGAGGGTATTTTGGGCCCTGGAGAAGTTTTGACATGCCTTGACATTTGTGCTTTTTTCAGTTGCTTAAAAACATATTAATGGCTAAAGTCTTATAACACTGTATTCAGCACAAACAGGGCTACAATAATATGTGAGCAACATGTGTGTACATTTTTGAGAAAATAATGTTTATGCGTGGTTTTTGAAAAAAACTAACATTTTAAGTCATTGAAATAAGGTCATATAACACATACTAAACATTTGTCCACAAGCCTTTTGAGAACTGGATTTTGTAGCCTAGAGTTTTTGCTACAAAATGATGTGAAAACCATCTTGATCACTCATTCATACAAAACAATATAGTAATTTAACTTTTTTAAGACAAATTTAGTGTTGAAAGTACATATGCGAGGAGGCGTGAATGATAATGAATATTGATGTGATTCACACCTGAGAGACAATGACCCCTCCCCTGGGCCCATCAATGAGGAATGTGACAGAGAGAGAATGAATGTGAGGAGACATAATGATCCAAATCAAGTTTTAAGTTAAAAGAAGTAATCCGACTATGTATTTTCTTTATGTAAAGACTTTACTTAATTTTAGACCTACACTAACATTAAAAGAAGTCTCTTCTGCTCACCAAGACTGGATTTATTTGATCCAAAATACAGAAACAACATTGATATTCTGAACTCTTTTTACAATTTAAAAGAACAGTTTTCTATTTAAATATATTGTAAAATGCAATTTGTGATCAAAGCATAATTTTCATCATCATTACTGCAGTCATAAGTATCACATGATCCTTCAGAAATCATCATAATATGCTTCTTTTCTAATATGGGCATATTTACAGTGCATTTTACTCATTTAACCTGAACACATATTTGCAAGCACAAGCATTGATGATAAAGAAGCAGCATAAACACTAGATAAATTATAATCTAGACATTCATATTATTTTTATATCATATTACATATCATATTTATATCATACAGCGTACAATTTAAATACCTGCTTTAGCCAAAACAGCATTTAAATGTAACTAAACTTGCTTATTAGGACATTGTAAAGAAGTTCATGCTCACGGGCAAGGAAGAGGCGAGAAACCGGCTTGACATACAAATAAAGGTTTAATGTAGAACTCAAAAGACAAACACATAAGACGACGGACATGTCCGTGAACGATCTCTCTCTCCCGCACCGCCCTCTGCAGTCGGCCTGTATCCCTCTCGGTGGCTTGATTAGCCTAATATGGGACCGGGCGTATTGAGTCACGACCCGGCCCCCCCTGCTCCGTGCCACAGACATATTTCAAATTTCAATACTCTGAATCCTGGCTGGCAAGTCTGGAAACAGCCCCACTAGTAAAATATGTTCAAGTTTATATAAAATAGCATGTCAACTAATTAAAACTAATTGACTTACTCGTCCGAAATTGTATCCTCGGCTGGATCAAGTCTCTCTTCAAAATACAAACGTTCATCGGAGTCCCGCTCTTCTTCTGAGGAACATGTTAAATCTTCCTTACAATCCTGGAGCTTTCTCACCTGTGTATCGTAGGAAACGCGCAGAAAAATTAACGAAATGTGTTTACAACCTCACAGTGGGGGCATGTACATTTGTGTTGATGTCTCAGCACATTAGCGTATGAATGGCGCGCTCTGCTGGTGGGTGGGATCACATTACAGATAATTAGATGAACCGGTAAAAACTGAACATCGCTTTGACATACAGATTACATTGCAGGAGAATATTTGTTTTAAATTTGAATTGTTTTATTTAAAAGTAGACATTTAAATCTTTCTTTAGACATACGTTTCATGTTTGTGTGATAAGTATTCGCGGAGTTTCAGTTCATTTTTGTGACGTGTTTCTGAAATATGCTTGTGAACACAGAGACTGCTGAAAGCTCACCCTTTTTATTTTCTTTATTTTACAAAAGCACAAGGTTTTGTTGTTATTATGAGTGTACACAAATAAAAGTAGACCCTTTATAGTCTCTTATGATGTCTTACACTTATCTGTATACCCAAAAATGACTGAGTATTTTAAGTTGTTTCTGCTGTAATGCCGAAAATATCCAGCAGGACGCGGCAGCGTGTCCGTCGACCCCAGAGGGTTTATGTTCACATTAACCATCAGAAATGGGAAACATTTGCTTGTTTGTTGGTGCCAGATGGGCTGGTTTGAGTATTTCTGTAACTGCTGATCTCCTGGGATTTTCACACACAACAGTCTCTAGAGTTTACTAAGAATTGTGCCAAAAAACATCCAGTGAACGGCAGTAGTGCCATTTACAACTATCAGTCAAACTCATCCTGTGGATTTCACCCAATAAGCGTCAACAACACTTCCAGCTTTGGCAACTGGTGGCAGTGGTTCGTATTTTGATAAGCACATACTGATTTGAGCTGGAGAAGGTTCGACCAACTGTTGCCGAATTCACTGATTAGTCCGCACACACAAAGACACACACAGACACACGCGTACACACACACAGACTCTGCTCACCGGGACAGCAGTTCCAGGCTCCAGTGTGATAGGAAGAGCCAGCTTCCCCAGCAGGTTGAGTTTGGTGAGGTAGAACACCTTCTCCCCTAGAATCTTCTCCTTCTTCATACGCCGCACACTGTAGAGACGGAATCGGATGGCGTAATCGCCCAGGGACTCCTGTTCTACACACGAGAAGCGGAAGGTTTCTGTGAAGACAGGACAGGGTCCCCTCTGCACACCTGTCTTAGCCCTCTGCTTCTTGGTGGGGAGCAGAACCAGGTGCACCTGCCAGGAAATGTTCCCTGTGCTCTTGAGGGTTGGAATGTCGGTGGCGGCAGTCACCGTTACCGCAAGCCGCTGTTCACTAGGGTCATACTCGAATGCCACGTCCAGCGTACCATATTTTCCCAATGCCTCTGGTTCATACATTTCTGCAAGGGATGGGATTAAACTGTCCTGTTGGAGAAAAGGATGGGGACAGGCAAGAAAAAGAATAGTGGCGCTTTTCAGAAATTTACCAAAACCAAAAATTAACCAAAGTCTAAATTTTTGGAATAACACTTCTTCCTGTTGCACCAAAAATGAGTCTTCTCTCTTAATAATTGGACTTCAGTATGTGCATTGATTTTGGAAAACTGCTGCATCACACATTTCTTTACCTTCCGTAGCCTTCCGGGACATCCTGAAAACCTTTTAGACAACTATATATAATTACTATGTACATGCTAATTTCTTAGTTGGTTCCAAGTCTACACCTAATCTCAGTTGGTTCCAAGTCTTCACCTAATTATTGTTAGATATGATGCATTCGTAAAGATTTGATGCTGCCGGGTTCTAAGCAGATCTGTAATTAAAATAAAATAATTAGACCTGCATGATGACGTTTAGTCTGTGTGCATGCATGAAGGATAGAGAGATTTTGGCTATTAATTATTTTGAGATGTACAGTATTTTTGAAATATTTTAAATATATTTGGGGATATATTTAATATTCTGAATAAATTTACTGAAATTACGTTATTTTATATAGGCTACTGTATACTTAGCTTGTTTTAACTTCTATGCTGATAATGTACCCAAATGGGAACATTTTGTTTTTGCTTATTATCACTAAGTCCCTTATTTTGAGCATGTTTTTCCTGACCATGTCCCTTTTTTTATTAGGTAACTGGTAACTGGTAACACTGCAACTGGTATATCACTCAACTGTCATTTAAAAAAAGAACGTTTTAGCCGTTCTTTAATAAAGTTCAAATTGGTTACCTAATTGAATAGAGGCAGCGGAATGCTGGAACTGGAATGAAACACATTTAGTTTTAGTCCCTTACAGTGTTTTTCTGCATAAATATTCAAAATTATTATTAATGAATCAGTCTAAAATTCTTTTAAAGTTGAAATATGTAAGTTTTTGACTATCCAATCCCAGTTTAATATGTAGAGACACCTATAAGTAAGCCATTCATAGGTTAATTTTCTCGAAAACTATAAACACTGTGTCCCTGTTGCGCTATATAATTTCTTCTGTTTATTTTGAGTGACCCTTCTAGCCCTACACAACAACATTAGCTCAAATTTGTGAGTTGGGCGGTTGTTTCTTCGATCTACAGTAAACGGGTTGTATTCATAAAGACATTTAAAAAAATAAATAAAAATACTTATTTTTGCAATTCTGTTTGGTGCCACCTGTAGTGCAGAAATGATGATGAATGTTTCATGAAATCACCAATCACTCACAGGCAAACTCAAAGGCAAACTTACCAAATGTGGCCAGAATGGACCAAACCCCAGCCTGAGAATCCATGAACTGTCCTCCATGCTCCTCATAATCAAACCATCAGTGATATGACTCATTCATGTCTCAATGAAATGATATTTGAAAACAACTGAAAATATTAGTTAACAAAGATTTAAAGGAGATTGTGTATTTCAAAAAGACAGAAAAAAAACAAACAAAACAAAAGCAATGAGAACTGAATGATTGAAATTAAAATGCATCTAAGATTATCAATTTGGTAATGGGAAAGAATTACTTTTGATGATAACCACACTTTGACAAAAAAAAGCAACAGATTTGTGTCCATATCTACAACATTTGCAGATATTTGTCACTAACAGTTGTCAACCTGAAACAAGCAGTTCTTCTTAAGAAATAACAACACTGCATGGATTTCATTAGTTTCATTGGTAAATATAAGCGTCTGAGTGCAGGGGGTCGTGATTCTCACAGAAGAACACATCGGGGGAAACGGCGGGGGGAGGCGCTCACCTCCGGGCCCAAAACAGCAGTGCTGTCACTGGGTGCGTCCTCATCATAGTCCTTATTCAGGTAACTCTCTGAGTCTTCAGGGTCTTCACTGCCCTCGCTGCCACTGCCCTCTGCTGAGTCACTGCGGTTCCCTGAACCACGTTTTAAATCGTCTTTGTCCCAGTATGGTGGAGGATGAAGCTCATTAAGGGAACTTGAACCTTTTTTCTTTTTCACTGAATAGTGAGAGAAATGCAAGAGGAACATAGGATTATTTCAGTTCGCATGTATTTAATGACAGGTATATCTTTTCAAAGGATTCCAAAGTAAGAACAAAGTTAATTTTTAATAGTTTGTGCACAGATTGTTTTGTGAATGTGTCACAATCTAATGTAGGCTTTGCAAGGTGGCTCCTTTAACACCCTGTCTACACCAGGCAGATCTGTTGACACAACGGGCGTGAGGCTGTCTACACTTGACATGTCGAAGTGAACATTCTAAATGATGTCCAGAAAGCACGGACCAATCACCTGTGAGCTTGAGTAAACTTCAGCAACAATCACAAAGGAAAATAACCTGTTTCCTACTTTATTTTCAACTCAAACATTTACCAGGGACATGCACAAGTAATTGATTAATCGAGTACTCATTCTGCACGTGGTATTTGACTGTTAAAAACACTACTTGTGTATGCCTTTTATGTACAGGTGCTGGTCATATAATTAGAATATCATCAAAAAGTTGATTTATTTCAGTAATTCCATTCAAAAAGTGAAACTTGTATAATGTATACATTCATTCCACACAGACTGATATATTTCAAGTGTTCATTCCTTTTAATTTTGATGATTATAACTGACAACTAATGAAAACCCCAAAATCAGTATCTCAGAAAATTAGAATATTGTGAAAAGGTTCAATATTGAAGACACCTGGTGCCACACTCTAATCAGCTAATTAACTCAAAACACCTGCAAAGGCCTTTAAATGGTCTCTCAGTCTAGTTCTGTAGGCTACACAATCATGGGGAAGACTGCTGACAAAAGACGACCATTGACATCTTGCACAAGGAGGGCAAGACACAAAAGGTCATTGCTAAAGAGGCTGGCTGTTCACAGAGCTCTGTGTCCAAGCACATTAATAGAGAGGCGAAGGGAAGAAAAAGATGTGGTAGAAAAAAGTGTACAAGCAATAGGGATAACCGCACCCTGGAGAGGATTGTGAAACAAAACCCATTCAAAAATGTGTGGGAGATTCACAAAGAGTGGACTGCAGCTGGAGTCAGTGCTTCAAGAACCACCACGCACAGACGTATGCAAGACATGGGTTTCAGCTGTCGCATTCCTTGTGTCAAGCCACTCTTGAACAAGACACAGCGTCAGAAGCATCTCGCCTGGGCTAAAGACAAAAAGGACTGGACTGCTGCTGAGTGGTCCAAAGTTATGTTCTCTGATGAAAGTAAATTTTGCATTTCCTTGGGAAATCAAGGTCCTAGAGTCTGGAGGAAGAGATGAGAGGCACAGAATCCACGTTGCTTGAAGTCCAGTGTAAAGTTTCCACAGTCAGTGATGGTTTGGGGTGCCATGTCATCTGCTGGTGTTGGTCCACTGTGTTTTCTGAGGTCCAAGGTCAACGCAGCCGTCTACCAGGAAGTTTTAGAGCACTTCATGCTTCCTGCTGCTGACCAATTTTATGGAGATGCAGATTTCATTTTCCAACAGGACTTGGCACCTGCACACAGTGCCAAAGCTACCAGTACCTGGTTTAAGGACCATGGTATCCCTGTTCTTAATTGGCCAGCAAACTCGCCTGACCTTAATCCTATAGAAAATCTATGGGGTATTGTGAAGAGGAAGATGTGATACGCCAGACCCAACAATGCAGAAGAGCTGAAGGCCACTATCAGAGCAACCTGGGCACTCATAACACCTGAGCAGTGCCACAGACTGATCGACTCCATGCCACGCCACATTGCTGCAGTAATTCAGGCAAAAGGAGCCCCAACTAAGTATTGAGTGCTGTACATGCTCATACTTTTCATGTTCATACTTTTCAGTTGGCCAACATTTCTAAAAATCCTTTTTTTGTATTGGTCTTAAGTAATATTCTAATTTTCTGAGATACTGAATTTGGGATTTTCATTAGTTGTCAGTTATAATCATCACAATTAAATGAAATAAACATTTGAAATATATCAGTCTGTGTGTAATGAATGAATGAATATAATATCCAAGTTTCACTTTTTGAATGGAATTACTGAAATAAATCAACTTTTTGATGATATTCTAATTATATGACCAGCACCTGTATACTCAAGTTTATACACTGATCAGCCACAACATTAAAACTACCTGCCTAATATTATGTAAGTCCCCCTCGTGCTGCCAAACAGTTCTGACCCATCCAGGCATGGACTCCACAAGACCTCTGATGGTGTACTGTGGTATCTGGGACCAAGACGTTAGCAGCAGATCTTTTAAGTCCTTTAAGTTGCAAGGTGGGGCCTCCATAGATCAGACTTGTTGGTCCAGCACATCCCATAGTTACTCAATCGGATTGAGATCTGGGGAATTTGGAGGCTAAGTCAACACCTTGAACTCTTTGTCATGTTCCTCAAACTATTTCTGAACCATTTTTGCAGTGTGGCAGGGCGCATTATCCTGATGAAAGAGGCAACTACCATCAGGGAATACCGTTGCCATGAATATGTTTCCCTGCAGCACATTGCCCAGAGCATCACACTGCCTCTGCCGGCCTGCCTTCTTCCTATAGTGCATCCTGCTGCCATCTCTTCCCAAGGTAAAGGACACCGGCTGTCCTTATGATCTAAAAGAAAACGTGATTCATCAGACCTGGTCACATTCTTCCATTGCTCCATGGTCCAGGTCTGATACTCATGTGCCAATTGTAGGCGCTTTCGGCAGTGGGCAGGGGTCAGCATAGGCACTCTGATCGGTCTGTGGCTACGCAGCCCCATACGCATCAAACTGGATGCTCTGTGTGTTCTGACACCTTTCTATTATGGCCAGCATTACATTTTTCAGCAATTTGTGCTACAGAAGCTCTTCTGTGGGATCAGAACAGAAGGGCTTACCTTCGCTACCCACGTGCATCAATGAGACTTGGGCGCCCATGGCCCTGTCACCGGATCACCGGTTGTCCTTCTTTGGACCACTATTGGTAGGTACTAACCACTGCATACTGGGAACACCTCACAAGACCTGCCGTTTTGGAGATGCTCTGACCAAGTCGTAAAGCCATCACAACTTGGCCCTTGTCAAAGTCACTCAGATCCTAACGTTTCCTAATTTTTCCTGCTTCCAACACATTGAAGAACTAACTGTTTACTTGCTGCCTAATATATCCCACTCCTTGACAGGTGTCATTGTAACGAGATAATAAATGTTATTCACTTCACCTGTCAATGTTTTTAATGTTGTGGCTGATCAGTGTATACGTGTGCATTGCCCTAATGCCGTCAGTATTGGTTTTTATGCAAGTTCCAAATTTGTTCTTATTTCTTCTTACATTTTTATTAATCTATATTGTTCATTTAATTTTTATTCAGCTCATATTGAAATCATTCTTGATGACTTAAGTAAATAAGTCAAAATATACCTTTCATAACCATGTCATAATATTTTAAATTTAAATATTAATTTACGAGTAATCGATTACCTGTTTTTTCTGGGTTAGATTACTCGACAAGAAAATTACTTGAAAATGCCCATGCCTAACATTTACTAATTATACTGTATATTTATTATTGTAATGTCATTGTTGCTAAAACTGCATCTTAATGCGGTTAGAAACAAAATATTAAATGAATAGACCTGTGACCAGAAACATCATTTAGGGTATACGGCTTCAATTTTTATAGCAGGATCTATTTGCTTTTGACACGACGCTCGTGTCCAGGTGTAAGAGTTATAATCAGTATTTTATCAATAATACTACAAGACTAAGATATTTCCTTATAACTGTCAGAATGTGTAAAGTGTGTAAGATACTTCTAGCTCACCCTGATCAGCTGAGGCCTCACTGCTGCAATCCTCAGCATCTCTGTTTTTCCACCCGCTTTTCTGCTGTTGGGAGGATGAATCTTTTCGTCTTTTTGGTGCATCATCCTCACTCTCAGATGATGCTCTCTCTGGACAACCATCATCTAACAAAAGAAAGAGCAGATTAACGTATTAAAAAAAAAAATGCTAATACATTACAGTAAGACTCTTAATTGTTAACCGTAGAAAATGCGTTAGATATCATGAACTATCAATTGGCAATATATTCGTACAGCATTTCTTAATCTTGGTAGATATTATTTTTTAACAATTAAATTGTTTATTGTTTGTTCAGAAATGTGAGCGCAGCGTAGTTCTAGCGGGAAGACTAGCAGCTGTACATCATCACACTATTAGCTGGGTAATTCCTAGCCAATCGCAGGTAAGCCATTGCTTTATAAGTCTGCTCACAATCTATCACATTGCTGTTTCAGTGCGCTAACACTGCAACCTCCACCACCCCACCACCACCAGTTGAGCCCCGTCCTGCACGGGGGTAGGCTCCTCGCCCCTGCCTCCTATCTCCGGCAGGATATGATGGTTCCGAGTACAACTCCCTCGGACCGCCAGACGGGGCCTACGCCAAAGAGAGACATTACTTTTCTGTTCTATATTAATCAAATAAATGGTATCTTAAACCTCACTCAACAGCCTGCGTGTCTTCCCCGATAGAATGTATTTTATAATGTAAACATATTCACTTTTCAATTTTACAAATACACAATTCATTAGTATATGCTGAAATTCTTATTATCCAAGATTCATAAATTCTGTAAACACATTCATTTTTATATGGTTAACTAATGCAGTAATGTATTGTTGACAAAACTTATGTAAAGTGTTACAATAAAAAAACAATAAAAGCAATAGTTTTTTTAAATATTTTACATTCTTTGGGAAGTCAGTGTCTCTGAACATTAAAATGGGAAAAGATAACAAGAAAAGTATTTTAACAATTGAGAAAATGACACATTTAATCTTTAAAACAATTAAAACATCAGTCAAGAGAAATATTGAGGGAGTAATTTATGAAATATAAAGAGAAGAAACAGTCCATTTGTGGTCTAAGGTTTCATTTATAATTGAAAGTGGAATGGAAGGAGCAACGAAACCAAAGAAAGACCTTCAGAACAGCACAGCAAATCCAGCACACAGTCTCACCTTTACCTTCTTTGCACTTCTTTGCTTTTGATTTTGACTTTGAGTCCTTTTCCTGAGTGTCCTCTTGATCTTCATCACTGTCAACTTTCCCTTTCTTCTTCTTTAGTTTGGCTCTTGATGAGCACCCATCATCTTCTTCATCTTTTTTTGGTGAAGATGTTGATCTTTTACCTTCCTTATATGATGCTTCATCCTCATCTTCTTTGATTCCATTCTTTCTCCTGCCTGTAGCTCGGGTGTCATCTTCATCAGCACTGGTGTACTCTCCATTCTTTTCACACTTCGCTTTTGATGTATCTGGACCACCAGACATTTCGTGAGAGTCCTGCACTTCCTGACCATTACTTGGGTGCATCCCATTAACACTTCCATTATGGTTCTCACCTTCATTCTTGTGCTTCTCTTCCTGAGTGACAGGCTCTGCCTCTTTGGATGCTTGGTCACCATTGCCTTTCTGGTTGTCTGAGGACTGAGATGCGCTTTGTGGTTGGTTTGGGTCCTTCTTTTTACGATACCAACCTTTTGAGGGAGCATAACACCACTCCCACTCCTCCTCCTCACATCTTCTGGCCTCCTCTTGCCTTTCTTTCTCTTTCTGTAATTCCTTTTCATCTATTTCCATAGTCCACATCGAGTTCTTCTTTGTCTTTCGGCTCTTTCGACCTTATCTGTCTGTGCCTTGGTCATACGCTTCTGTCTCCTGATGCTTCAGCTTGCTGTTTTTCGTCTCTTTTTGGACTTCATCACCTTCTGTCTCCTCTTTCCTGGATTTATCATCCTCTTCAGTCTGCACTTTGTTGATGATTGTATTGACCTGCTCTGTTAGTTGGTCACTAACTGTGTAGGTGACATCACTCACAGCTGTGGACAAATCATCTACAGCAGTAGAGACAGTGTTTGAGACAGAGTCCAGGAGGGAACTGACTGACGGGAGGCTCTGTTGGAAGCTCTTGAAGAACGCCATTGCTTTGTGCCTTTGGTGTGTTGGCTAACTGACCGCAAATTCTGTTAAAGAGTCAGGTCTCACGTTAAAATTAAGGGTTTTTTATCACATTTTGTTAAGCATATCCTGTTGCACAAATGACATATAGGGCACTATTTTAAGACCTTTACATCTTAATCGCTGCACTATGCGATACATCATAGGCACAAAGTCATTCTTGTGAGTTGTGTGTTGCCCCTGCATAAAAATTGCACTTAGATTTAGCGCTCTCATGAAAATTTTATAAAACGTACTGCAGGCACAAATATAGAGGCTGCGCTTGTACTACCTATATTTCTACATACCCTTACAAAAATCAAGTGTTCATGGCAAATTTGCCGCAAACTTGCTGCAAATTCACCACTGATAATTTTCACATGCAAATGAGTTTTGCGGCAAACTTGAGGCAAATTGTCTATTGTTGCCAATGGTTTGCCAGAATCTCACCACATCCTGCAAAGAGCTGCAAACTTCTGGCAAACATTTGCACCGGATCAAAAGCTCATTTGCATGTGTAAATAATGAGCGGCAAATTTGTGGCTAGTTTAGATTTTTGGTAAGGGTAAACTAGGGTTGCCAACTGTCCCAATATTAGCTGTGCCTGTGACGTCCCAAATTTTGGCAGTATTTTAACCACAAGATGCTTCCGGTCAGATGGTGAAGCATCCCGTACAATTGGCAACCATAACATAAATAGCATTCTAATTACAACGAAAGCTTAATAGTAACTGACTTTAAATGTTCTTTATCCGCAGAATCTTTGATAACAGCCACTTTACTAATGATTCTCATGAAACACAAAAATCACTTGCCTAGCTCACAGGTGATTCTGATGTTAGCAAGTTGCTAATCTAACCATTTATAAGTCTAATAATCACCAGTGCCGTGCTGTCAGCCCCTTCAAAGGAAGACTCACTAGGATTTGAGACACAGCCATATACAATAATTACTGCATCAATAGTGCACAACATTCAAAGAAATCACCATATTTACCTTGCAAACCCTTGTTAAAACCTTCAAAACTAGACAGATCACTGCTTGGGGTCTCCACTGACAGCTTGCTGCTGAGGTAAAGAAAAAAGAAAGCGATCATGCCCATGAAGACAGCAATGGAGGACAGGACGCCTAGCAGTTCAGGAGATACTGAGGAAAGAGAGACACAGAAAGAGAAAGTAGGATAAAAGATGAATAAATTAAACGGTTGAGAGCTGAGAACTTGATCTACTTAGATAACAGACAAGGAATGGACATGGGAATGAGTTCCATAGGCATTGCAACAAACCGTAGTATTATTTCCTTTAAGAAGTTACAGTATCTACAGTACTGTGCAAAAGTGTAAGGCACATTAGATATTTTACAAAAGCATTTATCTTAAAATGGTTATTTTACTGTATATCTTCTGCTTTAGTGTATCAGCAGGAAATATCAATATCAAGAATAAGTTATGCCACTTACACTAATTCAGCTACCTGCATTCTTTCCAATAGAAATCCCACAATACAATAGATCAGTGGTTCTCAACTGGTTTTGACTTAGGACCCAGTTTTTACAAATGGACATCAAGTGGCCACCCAACATTGTGATTATCCTACAAGTAAACCTGTATTCACAGTAATGTACTGTAGGTTGGTTCGCATTTGATGCACAACACACAACCTTTGACATCAACAATAAAAGATATCAGAAGTGTTTTCACCTCCCTTTTAAAAGTTGTCAAGTCTATTTATTTTGCTATTGCACGGTTAGTCTATGGATTGTTGTGATTGTATGGATTTTATTTTTCCAATTCTGTCCATGACCCAATCAGAAAAATTGTAAAAACACTACATTAGACAGTAGTTTCACATTTACTGTATATGATGTTTGTGTGTAGATATTTCATGGATCAAGGTATCAAAAGCTGAGTGAGGTTTTAACTTTAGTGAACATTAAAGCAAAAAGTAAAGCAATTAGAGAAAAGCAATGATATACTTTCTCTGCATCTTTAATAACCTTGAAATAGACATTAGGCACAGTTTATAACTCCTATATTCAGCCACAAAAACTCTCAACAGTTCAGCAAATATTACCACAATCTGCAGGTAACAGGAGTCCATCGATGTCTCAAATCATATGGTCTCTTTGTTCAGTCAGTTTGTTCAGTCATCTCTTCTGTCAAGGTTCTTTATTCCCCTAATCAGTCGGGCCATGATATTAAAAAGTTTTTGCCTTGAGGACGGGACTCTACAGCACTCGTCCTCAATCTATCTCTCCAAGCTCTGAATAATTCACTATTCTAAGGTAATTGGATGCCCCGCCACACTTGTGTGCACAAACTGGACCTTCCATTGTAACCTACTCTTAACTTGAAATTGGATTGACCAACATACAAAGGGTAAACACACCATTTCCTTCATGACAACTTTTCCTTGGACAGACGTTCGTGATATAGTCTAAAAAAGGCATAGCACAAGTATTGTAGTGGTCATAGAATCTTGCATGAGAATAAAATAAAAATCTAGATTTTGACATTAATTGAAAAAATAAATAAGATTAGTGTTTTGCCTAAACCAACCTGGTCTCATAGAATGAATGTCACTCTAACTGAATTTATTCAAACCGCGTTCTATTTTTTGCTGCAGATTTCTGGTGAAGTTAACACTAGAGGCGCAACAACAACTGTGCATTTTATTCACTTACAAATCACGAACAAAGGATTATGACATTATAAACACTTATTATTCACACAACTATTCACACACTGTGTATTGATATGAAACATTTACTATGAAGCGTTATGAATAAGAAAAAAAAAGTTTAAATCTCGTCAGATTACGACACCATTTCACTCGCTGGGGATTTCACAGGGAAACTGCAGCGAAACGTGTAATGAAACCAATAATTTATATAAAATCAGGTTGGCCAAAACTCACTGCCATGATGCCATGGTGGTTGACAGAGCATTGCTATTTGGTTGCTAAGGTGTTCTAAGTGGTTTATAGCACATTACTATTGTCACATATTCCCTGTTGTCTTTTGTTTTTGTGCTTTTATGTTAAAATTCTTATTTAGATCCTGTTAGTTTTTGTAGTCGTCTGTAGTTTCATTTTATGATTGGTTTTCCCCTGATTGGTTCCACATGTGTTCCTCGTTCCCTTGATTGTTCCCTTATATATTCAAGCCATTGTTTCCCCTGTTAGTTTGTCAGTACTTGCATGTTTTGTCATGTTCTGTGCTCGGTTTCCTGTTTTGTTATATTCTGTGTTAATTTGTTCATCTTTATTTGCATTAAAGCTGCACTTAGATCTTCATTCTTTGCCTGCCTCGTCACAGAAGAACTAACCAAAGATGGATCTAGCAGCGGTCTTCATCCAGCTGAGCCGAGTGAACCTCCCTATAATTGAATACTCTCGTCTGTTCAGCACCATTGCCAGATGCACTGGATTTGCGGATGCCCACTTAAAGTCCCTTTACCAGATTGGCCTCCTTGCTCATGAATGGAAGGAATTGCTGGAGACCGGTGACTACACGTGGGAAGAGTATGTCGATTTAAATTTAGAAATGTTTGCTTCTGGGAATCCTCTTAAAGAGCCAACGCCCACGCCTGTCACGACCAACGAGTCAACGCCCACGCCTGTCACGGCCAACGAGTCAACGCCCACGCCTGCCACAGCCAATGAGCTGGAAGCCTTGTCCATCCCAGAGTTGCCAATTTTGGCCATCCGGAGGAGGAGGAAAAGAGGAAATGCTTCTGTTCCCCAGTTTCTGCCTGTACTCTCACCCACGGCTCCGTCCCCAGAGCCTTCCATGTCTCCACCTTCCATGGCTTCGCCTTCCAAGGGTCCGTCTCCAGAGCCTTCCACGGCTCCGACTTCCACGGTTTCACCTTCCACGGTTCCAACCCAGAGACTTACATGGCTCCGACTTCCACGGTTTCACCTTCCACGGCTCCATCTCCAGAGCCTTCCACGGCTTTGGCTTCCACGGCTCCATCTCCAGAGCCTTCCACAGCTTCGCCTTCCACGGCTCCGTCTCCAGAGCCTTCCACAGCTTCGCCTTCCACGGCTCCGTCTCCAGAGCCTTCCACGGCTTCGCCTTCCATGGCTTCGCCTTCCACGGCTCCGTCTCCAGAGCCTTCCACAGCTTCGCCTTCCACGGCTCCGTCTCCAGAGCCTTCCACTGCTTCGCCTTCCACGGCTCCGTCTCCAGAGCCTTCCACTGCTTCGCCTTCCACGGCTCCGTCTCCAGAGCCTTCCACTGCTTCGCCTTCCACGGCTCCGTCTCCAGAGCCTTCCACTGCTTCGCCTTCCACGGCTCCGTCTCCAGATCCTTCCACTGCTTCGCCTTCCACGGTTTTGCCTTCCTCGGCTCCATCTCCAGAGACTTCCACAGCACCGGCTTCCACGGCTCCACCCCCATAGACTTACACGGCTCCGCCTCCCACGGCTCCACCCTCAGAGTCTCCCATTGCTCTGCCTTCCACGGCTCCGCCCCAGAGCCTTCCACGACTCCGCCCCCAGAGCCTTCCACGGCTCCGCCTCAGAGACTATTCTACTAGCCAGAGACTAGCCTTAATAGTGTTATTACATATTATAAAGCCATATCAATCCACATATTTCTTTAAACACAAAGTTCACCCAAGAATGAAAATTCTGTCATCATTTATTCACCCTCATGTTGTTATCATGTTACATTAAACCAAACAACGGAATTGAATGGGGACTGAGGCTAACCTTTAGTTTAATATCTACTTTTGTGATGCTCGGAAGAAAGAAAGTGAGTAACCTACATGATAACAGAATTTTCACTTTTGGGTTAACTAGCTCTTTAAGTCAGCTTAATTTTGACATTTGACAATTAAACATATGCAGCCAGATGCAAGAGACTCAAAAAAACCTTAATGACAATACACAAACAATTATAAATAATTGTTTTCTTAACTGAAGGGGTATCTTGCAACCGACCCCTGATATCTTCCTCTGCTGCCGACTATGTGACGTAACAAAATCATCAGCTTTGCTCTGTAGCAGTGATATACAGAGACTAGAATATGATTATTTAAATATCAGAAGCTAAGTGGTAGAAATTGTGTTGTTTACACATAGGTCTACCTGCTTATGGTAACATAAGCTTTTGCCATTAATTAATAATGACTCTTTGTTCACCTAACTTGATATCTCATTCATAATTCATAAGATGATGGGACAAGGGAGGTGAAAGAGTATGAACGTTTGCTTATAGTTCTTTCATTAGGAAGTATAATGAAGTGATAAATTAAAATTACAGTCACAATCCATGCATGGTATTGAGGAACAGGATGATGCATCTGTAAAAGGAAGTTGCACTCACCTCTTCTAGCACAGATGAGTTCGTGAACACCACAGCTCCGCCCCACACCTGTGGACAGAAAACAGCATTTAAAAAGAACTTGCTACAGTATCACGTGAGTACCTACATAATAGCTTGTGTTTATATCATTGAATCAATGCAATTCATATTCTACATGCACACTACAGGAACAGCTTTACTCTTTTACAATAAATAACTGTTAAAATGTTGCCAGTGACGTTCAGATTAATGAAGCATCCTTAAAACCTCTCTCTCTCTCTCTCTCTCTCTCTCTCTCTCTCTCTCTCTCTCTCTCTCATACACACACACACACACACCCACACCCACACACACACACACACACACACACACACACACACACACACACACACACACACACAAGCACATTCTAAATCACTGCCTTCTCAATAGAGCATCATTTTGGACACAGTGTTCATCTAGAGGCAACTGTCTGGCTGGTGGGGCATAACACCATTCTGGCTCTGGCTCTTCCATTTTCTTCCAATGAATCCTGTCACAGGCTCAAAAGGGAATGGTCAATGGGTTTTTTCACAATGACATTTTCTTTGCTTAGTTGAAACAATAGCACAAATGTTTGATACCCTCTTACAAGCAAACTCACTTTATGTTTCTTAAGCTATTCAAGTTATTTGAGAGATGAATGTGTTTTCAGCTCTAAATTTTAAATGGTGTTTTATCAACCTAAGACTTTTTTTAGAGACTATCTTATTCTAAGATAGTGTGTTTTAGATAATTTCATCTGGAAAGTGTTGCAATCTAATTAACATCTGCTAAACATCTTAAATTGATCTCTGATAGCACACATATGTCACCCAGATGTCTATTTGATGTGTGTTTACATCTGGAAATCATATTTTTTTAGGTAGTTTGCTAATTTGCGATACATCTAGGGTATACAGGGTTTCTGCTGGTTGCTAAAGCTAAATTTAAGACTTTTTAAGACCAACGAAAGAAAATATATGGAATCAGTTGAAGGGAACACAATACGTCAGTATGTTTCTAAATGAAAAATGTCTACGGATCACATGAAGAGTCATATTTATAGCAACACTTCGAAGTTTAAAAATGCAACTTTCAATAGATCTCCATTACTTTTGAACTCATTTGACAAAACGTATCTGAAGGCTTGAATACCTCTGCTCTCAATCAACAGAATGTGGAAATAACATTTCATTTCTGATCAGACCAATTGTATCAGCTATATTCCTCTACAACATTGCTGTGTCACTTACTGACAGATGAAGCAGCACATACCCACCTATACTGTATACTGTTCAATTAATCTTTAGTGATCTGTTGTAAGCCTTGTGGCCTAGTCTTTACTCTTCACTCTGCATTATGTTTTTATTAAGTACTGTCCTGAAGAAGCTATTTGACATAACAGATCCTCACAAATATTCCACAAGACAAAATAGTAACTGATTTTACACACATGATCCTGTTCAGAAGTTTACATTCCCATTGGTTATTGTATGGTGTGTTGCTTTCTCGATGATCAATGACTGTCTGTGTAATAATTGTTCAAGAGTCACTGCTTTGTCCTGAGCAGTGACGATGTCCGGTTTTCTTAAGAAAAAACAAAAAACAAAACACACAACTACTGTGCAATTATTTGATTTCTCTGCATCTTCTGCACATTTGAGTTCTTCAGTGGCTATATGACGAGATCCAGTTTTTGACACTTGGGACAGTTGAGGGACTCAATGCACAACTATTACAAAAGGGGCAAGCAATTACTGATGCTCAAGAAGGCAACACAAGAGTTGAAAACTTTTGAACAGGGTGATTTGTGTAAATAAGAGTACATTTTGTGTTATGTAGCTTTTGAAGGGTAGTACATAAAAAAACATATTTTATCTCTTATAGTCTATTTGTATTCATCTGAAAGGGGTATGCAAACATCTGCACTTAACTGTAGGCTATATATTTTGAGAAAATTTATATATTTTTTTAGATTTAGTTTTTTCAAGATTTAACCACATTTTAGCTTTTTTTAATGTACAAATTCCATGTAGCCTATATGTAAATATAAAATTACTTTTCAAGACTGACAAGACGACAAAAAGCGCGCCACGCGCATGACGTCATTGACATGGTAACCAATCACATTTCAGCAGATTTGCTGAAAGACTAGAATGAAAGTATCATGTCAAATCAACATGCGACGCATCGGAATTTCTTCTCTTCTCTGCAAACAATACCAAAGACACTAGTGAGAAAGAACATTTGTATATTAAATGTAATTGTAGATAATAAGTGAGCTTACCAGCTGAAACCGGGACATACATTGTTTAGAGAATTGACGGGAAACACCACTTAAAAACGTGACGTCTGGTCACCCAACTTAAATGCAACAAGATGAACGACCTTATGGATTTAAGACTTGTTGCTCCGATTTAAAACATTTTTAAGACCCGCGGAAACCCTGTGTACATGACGTTTCCTCTCGGATGTCAGCAGACGTGTTTGAGATGCTTATTACAGTAGATTGTTTGTAAATCCAATCTTTGTATGATGTTTAGCAGATGAAAATATCTAAAACGGACATCTCAGAGATGTATGCTATCTGGGACATGTGCTATCTGCGTGTTTACTAAATGTCAAAAGTGTTTAGCCTATGTTAAAAATCGTTATAAAAAATGTGTTTGAGGTTGCAACAGAGGACAATGTATCAGTGAATACGCCTTGCAGTATTACTCTTAACTTTTCATAAGATGGGACCCCCTGATAAACAGATGGGAGCCTCGAGTCCCTCACCTGCGTTGTGTTGACATAGAAACACTGGCGACAGTACGTGACGCAATATTATCATAAACCAAACAGTCCAGAACTATATACTATGAATGAATGTGTCTCCATTACTGCTCAGTTTAAGTTCATACAATCCCCAAAACCTTTGCGTGCGTTTAAAATAAACACTGTTTTCAATGTTGGAGCTGTCTTTTCAGGAACACGTATCGTCTGCATTAGTGCAGCGGCACGAAACCAGCGTCAAAAAATCACTTACAAAAAAAAAAAAAAAATCCTCACATTTAACATTAATACACTATGAAGAAGCACGACCATATCGACCGTGTATGATCTTGCCCGCGATAAAGATCACGGCGTACTCACGGTGGGGGTCAGTTATGATACTCACCCTCAAACGCCATGATTCTGTGCGGGAAGTGACCGAGATAAGTAGGAGAGATTGTTTCCATGGTGTGAGAAAGAGGGAGGGGAGAATGTACTGGGACAGTGATGCTGCAGAGTGAATGCAACACACACACACACACACCCCCCCCCCACACACACACATACACACACACACGCGCGTTGGTCTACCTATCACATTGAGGACTTTCCATAGACATATATATTCTATCCCCTAAACCTAACCCTCACAGAAAACTTTCTGCATTTTTACATTTTCTATAAAACATTGTTTAATATGTTTAAGCTATTTAAATTGTGGGGACACTACAAATGTCCCCATAAAGCACATTTATTGCATAATACCCTTTTAATTACCAGTTTGTAACCTAAAAAATTGTCCTCGTAAACCACATAAACATGCCCCCCCCCCCCAGTTAATACATCCCCTCTCAAGAATCAAATAAACACATTGAGGTTTTTTTTTGCCATCCACCGAATTCACAAATGTGCAAATATCCTATTGAGACCCTGAACATTATCCCACTAAACTGAATTAAAACCGATAATTTAATTAATTAATGTAATCATAAAACTTAAAATGTCATTAGGCCTATATTTAAACATAATTGATATTATATACAATATATTGTTTTATATTATTACATTATATAGCCTATTGAGGCTTTTAGAATTTTTTTAACTTCATTAAAATGTGCAAGAGTCAAGAGTATGTATCAAGTATCAAGAGTCTTTAGATTTTTTTTTAAACATCATAATACATAAAAAATACATACGATATATACATACTGTGTTATATATATATATACATACTATACATAGTAAAGCCACTTTTTGGTAACACGTTACAATAAGGTTATTTTCGTTAACATTAGTTAATGCATTATCTATCATGAACAAGCAGTTAACAATATATTTACAGAATTTATTAATCTTTGTTAATATAATACAATTGTTGATTGTTCATAATGCATTTACTAATGTTAATAAACACAACTTTTGATTTGAAAAATGTATTAGTATATGTTGAAATTAACACGAAGTAAGATTAATAAAAGCTGTAAAAGTATTGTGCATTTTAGTTCATATTAACACATTTTATTAACTAATTTAACAAATGGAACCTTATTGTAAAGTGTTACTCTTGTTAACTCTTGCCACAATGATGTAATGCATTTTAATTATCTATATTACTATTTTTTATAATTATTTTATTAATAATGATTTAAATATAACTATTGAATCATTATTTATTGAATTATTTTTATTTGAAGGGCTTTCTAAGCAAATATTTATACATGCCATCAATTGTGATTAATTCGATTAATTAATCAGCATACCATGTAATTATTTAGATAAAAAATTTTTATCAATTGATAGTCCTTACACACACACACACACACACACACACACACACACACACACACACACACACACAATGTCTGTCTTGTTTCATCACACAACTGGTCACAATTCGATCACACAACTGGCAGTGCAAAAGGCATTTACACTTATCTTTGATGTTTACATGGATTTATAAAGTTAATCTGCCCGAAATAGCTGCAATAGTTTCCAGTAAATGGGTAAATAGATGACATCATGACATGTGGGACAAAGCATACTGATATATTTCTGCGGTGATTTAAAAATGTACATTTAAAAACTGATGTCATAAGAGCCCAGTTACAGAATCACCCTAAAAATGGCCATCACATTACACAGAAAAGCCCATGTCAGCAATAGAGCCAAAATGTACCTATAGTGCTGCCATAAATTGAAGCTGTGATTTTAATCTTAAAATATCAGCTTGTCTTGGTGTTAAGTGAAGGCATTGCATGACGAAACTATTCTTTTTTTCACTGTGTGGAGCGAAGAAGGTGTTTCACTTTGAAGAGTTTGATGCTGCAGCACTGATGACTTGAGAGACATTCTGTGACAGCACACAGCTCCGTGAACTTCCACTCTTGTAAAAGTCCCTCTCAATAATCTCTCAATAAGTTAAACATTAACTAAAATTAAATCCATTAATGTAATGACAGGAACGCCGGCCATTGTAAAGAAGTAAAAGTTTAAAAAAATTAATTTGAAATTTACTTGAGTAAGAGTAAAAAATACCCTAATTTAAAAGTTAAAAAAAAAAATCAAAAAGTTACTCAAGTAAATGTAATGGAGTAAATGTAGTGTGTTACTAACACCTCTGGCGCTGCATGCATGGGTCGCAAGCTGTCTTCACGTTGTGCTGACGTTCGGTCCCTTCGGTCTGTGTTTTCGGGTTTGTGAGTGGCCGAAGTCTCATACAGGTGTCCTGTCTTGTTTTTGTCACCTGTTGCATGCATCGCATGGCGTTTGCCTCGCGATGTACACTTGGGTTTCGTTTAGTGTGAGAATGCGTGACATCGCTTTGTTTGCCCTTGCTATGCATTCTCTCGTCTTTGTCCATTGTATGTTTCCTTATTGTCTTGGCGATTTGCGCTCATACCATTCAGGTGTTTTGTTGACTTGTGAGAGCATGTGGCATTGTTTTGTGTATCTCGCTGTCTTATGTCATACCCCGCCTCCTTTTTTCAAGATCTTTATTGTCATCTCTGCTTTTTTGTACAATGAAATTAATATTTTGTAAAATCCTTTTAAAAAAAACAGGGGAAACAAGGGATCGTTTCCGAGAGGAGCGAACAAAGACATCTGCCACGGGGGCGCCACCATGACCGTTTGTCCATTATTAGTTTATTAATCACACCTGCCCTGTCTTGTTAACCTGTTCATTTCTCTCCCTATTTAGTCGTTGTGTTTGCTGTCCAGTGCCAGTTCGTCTTGTTTCCAGTCATGCTTTCCAGTCAGTCCTGTGCATTTGTATGTTTATTCCTGTCAGTCGGTCTAGTTTCCTGTCCTGTTCATCTCTACCCAGTCCGGTCAGTCCTGTTCCCCGCTGCCTTCTGTTAATAAATCATTTGTTTTATAAAACTCTTTGCTTGGGTCCTGAGCCTCTCAATTACTGACAAGAACAGGAGTAAATGCTGTTTATATATATATATATATATATATTATATATATATATATATATATATACATATATATATACACTGAATAAAAACTTAAAAGACATAAACCAATAATAATAGAGATTATTATAAAGACTTTTTTTGGTCACATAGAAATACACATTTGACAAGAGAGCGTTGATTTTGCGTTGGGCAGCAGAATCTACTTACATTAACTACAATAAAATAGGTAAAAAGTTAATTAACACCTAATTTATCTAGGGGTAATACTAATAATAATTTGTATTTATGTAGTGCCTTTCACAATACTCAAGGTCACTTAGAAGTCATATAACAAAACAAAATTAAAGCAAAAAAACATAACAATTAATCAATTAATAACCGGGATTATCATAACACAAAGCAAAAAGTGAGATTTGAGTTGAGATTTGAAGGTAGACAAGAAAGAAAGTTCATGGAGTTCATGGAAGGTGGAAGAGAATTCCAGAGGTGAGGGGCAACTACTGAAAAAGACCTGCCACCCATAGAAGACAACCTGAACTTGGGGATGGTGAGAAGATTAGCTCCAGAGGACCGTAGAGTAGGTGAGTAAGAAGATAGTAATTTAGAAAGATAGAGCGGATCAAGTCCATGTAAAATTAGGTTCAAGGTTATGATTAGAATTTTAAATTTGATGCAATAGGATACTGGAAGCCAGTTAAGCTGACCTAGTATGGGAGTGATATGGTCAGATTTCTTCATATGTGTGAGGACCCTGGCAGCCGAGATTTGAAGTCGTTTGAGAGTTTTAGAAGGAAGACCAAAAAGAAGTGTATTACAATAATCTAGCCTAGTGGTTATGAATGCATGAATAACAGTTTCAGCAGCTTTCTTGCTAATAGAGGCCGAAGATGGCAGATGGGCAATATTGTGTAGTTGGAAAAATTGTGCTTTTGTGACATAATTCATATGATTTTCAAAAGTCAGCGAAGGTTCAAATATCACCTCTAGATTACAAACAGTGGGAGAGGGCTGAATGGCAACACCATCTATGTCCAAGCTAAGGTTGTGTTCAGAGGAAATAATGGTTTTGGGGCCAACTAGTAATATACATTTTTTTTTCAGCATTGAGTTTCTGAAAGTTGGAGTCCAACCAGTATCGGAGATCTTCAATAAAGGCAGAATGTGATGGGGGTGGAGAAGCTGATGAGGAACGATAGCTGATATAAATTTGAGTGTCATCAGCATAGCAGTGAAAGCTAAGCCCATGTTATCTCATAATTTACCCCATTGGGATCATGTAAATTATAAAAAGGAGCGGACCCAGCACTAAACCCTGAAGAACACCACGTGAGACAGGAACAGTGGAAGAGTGAGCTTGTAACTGGGCAGCTACAACTTTCTCCAACATTTTGGCCGCAAACTGAATATGTGAGATGGGTCTATACTTTTGTAAATCTGACATATCCAGGCAAGGCTTCTTGAGCATGGGTTTGACAGCAGCCACTTTAAAGGCAGCAGGCACAGAACACAGATGTCAGAAAGCTATTAATTAGGTGAGAAATAGGTGAAGTGAAAAGATAGAGACAGGTTCTGAGAAAGCTTTTGGGGATAGGATCGAGAATTTGATTTGCTAATCAACTCAGCAATAGTGGTGGGGGTGGTTGAAGTTGTGAAAGGTGTGACTAGGTGAGCTGGAGAATATTCAAAGATCTGATTAGTGTCAAATAATTGGTAGATTGATTACATTTTATTGTTAAATATTGGAGAAAATATTCACATAATGCATCAGAGCCTGAAAAAAAAATGTGTCTGGAGGCTGTGTGTGAAATTTGAATGGAATTAAATAGTGTTCTGGGCATACAAATTGATTTAGAGATGATGGAAGTCATGTAGGAAGAGCGTGCAGTGTTCAGGGCAGCTTTTTAAAGTGAGCGATGGTCAGCAAGGGCCAAGACATGGACAGTAAGACAGTTTTCTTAAGTCTCTCAAGACGTAAACCGAGGTAAACCAAGGGGAAGAAAGAGATGATGATACACACCTAGTTTTAACTGGAGCATATTTATCTAGGACTGCAGCCAGTGTGTTATTATACATGGAGAGAATTTCATCTGGGCTGGACAGTGTAAGAGAGGAGGTACAAATAGAGTCAGCAATAGATGAGAATAATAGATTTCAGGTTTTGATATCTTTCTTTTGTTCCTCCGTTTTACTTGAGGAGTATTAAGAATAAATTCAATTAACATATGGTCTAAAAATCTGCCAACAGAACCCAAAATAGAGACATCACCAAGCCCAGAGTAACAAATAAGGTCAAGTGTATGCCCACGAGAGTGTGTTGGGAAATTCACATATTGATTGAAATTATAGCAGTCAAGAACAGACAAAAAATCACTGACAAAGGGAGAGATGGTATCCACATGAATGTTAAAATCACCCAGCAATACAAAGGGATGCATAGCACATGCCAAGGTAATTTACTCAAATCAGAAAGAAAGCTTGATTGGCTTTTAGGAGGTAATTATATGTTAATTAAAAGCCAATCAAGTTAAGGAGAGGGATGGGGCCAAAGATTTTAAAGGATAGATAGCCTGCAAACGAGAAACTCCCGCACACTATCAGAACTTGCATTTAAAAAACTCTTTATATAGCAACACTTCGGTCTCAAGACCTTCATCAGGCATGCCTGATGCAAATGAGGAGGACTAGTGGAAGACCGCCTTCATCACCCATTCGGGTCACTATGAATACCTCATGGCCTTGGCAATTCACTTTCCATTTTCCAAACCTTCATGAATGAGATATTTTGTGACCTTAGGCACCGCTGCTTCATAGTCTATATCGACGACATACTGCTTTTGTCACCCTCCCTTGAAGCTCACATCCTGCATGTATGCCATGTTCTTCCAACGCCTCCAGGATAATCACCTCTTTGAAAAGCTGAGAAGTGTGAGATTCATGTCTCCACCACAACCTTTCTGGGTTATGTGATTACATTGTCAGTCTCAAAGTAGATGCCTTCAAGAACTGGCCTTGTCCGGGTTCAACCAAGGAACTCCAACGCTTCCGACCAGAGACACAGGGTTTACAAACGTAAACATACCCTGGAGAAATGGACTGATTAAGATGAAAGAAATCATCAGGCTGCTGCCAAGTCTCAGTCAAAAGTTGTTGAACAATCCAAAAGGGAGATTGGCTTTACCAGCATTGTTGCTAGCTGACCTAGCTAGGATGTTTAGCACACTATGGTCAGCAGTCCGTGTAAATTTCTTTGTGTGACGTGGATAAGATGACCAGAAGGACCATATTGGGTTTGTATCTTTAGAATTGTTGCTCCGTCGGGACCCATGGTGAATCTATTTCCTATGAGGTTTATAGAAAATATCCAGATAGAGATGTAAGGCTGGTGGAGGTTTAGAGAGGCAAGACCTTCTGTCTTTCAACCAGTATGACTGGTGTAGATTTCTCCCTTGGGCAGAATATGCCTGAAAATTCCTTCCCAGTTCTTCTACTGGTTTAACTCCTTTCCAATGCATCCTGGGATACCAACATCTGCTCTTTCCCTGGTCATGAGAACCTTCGATGTTACCTGCAGTGAACCATTGGATGCCATGCAGCAACCAAGTCTGGGAGTCGGCTCATGTTCACCTGCAGAGAGCCATCCGTCAGAAGATGGCTCTCCGTCCTGGCCAATGATTGTGGCTGTCCACCCAAGACCTCCACCTGCGACTACCCTGCAAAAAAACTCTTCCTCCAGGTATGTTGGACCTTCAAAGATCATCAAACAAATTAATCCAGTCTGTTACAAACTTCAACTGCCCCCTCACTTACGCATCTCTCCTACTTTCCATGTGTGTCTCCTCAAACCTGAGGCCGAGTCTTCCAGTGCCTCCACCATTAACCTTCCACCCCTCCTCTTAACCTCAATGGGGAAATTGTCTACAAAGTTAACACTCTCCTAGACTCTCGACGTCGGGGAAGACTCATTCAATAACAGGTAGATTGGGAGGGCTACGGACATGAGGAGCAGTCCTGGGTCTGATTGGAGGACGTTCTGTACCCTTCTCTCATATCAGAGTTTCACCTAGCCCATCCTGACCGCCCGGCTCCCAGGCCCGACCCCCAGGACACTCTAGAGGGGGGCCTCAAAGGGGGTGTACTGGGTGTACTGATCCCCCAGATCTTTTCACACAAGATTCACTTCCACTGAGTATTAAACCCTTCCCAGAATATATTTACCAGAAAACTCTCACTCCTGATTTCCATTCCCTCATCAACTTCCAGTGTATATAGACTCCACTCAACTTCACTTCACTGTGAAGACTTGCCAATTCACTCTGTTGTCTTGTATTTGTGAGCATTTATCTTCCTCTATTGCCTGCCTGTTTTGACCTTAGCCTGTTCACTGGATTTCCCCCTTTTTCCTACTGTTTTGGATTTATTGCATTGTGTGGATTACTTACCTAGTTTTGACCTCTGCCTATTTAACTACGCTCTGTATCTGCACATGGATATTCACTCTGTTTCTGCCTTTGACTCAATACACTCATTCACACCTATCATATCGCTTTTGAAGACAAGTATTTAACCACTGGATTACTTTTATGCTACCTTTATGTGCATTTTTGAAGATTCAAAGTTCTGGCCACCATTCACATTGAATAGACCTACAGAGCTGAGATAATCTTCTAAAAATCTTAGTTTGTGTTCTGCAGCAGAAAGAAAGTCACACATATGAGTGGCATGAGGTTGAGTAAATGATGAGGGACTTTTAATTTTTGAGTGAACTTTTCCTTTAACCAAGTAATTTTACATTTATATCATAGAAAAGTCCAAACTGAAATAAGCTTTACACATGAAATTATTTGTAATATTTAAAATTAATAAAGAGTTTTATAAAATAAAAAAATATTTATAAAATATTTTTCAAACAGCTCTAAAATTTGTAGACTCAGCTGCGTGTGGCTTTCGATGGAGATGCTGTGCTCTTCTCTGATGAGTCTGAGATCATTATGAAGCAGCATGGCCATGTGGCAGCGGGGGTGTGGTCAAGCGCCCGTCCGAGGGGAGAAAGCGGTAAGGGCGATTGCACCTGAGCTAAATTATGTCTAACACCTGTCTCTAATTTCAGTGAGTATGGGGAGAGCGGCATAAAAGAGACACAGTACCTCCAGTCGAGAGAGAGAGAGCACAAACTAGCCTGAGAAGCAGAGTATTGAGAAGTGTTACTGTGTTACTGAAACTCTGTACTGTGGCGGTTCAGTGATTAAAAAAGCTTACCTTGACCTGCGAACCCAGTTCCTTGTGTGTCCTTTTTACTGGTGACCTGAAACTTGTCACAGGCCTGTATTCATTCTTTGAGCTGAAAAACAGAATGAGAACAAACTATTCACTCAGGTATGAGATGGGGATATTTTGCTAAGCATTGCACCATTTTCTACATCACCAACATTTATTTCATGCTGCTTTTTGACTCCAATGGTCAAAGGGCTGATATATACACTGATCAGCCACAACATTAAAACCACCTGCCTAATAATGTGTAGCTCCCCTTCGTGCCACCAATTCTGAGATTATATTCTTCTCAACACAATTGTACAGAGCGGTTATCTGAGTTACCGTAGACCAACCTGCATTGAGATGCAGGTTGGTGCTGTTTTGGTGGCACAAGGGGGACCTACGCAATATTAGGCAGGTGGTTTTAAAGTTTTGGCTATCGTGGTATATAGGGATGCAGAAGATTCTTCACATACCTTGCAAGGGCCTTTGCTAATGAAAACAGCTACCTGCTATTTATACAACACCACATGGTTATCTCCTTATTAGGCTCTTCTTTAACTTTAGTACTTTAAGTGGACTGTCGTAGTTGCTTGAGCAATGGCAGCTGTCGATAATAGATCAATTCTAGTGACTGGCAGACTGCTCACCTCTGTTCTACAGGGTCCTCTTAAGTGCTTTCTTGAGGCTCTAGGAAAGCTCCAAGCGCCAAGAATGAGTGACTGCACTGCCTTATTTGCACCTTCTTGGTGACGGCCAGAAGCGGGTCCAGCTCTGGAGCCTGTGTCCTCAAGACTCTCAAAAGCTAGGGCCTGGAGATTGATGAGGCTTTGTTTCTAGCCGGGGCTCCCAAAGATCCCCTGCTGCAGAATATACGCCCACACATCTTCTTTGATGACCAGATGTTCCACTTTGAGGGTGCCAAGGAGATGGGCACTAGCACTGCCCATGTGCCATATGGAATAGGACAGAAATAAAACAAAGGGAAGCTCATTGAGCAGCCTGAAAAAACACAGAAATAAGAGATTACTCTCTTATATATCTTATATATCTGTTGTAGGTTAGCCTCAATCACACATGCTGTTTATTATATAGTTTATCATACGTATAAATAGTATTTAAAGTATGTTAAGATGAGGCCATCTATATTTTACTTGCCTTATAGCCTATATTACTTGTTTCACAATATGCTTTTTCACAAAACTTCTATAGGGATGGATCTATAGGGTAAACCAGTTTAAGTTAAAATGAGATATTCATCATCAACATTACAATTTTCTGTGCAATTGGTCATCTGCCCGTGATATTGAGGGTTATGCTTTCCATATATTAGTATTTTGCAGGCAAATGACAATTTGTGTATATATCAAAAGCAATACGATCAAAAACGCTATTGATTTGTATTACAGTTACACTTCATTCTGTTTAATGTAATTTGTATCTGTTCTGTGTTATCTTTTGTGCTGTCTATGTAAACCCTTACAGCCCTGCTGTAAATGCACTGTCATTTGTTTGATTTGTGTTTACTGATATGATCAAGCAGTTTCACTGTGAAAGAACTTTCATTCAGCACTTTTTTTAATCCATTATAAGCAAAGCAGTTTTGTTTTTTAAAGATTGCAGGGTAAAATATTTCCCGGGCCATTGTGGTACTTTGGCTTAATAACAGTGTGGCAGCGGGGGCGTGGTCAAGCGCCCGTCCGGAGAGGGGGAGCGGTAAGGGCGCTTGCACCTGAGCTAAAATATGTCTAACACCTGTCTCTAATTTCAGTGAGCACGGGGAGAGCGGCATATAAGAGCCACAACAACGCCAGTGGAGGGAGGAAGCCAGTCTAGTGTTGGCAACTGAAGCCCCCAAAGAGTTTATGTTTATAGAGAGATCCTGTGTTTATTATAAATAGTTTATGTTCAGTGCTGTACTTTTGCTTTAGAGAAATTAAAAACCATACCTTTGAGTTCACCATCCTGTTATCGTGTCCTGCTTCCCCTGCCCTGTCCAGTCCAGTCCAGTCCAGTGTCGTGTTACATTGGTGCCGAAAGCCGGGATTTAGTCATGGAAGGTCGCCCCGTAGAGTCCTCCCAGCTGACCGAAGTCCTCCAGTCCCTCGCTACACTCCATCAAAGCCACCAGCACTCCCTGCTTGAGCTCCGAGAGGACCAGGATCGACGGTTCTTTGAGATCATGCGGGCTCAAGCAGAGGACCGACTTGCCATCCGGAGCCTCCTCAGCCGGGAGGTCGCTCCCGCCACAGCCGCGACCCCGGACAATCATTCTCCGTTGCCCCCTCCCATGTTACAGAAAATGGGGGCGACGGACGACCCAGAGGCTTTCCTCGATTTGTTTGAGCGCACGGCGGAGATCTGGGCCTGGCCGCGCGACCAATGGGCAGCCCGCCTCATACCATTATTGTCCGGGGAAGCCCAACTCGCGGCTCAACAACTGCCGACAGCGAACCTCCTGGCCTACCCCGATCTAAGGAGAGCCATCATGCAACGGGTTGGTCGGAGCCCCGAGGAGAATCGCCAGCTCTTCCGGGCCATGAAGCTGGACAAAGCCGACCGCCCGTTCGCGTTTGCTCAGCGGCTCCGTGATGCCTGCCGGAGGTGGCTGCTAGTGGGGGACCGCGGCGTCGAGGGTCTCATCGATCAGGTGGTGCTGGAGCAATTCACCCAGCGGCTACCCAGGAGAAGGCGGAGTGGGTCCAGTGCCACCGCCCGACGTCGCTGGAGGCAGCCGTGCAGCTGGCGGAGGACCACATGGCGGCGATCCCGAGGGCGGACGAGCCCTCTCTTTCTCCCTCCCCTTCCCCTGTGTTTTTTTCCGCTCTTCCCCATCCCCCTCCCCCCTCTCGCTCTGTCTTCCTTCCAGGGTCCGTTCCTGCCCCCCGCAGGCGAGGAGCCTGGCAGAGACCCACGGTGGCATCGCACACCCCCCCCGCCACATTCAGCCGCTCTCCCCCTCAGGTGGGGGCGTCCGCCGACGCAGGTACGGGTGTGGCGCCTGGGCCAGCCTGTTGGAGGTGCGGGGACCCGGGCCACTTCCGCGATCAGTGTCCGATGATGGAAGTGGGGACGGTGGTTCAGGTCTCCGATCCACCGCATGCTGCCCCCGATCGGGCTAGAGCGTACCGGATTCCGGTAAGAATCCAGGGGGGTACACACCAAGCATTGCTGGATACCGGTTGTAATCAGACCACCATCCATCAACGCTTGGTTCAACCCGGGGCTTTGGGCATAGCTAGACGGGTGAGGGTGAGGTGTGTGCATGGGGATATTCACAAGTACCCGATGATGACCTTGTTAGTGAAATTCCGGGGAAAAAAGCATAGAGTAGAGGCAGCGGTTAGTCCCCGCCTCACCCATCCTCTGATTTTGGGAACCGATTGGCCAGCGTTTAAAGATGTGTTAGGGGGAGTTTGTACGGATGGGTCCTGCACTAAAGTAGGGAGATGTGCGATGTGCGATGCTCTGACAGGGGAGGCGGAGCCGGGGCCGTCCTCGGCTGCTCCAGATCGGGATGACGAGGAGAGGGGCGAGGCTTCCGCCCCTCCTCTTCGCAGGGAATTCCCTGACGAGGATTTCCCTTTGGAGCAGTCGCGGGACGAAACCCTCAAACATGCCTTTGGTCAGGTAAAAGTGATCGATGGTCAGCGTCTTCAGCCAGACATCGCACTCGCATACCCCTATTTCTCAATTATAAATGACCGACTGTATAGAGTGACGCAGGACACTCAAACTAAAGAAAATAGGACACAGCTTTTGATTCCACGGAGCCGCCGGGAAATGTTATTCCAAGCGGCTCATTATAATCCCATGGCGGGTCATCTAGGGGAAAGAAAGACACTTCTCCGCCTAATAGCCCGGTTTTATTGGCCGGGCATTAGCGGCGACGTCCGCAGGTGGTGTGCGGCGTGCCGCGAATGCCAGCTGGTAAACCCACCGGCCACCCCAAAAGCGCCATTGCGCCCTCTTCCGTTGATCGAGGTCCCCTTCGAGAGAATTGGAATGGACCTCGTCGGGCCATTAGAGCGGACAGCACCCGGACATCGTTTTGTGTTAGTCCTAGTGGATTATGCAACGCGATATCCGGAAGCAGTGCCTCTAAGCAACATTTCAGCACGTAGTGTTGCTGGGGCACTCTTCAAAATAATCTCCCGGGTGGGGATTCCAAAAGAAATTCTCACCGATCAAGGCACAACGTTTATGTCACGCACACTTCGCGAACTTTACGATCTATTGGGCATTAAATCGATTCGCACTAGCGTGTATCATCCGCAGACAGATGGCCTAGTGGAACGCTTTAACAAAACCCTCAAAAACATGATTCGTAAGTTCGTGCACGAGGATGCTAAAAACTGGGACAGATGGATCGATCCCCTGTTGTTTGCAGTGCGAGAGGTCCCGCAAGCCTCAACCGGCTTCTCCCCATTTGAGCTATTGTACGGGCGATGCCCGCGCAGCATCTTAGATGTTTTACGAGAAGGTTGGGAGGAGGGACCTACAAATAGCAAAAATGAAATTCAATACTTTCTTGACCTCCGAGCAAAACTCCACACTTTGGGGAAACTAACACAGGAGAATTTGCTCCGGGCCCAAGAACGTCAATGCCGGCTGTACGACAGGGGAACGCGGCTGAGGGAATTTGCACCGGGAGATAAAGTTCTTGTATTGCTTCCCACATCGAGCTCCAAATTACTCGCCAAGTGGCAAGGGCCCTTTGAGGTCACACGACGAGTGGGGAATCTCGATTATGAAGTTAGGCGAACCGACAGAGGGAATGCGCGTCAAATCTACCACCTCAACCTCCTTAAATTGTGGAGGGAGGCGGTCCCTGTATCGTTGGCTACGGTGGTCCCGGAGAGGGCGGAGCTCGGACCGGAGGTAAATCCAAATCCAGACTTCAATACCCCGGTCATTTGTGGAGACCACCTCTCCCCGTGCCAACGAGCAGAGGTTGCCAGGTTGCAGAAGGAGTTTGTGGACGTGTTTTCTCCCCTGCCGGGTCGCACGAACCTCATCCAGCACCATATCGAGACCGAGCCAGGGGCGGTCGTTCGTTGCCGCCCTTACCGCCTCCCCGAGCATAGAAAGAAAATTGTCCGGGACGAATTAGATGCCATGCTTGATATGGGAGTAATAGAAGAATCCCACAGCGACTGGTCCAGCCCAGTCGTTCTTGTTCCCAAGAGTGACGGGTCGGTGCGGTTCTGTGTGGATTATAGAAAACTCAACGCGGTGTCTAAATTTGACGCGTATCCAATGCCCCGCGTTGATGAACTGCTCGATCGGTTAGGTTCTGCTCGCTTTTATTCGACATTGGATTTAACAAAGGGTTATTGGCAGATCCCCTTGACACCAATATCCCACGAAAAAACAGCCTTCACCACGCCGTTCGGATTACACCAATTTGTGACACTTCCGTTCGGTTTGTTCGGGGCCCCAGCCACGTTCCAGCGTTTGATGGACCGTGTCCTCCGGCCGCACTCTGCTTACGCCGCTGCCTACATAGACGATATTATTATCTATAGTAATGACTGGCAGCGGCATATACAACATCTGAGGGCGGTCCTGAAGTCGCTGCGGCGGGCAGGGCTCACTGCAAACCCTAAGAAGTGCGCGGTTGGGCGTGTGGAGGTACGGTATCTGGGGTTCCACTTGGGCCATGGCCAGGTGCGGCCCCAAATTGATAAAACCGCAGCGATTGCGACTTGCCCTAGGCCCAAGACCAAAAAGGGGGTGAGGCAGTTCCTGGGGCTGGCTGGCTACTACAGAAGGTTCGTACCTAATTATTCGGACGTCACCAGCCCGCTGACTGACCTCACTAAAAAGGGGGCTCCAGATCCGCTCCAATGGTCGGAACAGTGCCAGCAGGCGTTCTCACAAATTAAAGCCGCACTCTGTGGGGGGCCGCTCTTGTATTCCCCTAACTTCTCTCTCCTTTTTCTATTACAGACGGACGCTTCAGACAGAGGGCTGGGGGCCGTACTCTCGCAGGTGGTGGAGGAGGAGGAGCACCCGGTGCTATACATCAGCAGGAAGCTCTCACTGAGGGAAACGAAGTATAGCACCGTGGAGAAGGAGTGTCTAGCCATCAAGTGGGCGGTCCTCACACTCCGCTACTACCTGCTGGGGCGGGCCTTCACCCTCTGCTCGGATCATGCCCCACTGCAGTGGCTCCACCGCATGAAGGATACTAACGCCCGGATCACCCGTTGGTATCTGGCTCTCCAGCCTTTTAAGTTCGAGGTGGTCCACAGACCGGGGGTGCGGATGGCTGTCGCCGACTTCCTTTCCAGAAATGGGGGGGGAGTGGTAGGCAGGCCGGATGACGCCCCGGCCTGAGTCGGGCGGTGGGGGTATGTGGCAGCGGGGGCGTGGTCAAGCGCCCGTCCGGAGAGGGGGAGCGGTAAGGGCGCTTGCACCTGAGCTAAAATATGTCTAACACCTGTCTCTAATTTCAGTGAGCACGGGGAGAGCGGCATATAAGAGCCACAACAACGCCAGTGGAGGGAGGAAGCCAGTCTAGTGTTGGCAACTGAAGCCCCCAAAGAGTTTATGTTTATAGAGAGATCCTGTGTTTATTATAAATAGTTTATGTTCAGTGCTGTACTTTTGCTTTAGAGAAATTAAAAACCATACCTTTGAGTTCACCATCCTGTTATCGTGTCCTGCTTCCCCTGCCCTGTCCAGTCCAGTCCAGTCCAGTGTCGTGTTACAAACAGTTTTTAGATGAAAAACACAACTAACTATTGTGTGAGTTGTTTAAAAGTGTTAGTTCACCCAATACCGAAAATTCTGTAATTATTTACTTAAAGGAATTGTTCACCCTCCAAAAATGTTCATAATTTACTCACCCTCATGCCATCCTGGATGTGTATGACTTTCTTCCTTCTGCTGAACACAAATAAAGATGTTAAAAAGAATATCTCAGCTCTGTTGGTCCTTACAATGCAAGTGAATAATGGCCAGAACTTTGAAGCTAAAAAAAGCACATAAAGGCAGCATAAAATTAATCCACTTCAGATGTTAAATCCATATCTTCAGAAGCGATTTGACAAGTGTGGGTAAGAAAATTATAAATATTTCAGTCCTTTGCTGTAAATCTCCACTTTTTACCAGCCTCACTCAATATGGAAAATGCACAAAGAATGCAAATCACCAAAAAATAAAAAAATAAAAAGAATGTAAAAGTGGAGATTTATAGTGAAAAAGAACAAAAATATTGATATTGATCTGTTTCTCACCCACATTTTTCATATCACTTCTGAAAATATAGATTCAACCACTGGAGTCTTATGTATTAATTTTATGCTGCCTTTATGTGACTTTTGGAGCTTCAAAGTTCTGGACACCACTCACTTGAATAGTATGGACCAACACATTCTTCTCGAAATCTTTATCAGTGTTCTGCAGAAGAAAGAAAGTCATACACATCTGGGATGGCATGAGGGTAAGTAAATGATTAGGGAGTTTTAATTAACTATCCCTTAATTTCAAACACGAAGGACAATATCGTTGTTTGTTGAAAATCTTCACTTCCATCGTAGCTCTCAAATCTAATTCATCGTACGTAGGAAATAACAGTGCAAAGATGATTTAAAATATCTCCTTTTGTGTTCTGAGGAAGAACAAATTTATATGGGTTTGGAACGTAATGAGGGTGAGTATTGACAGAATTTTAATTTTTGGTGAACTATTCCTTTAAATCTTTTTGCTTGCATAAAATGTCTGTTATAATCAGAAGAGGGCGCTATGAGACTAAAATACTGTGTGTTTGTGCCATTTTTCTAAATGCCTTGATTTGTCTCATGGGCCACACTACCCCTCTTCAAATAGTACATTTAATAAAAAAAAACCTTATGATTTACTGGAAACGGTTTCATTCCAAAATTTAAAAAGCTATTCCCAAAAGTTAATATGACCAAAATGGAACCACAAGGGGCCAATGTCACTTCATAGCTCTTTGGAACATTTGTCCACTCTCTTGATGTTGGGCAACGGACTGCCTCTCTTTGTGAGCTCTGCCTGTCCTCTAGTTTCCATGGATACTTCAGCACTGACTCCAGAAGTGAGTGGGCTCAGTATGTTTGAGACATAATGAATGACAATGGATTACTGTCATTGAGTGCCCCAAGCACCCGCAAAAGAAGCTTAACCTCACATACACTGTAATTAGTGTTCATGAAAAAGGACAAAACATAAAACATAGACTCGTAGTTCTGGCTGAATTACGGTATCCTTTCATTTAGAGGTGATATTTCTGCAGCTGAGCTGTGTGTTTGTGCGAGTTCGCGCGTTCTGTGTATTGGGAAAAGTATGGCTGTGACACGCGTGGGTGTAATAGCATGCGAAAGTCATGCTTGGGAGCTCAGATATTTCGAAGTGTAACTGAGATTGCATGTGAAACACGGATTTTATTTAGGTGTTATGAGATATTGAAACAGCCAAATGAGCCAATGCTACATTCAAAATGGTTTCTCATACTTAAACCTCGTGATTATGTCATTCTTTTTATATGCATAAATCACCACGAATCTCAACTCAAGATTACTTTATAATTTATTAGAGAGAGAGAGAAAAAAAATCAATATCCACAGTTATGAGATAAGTTTAAGAATGAGATAGATTCCCACTTGGATGATGGACATGAACGCTCAAGTTAAAGGTATAGTTCACCCAAAAATGAAAATTCTCTCATTAACACCCTCATGCCGTCCCATATATAGATTTTTAAATATCTCAGCTCCATTGGTCCATTTAATACAAATAAATGGGTTCCCAAATTTGGAAGCTCCAAAAGCACATAACGGCAGCATAAAAGTAATCCACACAACTCCAATGGTTAAATCCATTGCCACAGAAGTGATATGATAGGTGTGTGTGAAAAACACCTCAATATTTAAAGGAATATTCCAGGTTCAATACAAGTTAAGCTCATTCGACAGCATTTGTAGTAAAATGTTGATTACCACAAAAATGAATTTCAACTTGTCCCTCCTTTTCTTAAAAAATAAATAAATACCAAATCGAGATTACAGTGAGGCACTTACAATGGAAGTGAATGGGGCCCGATTTTTAAAGGCAGTGTGAAGCTTATTATTTTATAAAAGCACTTACTAGTACTTCTGTTAAAACTCATGTATTATTTGAGCTGTATAGTTGTTTAAATTGTAGTTTTTACAGTCTGTAACAGACTCAGTAAAGACTCAGTACCTCCCTACTCAGTAGGTGGCGATATGCATAAAGAATGTGAATCACCAAAAACAGAAGAAGAACTCATAGGATTATTTTGACAAAAACAGAGAGGACTTTAGATCCTCAGGTGTAAAGTTTTAATAAATGTATACAATATTTTAACTTTTTTATGAAAAGGCACATTTTGTTCAGGTCATGTTGTGTAACTGAGAAAACGTCTTGATATCCTTGACAGCTTTCTCAGTGGAAAATAGATGTCCAAGTGGGGGTATTCCTCCCTATTTGGTGGTAGCCGGTGTGCAAGAGTCATTCACTATAGAAACAGCGATGACCTCTGCCATTTTAAAGGGTATGTATCCAATGTGGAAACTCTGATAAAAGGTAAGCACCTTGAGTTCTGTAATAAATCAGTCTGTTGTGTCTCTCAGCTGTGATGAGCCTTAATCCTGAAGTTGTCCATTTAAAGTAATTTAATTGTATTAATTTTTTATCTTAAAAATGTGATTGGAATAGTTTTTTTAAAAAATTCATTTCAAATTAAATTTGTGTACTCTACACTCAAGGTGCAAGTAAAGTGCTTTAATACCTGTTACTTTGTTTGACCATATATTACATTTTTTAAGTATTATGTTTTTCAAAACCAAATTGGACACAAAGCGGTCAGTTTTAAGAAAGACTTTAAAAGATTTCACATTTTTTAACCTCGGACAACCTTACATGTCAATGACTCAAATACGACTAATAGTTGTTATTACAACTGGCATACTCAAGAGATCATTTTGATACTCAAGGTTCTAAGTTTGGAGGAGAAAAGCATTCAACATGGTGGAGGTGAGTAAACTTTCTGTAGTGAATGATCCTTTTTCTACATGCAGCTACTTTATCACTTTGCTCATACTGTATACATTTACGTATATCAGTAAACATTTGATATTGTACATTTTGAACACAGTAAATAGCATGTATTTGACCAAGATTCCATTATCATCATTAACATGTATTACAGTGTCAAAAAAAGTTTCCCCAACATATGTACAAGAATGAACCCGGTGTCCAAGTTTCCTATTCTCTCCAAATGGGAAGAAAAGGAATATGATGCATTAAGATGGTAGAAGAGAATGCATTTTAACATGGAAAAAATTATGCACTTTAGGTTTGTCCATTGGATTATTAACGATTCAACAAAATGTAGTTAGTAAAATTAAGATGAGGAGAATGTCTTTGGGACAGTTCTTAAGTTTTAGTGACTCAATCATAAGAATTATATCAGTGATCACGTGCACATGTGTATGTTTACACTTTAAACCAAACCCACAGATTGAGCAGACTAGACTTTTTATTCTAAAAAACAATTCTGTAATGTAACATAATGTAATGCATTCAGGTCAGACCAACCCTCGCCTTGCCTGTGGGACTCCCAGAGCACAATGGTTTCCAGGTCAACAGGAATCAGCACCAGTAGTCAGAAGAACAAAATGACAGCATGTCATTTACAGTGAAACGTTTAAAAGATTCATAAAATCATGATTGACAGCTCTAGTTTCCAGCACTCTGTGAGTTCTCCTGTGAATTCTATTTAAATCTGTCACAGCGCTTCATGATTTTCAAAAACAGCATAATTTATGGAGATATCATGCCTGGTCCAATAAGGCCACCGTTCCTCTGTGATCAAAGATACCCAGCCCAACTATCTAGGAAAGCCTGTCTGTTAAGTGATTTTCAATTCACTTGCTTGTGAAATGAATACCTGGGTAAAGGCAAAGCTGAAAGGTATGGAGCACTCTGCGGGGGCAGGACTGCATACTAAAAACATGACTTAAGAGCCACTAGCTCCTAAGCTGAAACACTAAGGAGCCAAATGGCTGTTTTAGTCACTGAATTGCTCGATTTAGATTGCTGTATAGAAACAAGATAGAAAGCTGAAGAAAAGTAAGACTTTATTAATAATAACCACAATAACCCATTAATCGGAGGTTTAATAAACAGTATATATTGTTGAGAAGACAAATTTGCATTCCCTTTTGTCTCATAAATGTTCACACCCCTTTCATAATGTATATAAATATGAGATAAAAAAACATTTAGTACTGCTCTTCAAAATCTGCATTACAGATATTTACATAAAGTATGCATACAGTAGTGTGTTGTCTTCTTCAGGATCAATTAATGTTTTCACCTGTAATAGCTGTGTACAAGTCCCTCAATAGACCTTTTTCACACCAGGTTTTGGAAACATGGAAGTAAACGATTGCAGGGTAAACTCAACAGTGTTGAATGGGAGTAAATGGGAGACCACAGCCAATATTATTTTCACTTACCCATTTACTCCATGAGCAAAAGAAAAAATCCACTATTACATTTGAATGACTTTCAAGAAGGAAAACAAAATAGAGAGTGGTGGATTAAGACAGATAGGAGAAGGTGCTAAATTTACTTTCACACTCTCAGCATATGTAATTGAAACCCCCTCGCAGTTGTGTTTTTTTTTATAACTTGTTTTAAATATTGTCTTGGTCTTTCTTTACTGTTACCGGATGGCCCAATCACAGAGACTACAAGAGTGTAAAAAAAAATACTACACAATATAGAACTTTTAATTATAAAGAAACCCAAAATACACATAGGATGCTTATTTTTAAATGTCTGCACTCCGAGTTGTGAGCTCACTGATGGCTGATTTGCTGAGAAAGTGAATCTGATTCAGACTGCTAACCTAAACTCCTGAGTTCAAACCCTCAGTTCTTTTTGGGTGATTCATGAAAAAGACCCAGTTCAAAAGAGTAATTTGTTCACGACTCTCTCGCGCTGAGCTCCCTTTCTTAGGATCTCGAGCTGCATAATTGCATTGGGACACACACTACGTGTCATGTGGTATGAAGCCCTTATACAATCATGGCAATTTATTGGCTGATGGCACTTCCCCTAGGGAGCTACGTCACAGGCTCCATAATGGTGATCACTTCAGGCCATCGAGTCAGATTTTCTGTTCATCAGTGCACAATCTTGTCTGGCCCGTGTTGTACCAACAACTCATGTAGAAGCGTGGATCATTATTCTCCCTTTTGAGTGGCATCGGAGGATGGAATTTAGGAAGTGCTTACCTACGTTTACACGGTTCATTATCAGTGAAGATTCCCATGACATGTGTATTGCCTGTCTGGGTTTTCGCCATACAGAGGCCACGTTGGAGGGTTCGGATTGCCCACAGTGTGAAAGGCTCGCTTCCTTTGGAAATTTGGTCAAGCTGTGTGCTGGTGCAGACCGTGTGTCTGCCAGTGCCACACAGCCATTTGACTCGTGGGAGGCTGGCGTGGATGCCGAGGAGATGGGAGTTGAGCAGCAGGTCGACCTACGGGGTCACTCTCCATGGATTTGGCTAGACATTCTCCCGTGGAGTTTACACGTGGGTATTTGCATCTTAGCCCTGACGCCTGCACTGCGGTTTCCTTCGGCGCTGAGGATGAGGGGCATCGGATTCAGAGGATCTCTCTGGCAGCCAGGCTGAAGCCTTGCCTCCTAGCGGTTTGATTTCCAGACCTTCTGCAACTTATGTGGAATTGCTGGAGGTTATTACCCATGCAGTGGAAAAATTGCACCTGGATTGGCCAGCTGAAGCGCAGTCAGAGGATCGTAAATGATCTTGGGCCAGCATGCAGCTAAATCTCATAGGCCTCTCCCTTTTTCCCTGGACCTCCATTGCAAGATTTCAAAGTCCTGGGATCAACCTTATTCGGCCAGGATTACGAATCAATTGGCCTGGTTTTCTAATGTGTGTCGAGCTTCCAACCATGGCTATACTTCGGTCCCGGAGATTCTGAGACATTGGCTACCCATCTCTATCCTTCTTCTGTGACCACATGGAAATCGAGGCCTACTCTTCCCTTGAAGCTGTGCAGAGTTACATTGTCCTTGCTAAGCATGTCCTACCAGGCTTCGGGCCAGGCGGTTTCGGCTTTGCACACGCTGGTGGTTTTGCAAGCCTACCAGGTCCACTTTATGAGGGATTTAGACAAGGGAGCTGGACAGAATGCGGAGTCCGTCAAGGAACTGTGCTGAGCTTCTGATTTGGTGCTAAGAGCTTCCAAACATATTGCTTGTGCTGTTTGTCGGAATATGGTGGGCCTCGTGGTGACAGAATGCCATCTTACGCTCACAGATATTCGTGACAAGGACAAGGCCTTTCTAATAAACAACCCTGTGTCAATTTTCAGACTGTTCGGTGATGCAGTCCAGTCTGTGGTGGAAAAATTCTGCACTGCGAAACAGCACACTGCCGTGTTCCAGTAGAAGCTTCCTGGTAGATTGAGAGAAAAGTCCGCCACAGCTCCGGTGCGTTCACGTTCAGTATCTTCACAATGTCCCACCAGAGAGCCGCATACGGTACCGGACATGAGTTTTGCACCCCCTTAGAAGGATTGGGGACCTTGTTTATTCCTGGTATCATGGGCGCATCTGTGTAGGTGTTTGGATGTTGGACCGGCCCCTTTTAAATGGCTGGCAGGACACCTGAAGTTAGCCTGACGGAATTGCAGTGAAACGAAAGGTGAGCCTCCATTCGGCAAATGAAACCGGACCATAAAAACGTATCCGTTTCAGTCTTGTTTACCCTTCAGACAGTATCGGATTGATTTCAGTGTTGTTCACGCTTCGAACACTTAACAGCCTAGAATCATTATAAAGCAATATATATATTTCTAAAGCTCCTGCAATCAATTTGTGTTATATTTATATTTTAACAATAACAGCAGAATGATCGTATCATTTCTGAGCCCTGCAATGTGTGAGCATTCTTCTGACTGGAACTCCTGTCTTTGTAGTAAGTACATAAGTTCAGTAGAACATACTCTTCAGGTTCTGACTAGACTCAATGTCTGCTTTAAACAAAAATAATTATCTGCAGACTTCAAAATATGTCCAGCTTTACAGATCTGAAAGCACTGATGGGCTTCGGAACGTACTAATAGCTTCTACTAGACAAAGACTCAACAATGTAGCTTAAATGCTTCTGTGTTATATTTAGCCATCATCCTCACACCTGATATAAATAACAGAGGGCAGGGGAAACCAATATTGTCTTGCTGTTTCTGTTTATATCTGCCCACATCACCTGCAAGGATTTAGGAAAATTGCGGATTGAGGAGACTATTAGTTTACAGTGTATTGTGTTCTTGTCAATACTTTGGACCACTAATATGCTTTAAGTCTATGTCTACTGTATGTAAAGAGGCATAGCAGTAAAAATAATTTGTATTGTGATTTTAATAAAATGTACTGAGGCACTGAAGTGGTGGTGGAGGTTTGTTCAGATCATTTGTAAAGACTGCATCTGGAGTGTATTTGCATGATAAACTCCACAGATGTAGCATGAGAGCAGGCCATCTTTCATTGTGTTGAACTTTTGGCACACTTATTAGCCACACAAGTAGCCTAATTAAAACAAGACATCAATGACTCATCAATTATCTTGCAAAAAGTGGAGGGAGGAACAATCAATATTGTTCAATGCCAATATTATCAGGCAATGATGAATTTACATTTACTCTTGAAAACATCAAACACTCTCATCTTTGTGAGGCAGATGCTTTACATTTTTTATTAAAAGCCTAAACTGTGCCAACCAAAAAAGTGTGTCTCTGTGTTCTATCTGGTTATCTATGATCAATGCACAGTAGAAAGCATTGACCTGTAAAAAAAAAGTGAGTAAAGTCTGGTGCGTTATCAATAGATTTCCTAATTAAGGCCAAACTTCTAATGCAATTTCTATAATGACCTGGCAAACTACTTGCTTTACAAAATTTACTAATTTGATCTGCATGTGGTTGACAAGCTTTGATGAATAGCCTTCAGGCTATTTTTGCTTTTGTAAAGTACAAAGCCCATTGAAGTTCAATTTTGAGGCTATAGAGAAAATGAAAGGAAACCCTACAAATTTGCAGTGTTCATGACTACATTGATTATAAAAGTTTCATTATTGAAGAGTCATTATTGCTGCTAGAAACGTTCAACAACAGAACTGAATCCTAATCAATGTGATTAGCATGCACTTTATGCATGCATGGTAAGTAAGGGATTGAATTGAATTTTTCCCTGCTGCTAATGCAGACAGTGGGCAGTGATTGGGGCTAAACACTTTAAAATCTGGGCTTTGTACTCATTCATTGTCTAGGCTTCAGAACAAGTTGACATTTCCTACCTTCTGCTGAGGCCAACAGGAGCACTGAGTTTCATGGGCAAATGGATCCTGATTACAAACTTCACCACCACCTCGAGTCCAGAAGAAGATCAAGCAGCTCCACGACCTCCTCCAACTCATCCACCTCCCCTCAGATCTTTTATTTTTCCAGAGAATCTGTAGGTTGGGATCTTGCAGCTGGACCCACCTCCAACAGGAACTCTGATAGTCTCACTTCCAGCCCCAGCGTAAGGAGCACCAGTAACAGCAGTAGCCCATGTGCCTCTAGCTGGGATAGTATGTGTTCAGAGGCAACCACCTGCCTACTGCTTAACACCAACAGATGTCATAAAGAAGAGCAACATTGTGACCAACGAAGAGGTCGCAGCTCCCATATAGACCTTTGGATCAGGCCTAAAGCAGAGAGCTGCCAGCAGGGGGCAGCATTGACCACTTGGGAGAAAGGGAGGGGCTCTGGTATGTTGGATTTGGCTGCATCACAGCATCAGCTGGAGCTAAAATTTGAGGCCAAACTGAAATTTTCACAGTTTCTCAATGAAGAGAGTAGCCAAGTTCTTCATCCTACCAACCTGTTTGTGTTCTCAAGGCAGACTGAAAACTCTAGGACTAGCTCTTCCATCTCCGGCAACAGTATTTGCAATTCCAGGAAACTAGACCCTCAACAGCAGCCAGGGGACATGGATTTTCCACAGAATTCAGGTCGGTTGCAGAGCATCAACTCAGTGGAAGGGATGCACGGAGAACAAGGTGCACCAGAGGCCATAGGAAAGGCCTACCTGGAGACAGACATCGACTGTGTGCGAATGGAAGATGAAATCAAGGAAGTTAAGATGAGGAAAGAGCCAGCCTTCATTTTTGAGTACAAAGAAAAAAGAGATCTTAAGACTCCTTCAGAATGTCATCCAGACTCCATTCAGAGAATGAGACCCACCAGCCCAATGGTCTTTCAGGAAGAAACCATCTCGAGAAACCCCTACCGATCAGTTTCCCTTCCAAGGGACATCAACATGGTAGATTTTTCCTGTCTTTTCAGTCTTTTAATCATTGCATACTTATAGTAACTATATAAATTCAAAATTTGGATTTCTATTTTTAATTTATTTCAAGAATCTTTCATTTGTTTCTCCTAAACTGCAAAGATATTAAAGACAAATTGAGTCTCATACTTCCCAGATGTTTCTCCTGAGAAAAAGACCCTAGTGATCTCAAGTATATCCTTTAGAGTTTTAGAAGAGATCTCAACAATGTCTCGCACTGTTTTCAGATTTGTCAAGATTTCAGTGTCTACAACCAATAACTTCAAAGCGAACTCAAACACTTCTCGTCACATTCTTCCAATACAATGTTATCTTAACTATGATATCCACATTAATTTGATCACTCTTTACTTTTGTTAACAATTACAATTAAGATATTATAGGATATAAATCACAGACAAGTTGTTGATACACGAAACATAACTGAGATCTCAATTGGGTCTCATGAGCTTTGGAAGAGCAACCTCTGAGCAATACAAAGCTTTTTTCTTATAACAACTATCTCAGAAGAAATTTTGGAGGTATAAAGGTGTAGCTGTGTAGGATGTGTTTTTTAGAATACATAACAAACAGTAGCAGTAGTAAACAATACAGTCTGTCCCTGACTCATGAATGTATCAGAAAGCATTGCTATTGAATCAAGCATTTAGTCACGCTGAGCTCTGCAATGTTGAGTGTGCCAGAACTCCTATAGAACTGAGCCACACCACTTTACTATTCATGATACACCAAAACACAGGCGCACATGCTACACTTTCCTGAAACTCAACTTATTTCCCCAATGGTCTCAGTGTATTTTAGAAAATGGTCAATAGTTGTATATTAAAGTGTAAACGAGAGGCAGGGTTGATCCCTGCTCTTTTCTTGACAGTTTTAAGCAGAAGAAACGATGTGCGTGAAGAATAATCAGATCAATATCTAATTCAGCACAGAGGGAGACAGGTTTCTGATTAGTCTGTATGGATCAGATACTGTGTCAGTCATCTAACTGGATCAATGTAGTTTTTACATAATTGTAGCATAGATAAACATGTGCAGTTATATCATCTCAGCTTTGCTGAATTGGTGTGATTGAGCACTTTTCAACCTCAAAACATGGAAAACTGAATCTCATTTTGTAGGTCTTATTATGCCGCATCTGCTTTATGTTCAAATCTGTCTTGCCTGTTAAACCTTTTAACTTTTAAGTATCTTAAACATGTTTACCTGTTAAATTTACAGAGCATTAATTTGTAGAACAGAAAAAAATCATTGCCTTAATTTATTATCTGATTAAAATGCAGTCATTTCCGTCACCTTAGCAACTGCTTGAAAAAAGGTGGGCAGTGAGGGGGCAGAGACAAGTCTGTATGTGCCCGAGAAAAGAGTGTGTGCTTGTCAAATTAAACTTGCAATGCTCTCTTGCCATTTGTCTTAAAATGAGATTTCCAGTCTTTGCCAGACCTTTATTTCTGAAGATTGAGTCAATTTCCTGGTTTAATGGGTACACCCCACATATAATAGTAGGTGACTCTTCGTGTCATAAATTACCATATCAGTACCAAATTTTCAGAATCCATTAATCAAGGCCTGCCATTTGACTGATCTCATGGAAAAATTGGCAACAGGAGGTCAAAAGTTTTGTCTGCTAAATTCGATGTATGCATTCTGAAGGGGCAAAGTGCCCCCAATGGCTGAATCTGGAACTACAGTTGTGACACACTGTGCAAGCGCAATAACTTCTTTGAATGGAAGTGATGTGAAAGGCTGAGTGTGTCGTGTTCGGAAACATTTGAGTAGTAATTAGATATGAAATTTTAAAATGATGTGTGTAATTTTTTTCGATTGTAAAAAGGTGTCCTGTAAAAATGATCCTATCACAGCTTAATATGCAGATGAAAATATACTGTAAGTCATTTGAAGGTTGATTTTTCAAAGAGTGTTAAGACTGATATTTTGTGATGCGTTAAAAAAATAGCTGTTTGTTTGACCTGCAGGTGCACATAGCAATTTGACTCAACCAATGGCATGAGACAGGGGCGGGACTACCTGTTTGTCCAAACCACATGGTCAAAGGCATGCTTCTCGTTTCTTAAATTGTGCATCCTCGTTTCCTCACTCTTCAGTCCTCAACCCCGTGACCCACAAACCGATAAAGTCTGCCATCATGAAGGGTGTATAAATGAGTTCTCATTAGAGCTGAGTATCTGAGCACCTGCAACAAGCTTTTGTATGCATTTAAAATGTTATAATAAAGACGCAACACTTCTTTTATTTTGTAGGTTTACATTATAGTCACGGCATATTATACCCTCACTGCTCTTGAAAGACTTAACATTTTTGTCCACAGTTCACAAATATTCTGCGCCCTCCCAAGATAATTGACATGGACCCCCAGGGTCTACAGACCCCAGTTTGCGAAAAGTTGACTTACAGTTAATAATTAAATGTACAAAATAGCATAAAGACCTCAGAAATATACTAGATAGGCCTATACTTAAACCAGAATGAGTTATGCTATATTTCATCACATATTTCATCACATATAGTTTCTCAAGATGGCGCCGAGTATGGCTGCTGCGTCGTGAGCTCCGTCAAAACACTGCAGTTTATTGTTTGTTTTGTTTACAGTTCTGTGTTTTTTTGTCTTGGATGTTGTCTGCCTTATTGTGTACGACAGACAAACGCTTTTGGACATCGGTTCGGCAATCACACACCGAAAACCGGACTTCACATTCCTCAATGCTGACCCGCGGTTTACAAACACGCCAGCGGAGCCCTTTGTTTGGGCTGCCCGGAGAAGGAAAAGAGGAAAAAGAGCCGGTGTTCTCATCAGATTAAGACATCGCGCAAATCGCCCCCCGCTACCCAGTATACTACTGGCAAATGTTCAGTCTCTGGACAACAAGCTCTGCGAGCTGAGAGCGCGGATCTCCTTCCAACGAGAGACGAGAGAATGCTGCGTTATCTGTCTTACGGAAACCTGGATGTCCGCGGAGATTCCAGACTCGGCCATCGAACCCACGGGTTTCTCCGTGCACCGAGCGGACAGAGCGAAAGACCTCTCAGGTAAAAGCAGGGGTGGAGGTGTATGTTTTATGATCAACAAATCATGGTGTGATCAGAGGAATGTACATTTTATCAGGTCTTTCTGCTCTCCTGATCTGGAATTTCTCATGCTTCTGTGTCGACCATTCTGGCTACCGAGGGAATTCACAGCGGTCATTATCACAGCTGTGTACATCCCCCCACAAGCCGACACAGACCGGGCACTCAGGGAACTGTATGGCAGTATAAGTGAGCAGGAAACCGCGTACCCTGAGGCTGCGTTCATTGTTGCCGGGGACTTCAACAAAGCCAACTTCAAAACAATAGCACCAAAATACCACCAACACATCAGCTTCAACACACGAGGGGACTGGGTTTTGGATCATTGCTATTCTCCTTTCCGGGATGGCTACAAATCCCTCCCCCGCCCACCATTTGGCAAATCCGACCACTCTTCCGTTCTGCTTCTGCCCGCTTACAGGCAGAAACTGAAACGGGATGCACCCGCCCTCAGGACGATCCAGTGCTGGTCGGACCAATCAGACTCTGCGCTACAGGACTGTTTTGATCACGCGGACTGGGAGATGTTCTGGTCTGCCTCCGATGACGACATCGAGGTTTACGCTGATAGCGTAACGTGTTTCATCAGGAAGTGCGTAGAGGACGTTGTTCCAACCAAAACAATACGGATCTACCCCAACCAGAAACCATGGGTTAACGGCGATGTTCGCGCGGCACTTACTGCGCGGACCACCGCTTTTAATTCCGGGAACGCGGAGGAGCGTAAACAAGCCAGTTATGCCCTCCGTAACTCCATCAGTGCAGCCAAACGCCAGTACAGGCACAAAATTGAAGTACAGTTCAACACCACTGACTCCAGAAGTATGTGGCAGGGAATTAACACCATCACGGACTATAAACAGAATAAAAACTCCGCCATGAACACCGTTGCCTCTCTCCCGGACGAGCTTAATACTTTTTATGCTCGTTTCGAGGACAACAACAACACCGCCCTCGCAGAGAGAGCACTCGCGGCCGACACTACAGATGATGGTTCACTCTCCGTCTCTGTTGCGGATGTAACCCGATCCTTTCGACGGGTGAACATTCGCAAAGCCGCGGGTCCAGACGGCATTCCGAGCCGCGTCATCAGAGCATGCGCGAACCAACTGGCTGGTGTTTTTACGGACATTTTCAACCTGTCCCTCTCCCTGTCTGTAGTCCCCACATGCTTCAAAACATCAACCATTGTGCCTGTACCGAAGCAAGCCAAAATCACTTGCTTAAATGACTGGCGTCCTGTTGCCCTCACCCCCATCATCAGCAAATGCTTTGAGAGGTTGATCAGAGATCACATCTGCTCTGTTCTGCCCACCTCTTTGGACCCATTGCAGTTTGCCTACCGTAACAACCGCTCCACTGATGATGCCATTGCATCTACAATACACACTGCTCTCTCCCATCTGGAAAAAAGGAACACGTATGTGAGAATGCTGTTTGTAGACTACAGCTCAGCATTTAACACCATAATGCCCTCCAAGCTTGATGAGAAACTCCGGGCTCTGGGCTTAAACAGCTCGCTGTGCAGCTGGATCCTGGATTTCCTGTCAGGCAGACGTCAGGTGGTTAGAATGGGCAGCAACATCTCCTCATCACTGACCCTCAACACTGGAGCCCCGCAGGGCTGTGTTCTCAGCCCACTCCTGTATTCCCTTTACACACATGACTGTGTGGCGACACATAGCTCCAATGCCATCATTAAGTTTGCTGACGATACGACGGTTGTAGGTCTGATCACTGACAATGATGAAACAGCCTACAGAGAGGAGGTGCACACTCTGACACGCTGGTGTCAGGAGCACAACCTCTCCCTCAACGTCAGTAAAACCAAGGAGCTTGTGGTGGACTTCAGGAGGAAAGACAGAGAGCACAGCCCCATCACCATTAATGGAGCACCGGTGGAGAGAGTCAGCAGCTTCAAGTACCTCGGTGTCCACATTACTGAGGAACTCACATGGTCCGTCCACACTGAGGCCGTTGTGAAGAAGGCTCACCAGCGCCTCTTCTTCCTGAGACGGCTGAGGAAGTTTGGAATGAACCAACACATCCTCACACGGTTCTACACCAGCACTGTAGAGAGCATCCTGACTGGCTGCATCACCGCCTGGTACGGCAATAGCACCGCCCACAACCGCAAAGACCTGCAAAGGGTGGTGCGAACGGCCAGAAACATCATCGGAGGTGAGCTTCCCTCCCTCCAGGATATATATAACAGACGGTGTGTGAATAAAGCTCGGAGGATTATCAAAGACTCCAGCCACCCGAGTCATGGGCTGCTCTCACTGCTTCCATCAGGCAGGCGGTATCGCAGCATCAGGACCCGCACCACCCGACTACATGACAGCTTCTTCCCACATGCAATAAGACTTTTGAACACATGATCTCTCACGATCAACAATCAGCACTGCACTTTATTAATCCTCATTTGTCAATATATTCTCGCTCCCAATTCAGTTAGTGTATATATATATTTATACCCTTATCTAGTGTATGTGTATTCTTCATTGTGTGTATTGTGTACATTTGATATGTAAATTGTTGTGTAGGTATGTGTACATTTGTTATGTAAATTGTGTTGTGTAAATGTTGTTATTGTAAAGTGGTTTATGTCTCGTCACTGTCATTACTGCAATGTTGCTCGGAACTGCACACAAGAATTTCACCTGCTGTTGCACTCGTGTACACAGTAGTGTGACAATAAAGTGATTTGATTTGATTTGATTTGATTTCTTGTCTGGTGTTGAATCAATGAGACCGAGGGATCCGTGCAATGGCCATTGGTCATTACTGCACACTAATTCTGAATGAGAATGTGAATTCATCTGACATAATCTGACTCTTGCATTATTCATGGAAAGGTAGAAAGAGAGAGAGAGAGAGAAGGAGAGCTGTCGCATTCAGTAGATGCAAGAACTTGTGTGCCTCCCCGGTTCCTTTCATCAACAGATGATCCCACCTGTTTCCCTCCTAAACCTATCGCTCTCGCTCTCCCTCGATCTCTCTGACACCACCCCTTTCTTTCTCACTATCTCACCCTCTTTTTTTTCTCACCCTCTCCCTCTCTCTGGTTGCTATCTGTTCTCACATCCTGTGGATCTTCATGAAGCTGATGAGTGAGTTTCTCGGGAAGGAGGAAGGAGAGGGGGGTGGTTTGTATGATGCTGTGTATCTGCATTCTGGCTGCGACCATGCTTTCCATTCGCACTTAATGTGTCAAGATTTCTTCCCTCTTGCACATGAGATCGCTGCAGAAGTATGCAGACACTGTTGGTTTGAGAGAGAGTGAGAGAATAGGGAAAACAGAAGGAGAGAGAGAGTGAGAGAGACTGTATGTGCTTCAGACTGCGCAGTAATGCCTTGGCAGCTCCGGGAAGCAGGCACTCGTCCGCTTCAGTAATCTGCTGTTCTTCCTTGCAGGCATCGGATGAGGAGATGCAGACCATAAGGTAAGCAGCTTTACCTTTTTCTTGGTTTCTGTCTTTCTACCCCTCTTATTCTCTTCCCTTAGTGTCTGTTTGTCGCTGATGCTCTTTCAATGCTCGTTAAAGCAATTCAGAGTCAGACTGCAGCTGGTATTTACACACACAGTGATGTTGGAAGCAAGATTACCCAGTTTCCTCCACTAAAATCAGGATTTTAGGTAAATCGGTCTCTGCTTGAAGAGCTCTAGCTCTAGACATTTGGTAATGTGTTGCAGACCTCATCCTAATATGTTTTTTTCGATTTTACATTTGCGTTTTACGTATGTGCATGTATGTTTTCCTTCTTTCTTCAAATGGGTCTTAATCATTTTGTGGAAAGGTTTATTAGAAAAGACCCGTAAAGCTTTGAGAAACGCATTATCTGAATAGCAGCTTTCTATTGGCTGGAGAATATTCAAGCCCTGCATGTGCTGTTATCAGATCACCTTTCCTTATGGCACCATCAGAAATGGAACTTGGGAAATTATTTATGAGGATGCTAAGTGCTCACTGCTGCTGCTGTATATTATGGTACACAAGTCATGTGGAGGAAAGGTATGACTCAAGCGCTGTAGGGGAGGCTTGATGGATTTATTGGGGGGTCACTCTCCTTTGCATGAATTATTAATAGATTACGGAGCAAAACTGATATGTTAAAAGTCATACTGTTGGATTCGAGGTGGCTTGTCTTTGTATTGGTAAGAGAAATGTAACTACATAGAAAATATATTCGTGAGGGCTTTGCATCCATGATGTGTGCTCCAAGAACAGTTGTCATAGTGGATCACAGTGATTGCCGAGAAGGTGTCAATTTGCAGACCAGCAGTCCAACATGCATTACCTAAAACACGTCATGCGTTTTTTATATCTGTGTCTAACTTATATACAACAGTATTGGTAACATTTTACCATAAGGTTGTATATATTAACATTAGTTAATGCAATGGCTAACATGATGATCATATTCCAGCATTATTATGAATAGAATAGAAGCTGTTATTGCCACACAGCAATGCATATGGAAATGGCTGTAGGCACGGCAATGTAACATCAACAGTTTTGTTGTAAGACAATATACAATACAGAATACATTATATCATACAGTACAAAGCACTACAGACCAATATATACAATACAGTGCAGTACAATACACTAAGTAATGTGCAAGCTACATTTCCAAACAATGTTCAACAACAATATAACAACAATGTTATATATATATATATATAACACAGAGGATCATTTCAATCTGAAAATCTGTAGATTCTATTTGTGCTCGAAATGTAATGTACAGTCTAGAGATGCAGAATATAGATTTCTTTTATTGTGATTTAACCTGGGCACCCAATATGAATGTGCATGCTTAACAAGTTGGAGGCAATTGATGGGTGAGGAAAATATTTCCATCGCTCTGTATGTGAAGATACTGCATTGCTTGTTTTAAGCATAATCAAAGAATCATTAGGTCAGCGCTGCTGGGGTGAGATGAGTGTTTACAAGAACAGAATATGCAAACATAAGGTAAAACACCAATTATCATCCCAATTTATTGCAATAAGCCAGCATGGCCTTGACCCCTCAGTGCAGTGAATCTGATGTAACTCGCTGAAATTGCTCCATCTTGGTCCTTTTGTCTCTTTCTCCAGTAAGTCCACTTTCAGTTCATATATATTTAAGAAATACAATACAGTACCACTTTAGTAATCCCCAAGTGGCAATGTAGTTTGGACAACACAGACCATAGATTATATCTGAAAAAGATATGGTGGACTTGGAATATGTTGTAAATACATTATGTGGAATGTGTAGTTCTATCGGGAAGACACGCAGGCTTGAGTGAGGTTTAAGATGCCATTTATTTGATGAATGTAAAACAGAAAAGTAATGTCTCTCTTTGGCGTAGGCCCCGTCTGGCGGTCCGAGGGAGTTGTACTCGGAACCATCATATCCTGCCGGAGATAGGAGGCAGGGGCGAGGAGCCTACCCCCGTGCGGGATGGGGCTCAACTGGTGGTGGTGGGGTGGTGGAGGCTGCCATGTTAGCGCACTGAAACAGCAATGTGATAGATTGGGAGCAGACTTATAAATGGCTTACCTGCGATTGGCTAGGAATTACCCAGCTAATGGTGTGATGGTGTACAGCTGCTAGTCTTCCCGCTAGAACTACGCTGCGCTCACATTTATGTACAATGAAATACATTATGGAATATACCATTTGTGAAAAATACAGCAAGTGTAATCAGAACCAGAGCGAGAATAAATATACTATGAAATAGACAGTGTTACTATGTTAATTATGGATTACACAATAATGTACACTGTAAAAAATGTTAGGTACCTACATTGAATTGTTACCATACTAAATTAGCTGGTGTTATTATGTCAAAAATGTATTATATTTGACTAATTCAACATGAGAAATTAAGTTACTGTACACACATGAAAGTCATTTTTCACTTTTACAGTAATCAAGTAGAAATAGATCTTTGAGGTAACTATTGTAGGTTATCACATTTCAGGTCCTATAACATTCTCTCTTCCTCAAATTATTTTGTCATTTTTCACAACAAAGCTAAATAACAGATACAAATAGCTATATTTTGCATGAAGAAAATGGGGCATATTTTTTGCATATGGCAACATCAAAATTAATTTTATTAAAGTCAAAATTTTATAAAATCTGACTAAATCAACCTGATTAAGTAGGTTACACCAACAAAAGTAATGGGTTAGATCAAGTAGAAAAAGATCCTTGAGGTAAAAATGGCAGGTTAACCCTTTATTCAGTGCATATTTTTTCACTTAATTTCTTTCACCCAAATACAGTATGTCTGGAATATGGATATCAGATAAAACATGAAGTACCAAACATTGTAATTTGTAATCTACTTTTGTAGTCCAGTATATAGAATATATATAAATTGATATATATAGTATATATAGTTGATTAACTCAATGTAGCTTAAAACAAGTTGAACAAAAATGGTTCATGTTATCAGTGATGAATTAACAATTTGAGAAGAGAATGGAACAAAAGTTATGATTATCTTCCACAAAGTGTGTGTTTGTCACATTTGATCATTTTGTTGGTTTCAGTAGACTTTGCTTTGTATATTTACATTGTTAATGTGATTGAAAGCAGTCTATGTTTTGCAGCCTTGGGCTCTGATGTTCTCTGTCTGTGCTGAAGAGTTCTCCTATTATAACATGTTTTAAATCAATCAGTGCTGCTATTTTTAGCACGTTTGAGCTCATGTGTTTGCTCTTGTATGTGTACATATGCGTGCATGTCCAGCGCAGTTTTCCTCATACTATTCAACCTGTCAATACAATTTGTCTTGCAGGCTGAATATTTTATGTACTAGCAGATCTGCACATCTCAGGGGTATTGTTTGAGTATGATTATGTTTCTTTTCAATTGTTGAGAAATATGAGGCCTTCACATGTTGAAGAAATTGTTGAATCTCAAGAAGGCTTTCAACAACAAGGTTTGTTCTTATTTCATCCCCAAATGTAGCCCTCTATATACAGTATATCTATGTCATAACAGGTAAACTGCAGTTGTTACAATGAGAAGCTCTTTCTACTTGATCTAATCCTTAATATGTGTTTTGTTGGAGGAACTTAATGCCAGCTTGATTTAGTGGTTATATTTTTTTACTTGAATCAAACCAGTTAATTTAGATGTTATGAAGCACATTTTTCTCAGTTTGCATAAGGAAAGTAAGGCCTATCAATTCAGCAAACCCCTCAAATTTTGTAAAATGAACCCTTCAAATTTTGAAGAATCTAATGAGAATCATCATTGAGGTGATAGGGGTGGGGGGTCATCATTTTACTTATGCAAATATAATTAATGTTTTCTTTTTTTTTTATTATTTAGGATGAATTATGACTCAGATGTTTGTGAAATTCACCCAAATATTGTATAGTACGTGAGGTATATTAAGGGAAGGTGCAGATATGGCCTACCATTTTCGAAAGTGCCAAAAACAGTACGTGTTGATGAAAAGCTTAGAATTAAAAAAACCCAACTGAAATATTCCACTGGGATGGCACAATCCAATCTCATTTAGTGCCTTTATAGGAATTTGTCCCAGCAAACTTTTGCATCCTAGTTTTCAACCAAAAAAAAATCATCTAGATCTCTGAGCAAAAATGAATCCCAGTTGATTTGCTGGGCATCATGACACATTTTAACATGGCCTTCGGCACATCGTGTTGCTGCTTCATTTTGGATTCCTGTTCCACCCATCAGATTTCAGTTGCTCGTCTTCAATTCTGCCTGGATAGACTGTACTGATTCTTCTCCTCTTCGTTTATCTGCCATCTGCAGGCCGCATAATCCACTTAAGCCATAATTATTCCCCGCTGTTTGCAAGTGGGTTGCTGGTGGAAGGAGGGATGATGTGAGATTGAAAGTAAGAGTAAGAGATACAGAGCCAGAGAGAAAGACAGAAAGAGGAACAACAAATCAAGTTTGGACTGAGAGTGACTGTATTGTTCCCATTGTGCATTATGTGCGTTTTTGTTGCATGTCTATTAAAACACACAAATATTGACTGCTGTTGAGTTACTGGGATAGTTCATCAAAATATAAAAATTATTTTGGGATTTACTCCAACATTTTATTCCAAACTTTTCGTTTTTTCTGTGGAACAAAAAATTACATTTTTTGAGGAATTTTCAGCTCTGTTTCCATACAAAGACAATTCCTAGTGATCAAAAAGATAAGACAAGTCATCCAAAAGAAGCCATAACTTAACTTTGAGTTAGGGAAAACTGAAATTTTGTTCTTTAATTATGGAAAATCTGAGCCAGATCCACTGAAAATCACTGTACATGACTGTGGCTACATTTTTGCAAAATTAAATAATGTGGGTCCTTGACGTATTGCGGCAGTTTCGAGGTGAAATGTCCACTGTGTGACGCTAAAAGCGAGTTAAATGTTCTCCCAAACAGATATGTTTTTTAAAGGTTAATGATCTATTGAATTTTAAATCATCCAAATTGACCTTCTAACCATCAAGCTTAAACCTAAACCGAAAAACCTAAAAATGATGATGGCGATAACAAAACACAATGGCTGAATTAACCATGTCATTATGTTGCACCTCTTACACTACCTACACTTTTCAAGACTCATACTCGGGTCCTTTGCATCATACTGTAGTGTAGTGTACTCTATCTGTTCAGCCACTGTGCGATTCTTCTTACCTGAAGAAGCTTATAAATGTAAGTTATGTGTGATTATTCTATAGTAAAATTGTTTAGACTAGGAACAGGGCGAAAGGTACATGTAAATGAACTGATAACTTTACATGTGAGTCATTGTTGTAGTGCCTCTAGTGTTCATTTCACCAGGACACAGATGCAATACGTACAACAAACAATGTAAAAATCCTTTTGCAAAACTGTTACTATAGTAACGTGGTCCTTGGAGACCAGGTTGGAAAATCTCTGCCTTTACTGTATCTTACAGATCCCAAATCTTGTCACATCCGCTTACATATATGAGAACAAACCACATTTTGCCATCAAAACTGCCATGATCGCGGTACCATATCACACCCTGAGCGCAATCACAAATGATGACAGAATGTTCATTTTTGGGTGAACTATTCCTTTAAGCCATTGAGTTTGAGATGTGAATGTGTGTGCAGTGCATCTTGGGGTTCATTTCAATGCAACTACGTTTGGGTCTGTGATGAGGGGGTTTCCTGGGAGATAATCTCCCTGCGTTGAGAGGCGCAGAATACAAAGTGATGGGAGAGGCTGTTTCACACCTCTTCAGTTTTTCCGTCGCACTCATTCCTTTCTTCTGTCTTGTTCCTGCCCCTAAAATCTCCCAGCTCTACTTGTCTTCCATTATCTCCCTCGATCCTCTAAAAGCTGCTCTTTCCGAAAGATCAAATGCAGCCAATGAAACGGATATGCCCCCCCCCCCCCCCCCCACCTTGATAAAAGGCGTTGACTTTCTAAGGCCTGTTGTGGGAGTATACTTGCCCCTTGTGATGTGGTAAGTGTTTTGGGGGAGGATTTAGGGAGATGGTGGTATATTCCCCGCTGTTATTCGGAGAAGAGAGAAAAAAGAGTGATGAGTCAGAGGTGGGGGAAACCATAGAACAAGGAAAATCTAGTGGAGCAATACCCCCCAGCCCCTCCTAAGACCCGGCTATGGTGTCCACATACTTTTGGCCACTTAATTTTTATGGAAGAAGGCATCATGAATGAAACAGGTCAGAACAGTTCTCTTTCATTGCGAATACATTTGTTAATAATGAACAACGTAATAAATGAATGCATGAATGTTTAATACAAATATCCCCAAGCTGCAGTGCTCTATATATTATCTACATCTACTTCTGCTTGTGATGTTTTTCTTGATGAAGTCTCAAGCAGTCTCATTGCGTTCCCACCACAATTCATCTCATTGCCCACGAACGCACCAGTGCAAGGGTGCATTCACACCAATTCATTGGCACAGTGGCACTGGCCCAAAGAGGTTAATTACGCCTGTCGCAGCATGTTCATACTCGGCGTGACAGTTTCATGCATGTAGCTCCAAGATGAATCGCATTCTTGTGACAAGTTTGGTGACACTTTCTTAATTGCTGTCGCTATCATTTTGTAATGTGATTGCAAGCCACCTCCTGCCATTGTCTTTGCTCTGTTGGCAGGATCTCCAGCAGTATGTCAGGGCTGCACGGACAAGGTAACAGACGCAAGCAGGAATAAGTGGAATCCCAGTTAGGGAGCAGAGAATTTATACACAGACCTTCATGAGAAGTGGCCTTCTGCGAAAAACCATGAAAAAGATATATATCGGGAAAACTGCCCTTAAAACCTCTCGAAATGGTTGTAAACATCAGAAAAAGAGGTAAGATGCTCTCTCGACCTCGTCGTCCGCCCACTACAGTCATCTCATCATCCATGCGCATCACCGTTCTTCCCATCATGAGTTTTAGCAGAAGTGCTATTACCACAAGTGTTGACCAATGAATGTGCCATTGTACACATCGCATACGATAATCATCTGCTCTCCAGTCTACTTGTGAGTTATGAAGTGTGATTGGTTCGTTAAATATAGCTATTAAAATTCTGCACAATGTTTATTCCCCTAGAAGTGAGATTTTAATAAAATTGCAAAGTAGGCTATATCTGAATCTAGGCAGTTTGTTCCTCTGTGCCAGTTCAATTGCAAACTACTTTTCCCCCATTGTGATCAGCTTGTATTATGGTGCTATTTTATGCAAAAAAAAAGGCCATTTTAGAAAAATGTTTGACCTATAGAACTGTACAGTGTTACATACTGTATATTGTCCACAGTTTGTCCGAGAAAAGCATTTCCCATACAGAAATCTGACACATGGCCACAAATTTACATATATATATATATATGTATAATGGTGTTTTTTATCTTTGAGGACTTTCAGCCCTGTTACTTTTCTATTTAAACTGTTTTCACAATGTGACTAGGAGGAGGGTGGGGACGGGCCGGTTCGTAGGGCTAATTGGCCGATGAGGGGGATAAAGCCGAGCTGGATACAGCATTTCAAGAGAAAGAGAGCCACACGCAGCTGCCATGTGTGTTTATGTTTGTGTCTGTTTGCAGCTGAGTTGGGCTTTTATGGCACAAGTTATCAGATGGCAAAAGGAGGATGTAACAAAGGTTCAGGTTGGGTAGATAAAGGAGGAAGCGGGAACCAGCTGAACACTCAAAATAATGTTTAATGAAAACATAGATGGACACAAAAATATACACACATGGCAGCTGCGTGTGGCTCTCTCTCTTTCTAACTGACTCAGTTTTATCCCTCTCCTCGGTTGATTAGTTCGATTTGGGGCTGGCCGTGTGCACTAACGACCCAGCTCCGCCCTCCTCCTTGTCACACTTCTCCCTCCTTTGCCTCAGGCTGGGGAACCCCTGGCATGACGTAACCCCCCCCCCCTTCGCGACCTTTCGAGACCAGGGATGGAGACAAGGAGAGGGAAAAGGGGAGAGGTAAAGTGCGAGGCGGAGTGACGGTGATAGAGAGAGAGAAATATAAATTGCTCGCCGGTTTCCAGACACGCCGTCGCCTGGTCTTCGACCGCTCCTCCACCCTCTGGTTGATCGGAGCGAGTCCCCCCGATCCCTGGCGGATGGAATCCCCCTTTGCGTTCTGGTGGCTGTGAGCAAGCCCCTCCACCCCTGGCAGCGGCTCCACCACTCCAGGTTGCCGGAAGCATGCCGTTCCTTCGTGTCCAGGCGACTAGCAGCGACTCCTCCATCCCCGGCGGATGGCTGCTCCTTTGGACGGACGGCAGTGGCGAGGACTCCACGACAGCGCATCCCTTCTCCCTCATGGGTTTCGGAACCAATGTAACAGGGTTTAAAATGGGCAACGTAGAGGCGGGAACTGGCTGAACAGTCAAAATAATGTTTAATGAAAACTTAAAAAGACACAAACAAAACACTCACAGTAGCTGCGTATGGCTCTCTCTCTCTCTCTCTCTCTCTCTCTAACTGCCGCATCCAGCTCGGCTTTATCCCTCTCCTCAGCTGATTAGCCTGATTGGGGGCCAGCGATGCAAACGCACGGCCTGACCCCACCCTCCTCTTCGTCACACACACTTTCACTAATTTATATTATTTGTCTTCTATCAATGTCCAAAAGTGGATGTGCATGCATTGCAGATGTTCTTTTTGTCATTTTTCTGAAAGTCCTACATATTCCCATCATAGTGTCATTTCCAGCACATCTCAAATTATGTTTAATATGATTCAGTGATGGAAATGTTTTTTTTTTATTTATAAAATGGCCACTTTCTTGTATTGCTAAGGCTTTCATATATCAAATGTTATGTATCCTAAATACACAAAATTAAATAATATTTTTACGTATAATTGTGAATTATTTGGCAAAATAGAAATAAAGATGTTCTGCTCACAAGTGATTGATTTTCTTTGTTTTCTATAAACATCACTTGTCTCATAAATTGTAAGCATGTTCTTCACTAACACTTTTGTTAACTTGGTTAACAAGTACACTAACTTTTGACAATGGAAAAGTATCTAAAATAAATGAAAAATGTATGAATAGAAGGTTTCTAAGTCACTTTTAATGAGATCTTATAACAAAAAGTATAAAGTTACTCCTGGGAAGTTGAAGATACACCAATATATGGGAATACTGTATACACTGTATGTACATACACCCATATATGGGCATATACACTGCATGTACATATTGGAAATCACTATGATTTGGGAAAATGTGATACATATATATAAAAAAGAGGAACAGGGTCTCCAAATCAATCGAGGACAGTGCATTCTCTGTCAACTGCACATGCTGCAAACATCTCTGCCACATTTGCAAAGGGGCAGTGGATTATTCGTAGGTGGGGCGTAACAGGACATATGTATTATAAACGTCTTTTCCATACAATACATTGCCATATATCAGATCTCTGCATACTGTAGGTCTGGCTCTAACAAAAATGTACCATGGTATGATTTAAAATGAGCAATCTTTAAATATTTAGTTATTTGTTTATTTGTTAAAAATTCATTCATTTAATTTAGCTATGAAATAAAAATGTGTAAATCTTAAAAATAGGCTGACATTTTTTTCCTGACAAGTTCTTTGACGTTCCTTGTAGTATAATGCAAATACCATGGTATACGAATATGGTAAACATTCACTACCATGCTATTACTATCTGAAACAATTACAATACCATTGTATGGCCATGGTTTGTTTTCGTAAGGGGGATCTAGTCTGTAAATCAGGCTTGAGGTCAGTATTGAGGCACCAGAAGTGATAATAGTGTGTGAAACTGTGTTGTTTGTGCTCTGCTGTACTTGTGGTCTTTTGAGAATAAGTGTGTGCCTGCCTGTGTGTGTGTGCTCACTTTCAAATACATGTGTGTATCAATTGACATTTAGCAGTCAGATTGGTTATATTCACACTAGTGTCGACACGTGTCAGTCTCCCCTTGCTTCATCACTGTCTCTGATCAAGTTTGGTTTGTGGCAGCTAATAAGTCATTATAATTCTTCCCGCATCTGTCCATGAATACTAAACCATTAAGAGCCATCAGTGGTTCTCTTACATATCGTAAAAGGCTTTGTTTCGTTCCATCTCTCTACCTCCATCCCTGCTTGTGTGTTTGATCTATAAATAGATCTGTACATGACAGTGGTCATGTGACTCAGGATCAATGTGGGAAATGGGGAAAAATGAATGATGAGGATTAATAAAGGCCAGTAAGCCTGAATTATCAAAGCACTCTCAACATGACAGTGTTTGACTTTTGTTAAATGGATATGATAAGTGGGTTATCTGCCAGTTATTGACAGTGTCAGTGACATCTCAAAATGACAGCTAAAATAAAGCACGTTGCAGTTAATACGTACTGTATGTAAATCTGGTCAAAACTGAGTCCATGTTGAGATGCTTTATGGGTTTTATCAACTAAATTGTTTTAAAACGTCGTTATCGTTCAAACGTATCGAGTCTCAGTCACAATCTGATCCATGGAAATGGAGAATTCAGAAACCTATTTTTTTACCATTCTTGTTCAATACATGAAGTCAATGTTCTGTAAAACCGTGTGTCTATGTGCAGCTCTCTGCAGGAACAGAAGGAAGACCTGCGGAAGCGTCTCTCTTACACCACACATAAGCTGGAGCTTCTAGAGCGTGAGTTTGACTCTACGAGGCAGTACCTGGAGACTGAGCTGCGTCGAGCCCAGGAGGAGCTCGACAAGTTCACCGACAAACTACGCCGGTAAGAGGCACAGTTAAACAGGACCCATAGCAAGATAGACTTCCTTTTTTTAAGGAATTTGAAACAACTGTCTGCTTCTCAAAATGCCGTTACTATGCACTAAAATGCAATGCCTAAAGGTCTGAGATCACATTGAAAATCTGGAATTCACAATCTAATTTGAACCAGGAAATAAACAGATTAATTATGAACAAAAATATTTATATTCCTGAACTTTTGTGACCATTTTAAAGCATTTGAAGCTCAGATTTTCTTGCTTCCTCTTAAGCACACAAAATGTTCTTTGTAACATTCTCTTTATCATGCTGTGATAACATGGAGCATTATGTATGCTCATGTCAGCTCAAGTGCATGCTGTCTTTAAAACAAAAGGAGGACATACCAAATACTAAGCAATTCATCTTGTCTCTAAAATTGTAATGCTGAGAACATAATTTGTAATAAAAAAAATACATTAGAAAAATTAGACATTTTAACTAGTGGTCCCTTTTGGACCCCACAGTATTTTCTTTGCTGGTGATGGGAAAGTACATAGTTTTGAGCGTAGCTAAAGACTATGCATTTATTGGGATATATGTTGGGTACTAAGTAATAAGGTACTTTAATACAATTACATTTAAAGCCACAAAGTAGTGTACTGTATTACATTTTAAGTTACTGTAATCAGGTTACAGTTACTGACTTTCATTATCAAGTTTAATTTAATTTAATTTTAAGTACATTACTTGGGTACACATATTTAAAAAATAATATTATTCACGTAGAATGCATTTGAAACATGAATTGTGTAAGTTTTTACATCTGTTTGCATTTCTGTAGGGCTTGTGCCCTCTATTGAGTCATTATAAGGGAGACGGAAAGGATGTATGCTGCTGAGTGTGACTTGTGTGCAACAATGAACAAGGAGAAAATATAGACATTATTTTGAATTTACTGAGCAAACAAGCAAAGGGGGTAATTCACTAACAATTCATTGAGGACAGTAAATGTGGCATTTATTAGCTTGTCCTTTCTGCACTGGTTTAGTGTCCCATTCAGTAAAAGATTTATGCAGATTAGGCAACATTGCAAACGTGCCCACAAAAATCTATGCTAAACGCAATTTGCACTCGCAATTCTGAACCTGTGGGCCGATTCTGGGCGCAATGCAGCAGAGGATGCAGCAGGCCACCCATGATCTGACACACTCTACCGGGACTGTACAGTGTACAGCATCAATGCACTACTGTGTTCCAGACATCACAATAATCTCTTTATTATGCCGAAAGTATGCTTTACTGCCCCATGCATCAGGATATATGACAGGATGCAATGCTCTTTCCATAATTCGATCATAAATTGATGAATTACCGCTGCCATGATCGATAGAAAATGTACACAAGCATCTTTACCGCCTGCATAATGTAAATTGTGCCAGGCAATTTTTGTGAATGAAGCACAATCTATAATGAGCCTAATTTACATAGAAAGAATGCCTTTTTGCATGGAAAGGAATAACAATGATTGAATTTAAATACTGAAGACGTAGCACAATTAAAATGCAGGTGGTCAGTGATGCAACTGTTTAGTTAATTCACCCAAAGGCTTTTTAGATTAAAGTGTTTTAGAAAGCAACTTCAAAGTAATTTGTAATGTGATTACTTTTTCAAATAGGTAATTAGTAAAGTAATCTGAACACAATTTTAAAGAAGAAATTTAGAGTGGGTTACTGTTTTGTGTAATTTACCCTACATTGACTGGGACATCATCGTTATAAAATTGTGCCACAGACTCCTTTACAGCATACTGTTTCCATTTCTTTCCATTTCTTTTCGTATGCAAAAGCATGCAAGGATGCAGACTTCGAAAATCCATCCGAGCACCTTTGGTATTTTTATTTTCAACGTACAATGATTTGGGACCCACTAATTCTAATCTTGCACACAATTTAGTATGAATGGTTGCAAACTGAAAAGCAGGGATTGTTTTACTCTGGCATCTGATGGTTGATGCCAAGTGTGGAGGAGTCAAGTATGGTTTCGTCTCCTCGGTCCGTTGTAAAATACATTTTATGAATTGAGATTGCAACAAACAATATAATAATAAAGATGAACAGGTGCACTAGCAGTTTTGGCATCCAACTTAAAAAAACAAACAGGATTAACTGGAAAGCCTTTTAGATCTTCCTAAGAGTGCTGGATTTTAAGAAAGCGTTTTGTTAATGTGTGTTTCCCACAGAATACAGAGCAGTTACTCAGCATTGCAGAGGATCAACCAGGACTTAGAGGATAAAATCCACCGAAATGTGAGTGCACAAATTGGCCACACTCTAAAAAGCCCAGCCACACATTACACAAGAGATTTCAGTTGATCTAACTGAGCGTGCATGCACTTGAAATGTGTGTTGAAATGTGTAAATGTTTTTGTCTCGTGCATGTTTACGAGTACTCATCTACCTCTTTATACAGTACAGTTTCCTGTTTTAATATGTTTTAGGATAAAAGTGTTCAAATTTCTTTCCACACTTCTGTATGTGTTTGCATTTTCATTAGTGAATGTGTTAAACATAGTGCGAGGGATTTGAATATCAATACATCGCCATCGGTGCGACTGGCGTTAATTAAACTCCATAACAACAGCCTGTCCACCTTTGCATGACATTGTGATAGTGAGTCTAGTTATACTAGCAAATTCAGCATCACAGCCTGCTAGTTAATTTGAAGCTTGAAACAATTTATATATTTATATATTAAATTATAATTGGCCTACCTGCCGCAGTACATATCACAACCTTTACATGTCTGTATTAGAATTCCACATACAGGGTTTACTCTGAATTTGTTATAGATGAATACGCTTTTTTAGCAACAAATTGCGTCAATGATGGTCCATTAGGATGTCAGTTATGACCTAGAAGGTTATGGGCTCAGGTATCAAAGGACAATGATGTGCAAGTCATCTAATATCAGGCTTATATTGATGTTCCTTTGAGCACAGCAACTAATTCCCAACTGGTTCAGGGCTGTCCTAGAATGATTGAACACGTGCACTGACTTCTGTGTGAACGTGTGTATATTCATACTACTGGTCTATTAGGATCTATAGCAGAGCACCTCAACCTTAAACGCTCAGGCGCCACAAAGAATGATCCCTTTAGCCTTAATGGCTGCACTCCTACTTTTATATCACAGCAACGGTACAGTATGTATAATGATAAAGCTATTTTTGCAAGACAAAATGTAATACTGTATATTACATGACCATTTAGTAATGCAACATTTTTTGGGATTATTCAGTGAATTAAATACAAATGAAATGCACTTTGTCTAATTTGATTCTTTACTTTTTTCACTGACCTTTTTATTTGAAACTTGATTGGTGCAAAATAAAGGATTAAATAAACAGTTCACCCAAAAATGATAATTCCCTCATCATTTACCCCTATGCCGTCTCTGGGGGAGTAGATTTCAGGGGGGAGGTAGCCAATAATAATCAAAACAAGCAAGTACAACATCAGTTCCATGATCAATGGATATATGTAATCGCTTCAAGCTGCAACCCAGAAAATGTCGGTTAATGGGAGAAAAATAACTTTGGGAGAAACCAGACTCACTGTGGGGGCCAGTTCCCCTCTGGCTAACATCATGAATATAATGCCAATTTTATTATGTATAGTGCAAGTCATGGTTTAAAATGATTAAACTATGTAAGTGTTAAGGGCTGGTGTTTAAACAAAGATTTTGTATGAACTGTAAGATTAATGACTAATGTCTTTGAAGTCCATCCTGTATTAACTGCAGTTCACATAGATGCAATTGTCCTTGTTAATTGGCTGATGGAGGCTTTTGTTGGCAATTGATGGTCTATGTATTCCATTTCAAGAGTGTAGTTTTACACCAGTGTATACATACATTTTAAGTATTGCATTACGTGCCTAGCATTACAAACGCAGTTTTGTTCCTGACATGTGGTCCTCTTACCCAGTCACAGCACCACGATGATGAGAAACGAGCTCTCAGTAGAGAAATCATCGTCCTCAACAATCACCTCATGGAGGCAAAGATGACTATCGAGAAGCTGAGAGAAGACAATGTAAGTGATATATGATATTATTTCTTACCAACATTGAGGCTTAATGGCCACCCATTGAAGGAATGTGTATTAGCTTTTGATTACCTACTCTTCCTTTTCTGCTAATATTCTCAATAGGACTTGTACAGGAAGGACTGTAACTTGGCTGCCCAGCTCTTGCAGTGCAATAAGTCACACTACAGAGCCCAGTTATCTGAGGTAAGTTAGCAAACATGTATGCGTTTTTAACAGCAGTTGCATCATAAATGTGCATCACACCAAAGATATATTGATTAAAAATGTATGTCCTCATTATTTGGCCAATTTTATCTGCTCAACCACATGAAAATAGATGTTTGTTTTTTTTTGTTTCCAACTCATAAATTATATCTAGCTATTAAATAGTACTATTTAATACAATTATTAAGTAGTTGGAATATTAAGCACTATTTCACTGTAATGTATAAATACAATTGTAACCCAGACGTGCATGTAATCGTACTGTAAGAAAGTTGAAATGGGTTTTGGCCTTGATGAACTCATAAGATATTTACCAAAAGATATTTAATCGAAATAAACACCACTATCTCCTTCAGTGCAATATCTTTTTACCACTAACTCTGTAAGCTGGAGAAACGTTTTTGAAAGACTGATATCATTGTAGCAACGAAAAAAGAAGCAGGATCGCCCAGTATTTAGGTCAACCATAGCAAATCAAGTTCTTGTTTAAAGAAATATTGAGGTTCTGTCCCAAATGAGCAGCGGTGACCTCTTTAGCAGGGCCACAGTAGTAAAAATGTTGAAGTAATGATAGTGTGTACCAAAAGAGTCAGGCGGTTTATTTAGTGAATCCACTCTTAGCCTTGTGCCAGTCCCATGATGTCTAGAGCAGAGACTCATGTTGGCACACTGCCTGCTTGAAGAACCTGTTCATATCTGGCAGATATATCTGAATGGAAACATCAATGAGTCTGTTACACAATGTGCTCAGGGAATTCAGCCTTGCAGAGAGTTTATAAGACAATCAAATTATTGGCACTTAGAGTCCGTTAGAAAATAAAGTACGTTTTTTAACAGGACAAAAGATGTCTCAAGTGGTTATGAGGAAGAAATTCTATAAAACCATAGAGAAATGTTTTTCAATTTAAAGAGTATAAAAAGTTATTTGCACACAGTGTTTGCACTGGTTTAGCACCCAGTTCACTAAAGGAATGATGCAGATCAGGTCACGATTAAAAACGCATCCACACACTGCACAGGGCAATTCCAATCTTGCGGGCCAGTTCTAAGTGCTACCAAAGTCCCTTTCAAGGCAAGTCAATCCACTCGGCAGCCATCTTTGGAATACTCCAGTGCAGGTTGGGCAGCTATTTTCAATGTAAACAAGCGATCTAATTTAATGGGGAAAGAACGAAATCTCCAAAACAGATGGTCAAGATTACGATCAAAGAACATATTACAAATCAGCAGTAAAATCTGACAACAATGGTATTGTAAACTGTGCTTCTTTAGCTCAAATCACGCTAAAACCGCTATTTTTCAAGATGGGTCAGTTAATGCGCATGCACGTTTTCAAGTCGAACGACAGACAATGTCTGTATCTAAAAGGTGATTGGCTTTTTTACCTGTAAGGCGGGACTTCCTTTTCTACATCTATTGGGCATTCCAATTTCTCCCATTGATTTTAATACCAGTGGTCTGTCTTGGGCTAAATAGTCTCAGGCGTTACATAGTGGTGGATGCAGCAGACCACCGCGATGCGGCACACTTTGTCCACACATTAGAGCATTACTCCACAACACGTGAATCACCTCTTTAACATGCCAAAAGTGCACTTGACCATACCGTTAATATGTGCCAGGTTTTACCATAACACTGTTTGCCATAATTTCATAATTATTTGTTGAATTACTGCAGCCCTTATCAAAGGTAAATATACACAAACATCACTATAAATAAAATTCAGTTAACTGCCTACTTTCCTCAGGCGGTAATAGCGTGATGTTTTTTTCCACTGAGCAAATAGCATAGATTTTTTTGAAAAAAAGTGCATAGAATCTATAATGAGCCAAATTTACATGGAAATGAGGCATGTTTGCATTTAAAGTAATGATAATAAATTAATTTAAATACTCAAGATGCATTGATATTCCAGCACTGATCACATTTGCTTAAACTAGACTGCAGGGAGTTAGTAAATAAGACACAGGTTTTTGCACTGAAGTACCACATTCAGAAATGATGCAACTGCTTTGTGAATTCACGCCTCAGAAAGTACTTGGAGGTCAAAAGATTTAGGACAGAATTAGAAATCAAATACAATTTGTTGGACCAAGAGTAAAACTATTGGTTTTAAAGGACTACAATTTTTACTTTGTCTTGGCTCCTCTTATCATGCTTCTGTAATTAGCCAGGTTCTGTTAGCTAATTAACTGCAATTTACTTTCTTCTTGTTGATATGGTGAAAGATCTGAAAGGTACAAAGACTTGTAATATTGGACTGATGCCTAGTATTCTGTGTATAGTGTCGATGGCTATGAAATGTGTTTTTTCCTTCTCGCCAACTTTTGTTAAATGGAGTACTAAAAAACATCTCTTTATGTAGAAAATTAGTACTGACTGGTCTGAAGACTAAAGTGTCTTTGGCTGTAGGCTGTGATAATGTACTTTTGCATTCATTAGAAGGCTACTAGTCTATTCACTATTTCCTTGTATTTTGCTTACTGCCTCTTTAGAAAATTGACCTTACCTCATCTAATTTGAAAAAGCCCGGTGCACACTATACAATTATTTCTGCTTGTCAAACAGTAGGATATATTCCAAGTGAGATCTTGGCAAAAAGTCGTGGCACTGTGCTGCATTATGTCAGACTGTACGATACACATCATAGCCATGACTTTGGTCACATTAGTCTCGACTGACAGCACTGATTGGGATTTCATGCTCTTTGGCCATCGTACAAGCAGTCACACTGCACAACTGTGATGCAAAATTTCTGACAATGTGAAGAACTTCATCAGATGGTAAGATTCATCACAAAGGCAATTACTTAGCCATTGTTGAACATGTCACTATTGATTGATAAAAGACGGCTGAAAATGCCCTATGATAAGACAAATCTTTTATGATCCCCAAAATTGGTCTCAGAACCCAGCTTAAGTCTGATAAGTTTTCATCTCTTTGAGTGCAAGTATTTTTTTTGCTGTGCATTTGGTCCATCTGATGGAATGTTTTCTGAACTTTGCAGTGTCTTTGTATCAATATCTCTTAGTTGCCTGCAGAGTTCCAGGAGCGTGTAAGCTTGCACATGGAAAGTTCTTCCCTCTGCCACTCCCCATATGCTGACACAGTGCCTACCTCTGTCATTGCTAAAGTCCTGGAGAAACCAGACGAGGTCTGCAGCAGTCAAGCCTCTCGCTCACCCAGCCCACAACCCCAGGAACGCCAGGGATTCCTTGTGGGCACCAGCCTTGTGGGTAGTACTGAGCGCCTTGGCCTTCGAGCTCCATACAAGTCAGACCTGTATAGCAGTGATACAGCACTTTATTGCCCTGATGAACGGAGGCGAGAGCGCCGACCCAGCATGGATCTCCATGGACAGCGGAAGGTCTATGAACCCCAGAACTCCACAGATAGCAACCCAGAAGAGGGCTCAATGTCCCTGCAGCCTGGCTTCTCGCAGGACCACTTCCGAAAGTTTACCACCTCTCTGGGGGGTGGCTCCAGCTCTTACTCCAGCTTTAGCGGAGGAGGGTCAGAGGATAAGGGTCAGGATCCTCCTAGCAGTGCAGCATCTTCACCACGTCACCATGCCCTTTACATGGAATGGAGGGATGGTGGTGAATACGAGCACAAAAGTGACTCTTCCTGGGAGAGTCCAAGCGCATTTACAAAGGCCCATGCTTTTCAACCGCCTGAGTCCAGCCACCATCAGAATGGTAGCTCACCCATTTACAGCAGAACCATGTCCTCTTGTTATAGCGAACCTTATGAGCCCCTGCCAACCTCCACCTCACCAAGCATTACATATGGTGACAGTCGCAGAGGAAGTGCTTTTGCTCCAGAGGAAGATGAGCTGATTGGTCGATGGAGGCAACTGAGTGTGGAGGACATCAGTGCCCACTCATGCCACAGTCCTGGGCGGGCATCACCCTACAGCTTCTCTGAGCAACATTTCTCAGTCCGGCCTGCCAAAATCCGTCTTGGTCCCCTCTACAGTAGCTTCCAGGAGGGTACAGATGTATTCCACCATCATGCAGGCGTTTTAGACCCCTTCTCCAGTCCCAGCCCTGAGTGCAGTCCAGGCCTACAGCAGCAGCAAAGCCAACCCCACTTGTACCACTCCAAGGAGGACAGCCAAGAGTCCGAGCACAGCCTTTACAGCCCCAAAGATGGTGGAGTGGCAGCTGGGGGCCAGAAGACGGAGTACGTCGACGTAAGTCCCAATAGCTCAAATGAGTCGCTGGACCATGGATCTCTTGAGATGGCGGCTGACCTGCAGCATTATCAACCCGAGAGGCACAACTTGTCCCCTCAAGGAACCACCCCACCTCCTCCTCCACAACAACCGTACCAAAAATTTGGCACACTTGGACTGTCACGCAAGGACAGTCTCACCAAGGCACAGCTCTATGGTACACTACTAAACTAAGAGCAAGGGTTCTTGGTTACGCTTTCTCGTCAGTAGGTTTGAATGTGAAAATACAGTTTGAACCAAACTAATGATGGGATTTTCAGATCATTAGCTTTCCTATCTTTTCTCTCTTTTTTCTGTATCTGTTACAGTGTTTTCTAAACATTTAACATGATTTGCTCATGTTTCTACAGTTGATATGAAGCTCCAGCACTCAGCACTATTTGTATAGCCTATTCTGAAAGTTTATTAATGGTTCTGTGTGGTTTGTAAGAAAGTAATTTAAGTGTATAAGGTTTATGGATTTTTGGAAACATGACTTCAATGAGAATAGTAAGAGAAGTTGACTTTGTTTTACCAAAAGCCTCCTTGCTCAGAAGGGTTCTTTAGGTGATTGGACAGCATATGCTATGTACAAAGATAAGCTAATTTTGACAAGACATTTGATCTTTTATGATATAATTTATGAATAGCTGTATTGTTAGTTATACTATATCTATAACCATTTAATAAATGTAACACTATGGGGAGACTGACAAATCTGAATAATTGTAAATCATTTCTATTGCTTTGAATAAGGCAATCGGCACAATTATTCAAGCTGCCTCAAATGATTTAAGTCATAGGTACAATCTTATATTTTAATGCAATCCATAGACAGATTATTCTTTAGATGTGAGCGAGATATTCTGAAAATATTTGAGAATAAACTCATATTACCCTAAGTCAGTCCTTGAAGATGAACAAGCAACCAAAGTGATACTTCAAATCTATTTCAAATAGATTTGATATTACTCAAATCAATTTTTCTTCAAAAGTGTACACAATAGCTTGAAAGCACTGGGCATTTTTTTAAACTCCTAATGTGTTTTGTTTGCAGATGGATTTCTGAGGTGATTGTTCTTTTCTGTGTTTTCTCTTTTCTTCCTCAGTGCTGTAAGTCCCTCCCTCAGGCCCTCTCTACCTCACGATTCAATCCCTCTCTTCTCTCTTAATCAGCTGGGATCCTGTGTCAGTTGACACAATGATGCATGACTCTGTTTCTTCTGTTTAGCTTTCTCTATCTAATAAAGCACAAAATTTGCACCACGCCTGTCTCTTGAACTCCCTCTCTCCCTTTGCTGCTGAGATGTGTAGAGGAGAATTTAGAATTTAGGGCTCTGTTTTTTTTTGTATAGCGTGGATGTCCTTAAAGGGTTAGTTCACTCCAGAATGATAAATCTGTCAGTATCTAACATTCCGCATAACATATTTTTTGTTCCATGAATAACAAACGGTTTAAACAGCATGAGAGTAAATGATGACATAATAAATATTTTTGGGTGAACTATTATTTGAAACATGTCCTCCACAAAGGGCAAATAAACATAAGCATTTTTCCAGCATTTATTTCATTTACAGTCTGTACAGCATGTAAAAGTGGCACTGCGTTCATACTCAAAAGACTTCATGCTAGCCTGTGTAATTAAGGACAGTAGCTAGTATATTCCCTGCCAACAACACCGCTGTGAATGAGAGATATCTAATAATAGCTAATGCACACCAGTACATGGAGGAGGTAATGATATTTACACAGCCATTAGTCTGGTTTGTTTTATTTATTTATTTGAGTAGATACGCCACACTATCTGCTCAACTGCCTCCTACGTACTTTCCTTTTTTAATCTATTTGGACGCTGGGTTGTCACAAAAATGTTCAACATCACAAACATCTCTTAAAATAAGTTACAGGCCTGGTCTTCTCGCTTACACTGTAATACAAAGATGATATTCTGAGAGTGTGTCACCAGTTTACTTTATGGTTGACTTCATAGATGAAAAGAGCTGTCAAATTAATTACAGAATAACATTCGACAATCTTGATGTATTGTAATAACGCTGTCACAAAGTACCTATTAATCTGCGTCAAGAATGCAACATGATGTTCATAGCACATGTTCACAATATTTCTGAGCCATATGTTTCTTGGGCTTATTGCTCTTGTAATTTGTATTCAAGGGATAAGTTGGACTTGATACTTTTAGGCTCTCATTCACAGAGAAGAGTGAGTCACCAGTCTGAGGCCATCTCTAAAAACACTGCAGCAAAGCTACAGGGAACAGATTGACATTTTAATTTCCTGTCTATTATCCAGCAAGTCCCTCAGGTGCTTGGCCAACCAACAACCCCCCCCCCCCCCCCCAAAAAAAAAAGAGAAATCCACTATTCTGATGTTCAAGGTTTGACAAATTGCCATCTCTGAGAAGGACAGTTCTGTGCTTTCCTTCACTTCTTTAAGGCTACCATTCTTTCACTTATGTCCCAGAGCAGTTTGGCTGCATGGTCATCGGTGGCTTTAGAGAGCAATTGCTCTTCTTCACAATTAGCGAAGCATTTTCCAGACACGCCCTCAATTTCGGGCGAGCATGCCAGGTACAGTGGTGTCTGAGCACCCTCCAGTGGGCTTTTGAAGAACAACCAGGAAACCAGTAAGAAAAGGGGCTTAATCAGCAGAGGAATGTGGACATGCCGACCCAACCTGGTCCTAACGATCCCCGGAGTGAGGGCATTGACAGTTACTCCTGTTCCATCCAGTCTGCGGGCCAGCTCACGGGTGAAAAGAAGGTTGGCAAGCTTGCTCTGGCTATAGCAGAAAGATTTGTTGTAGTTCTGTTCACTGTTCAAGTCCTCGAAGTTGATTTTGCCATACTTGTAGAGTTTGGAGGAGACCACGACGATACGGCTGGGGGCCGACTTCTTTAGCAGGTCCAGCAGGAGGTGGGTTAGAAGGAAGTGGCCCAAGTGGTTCACTCCCAGCTGCATTTCAAAGCCCTCTTCTGTTTTACTGTAGGGACACTGGTAGAGACCAGCGTTGTTGATGAGAACATCAATCCTTGGCTCATCCTAGTTTTGTAACAAATAAGGAGTTTGGTCAATTTGGTTATGCAGCGTCAATAGTACTTTATTCATATACATTTATAAATGTTACACAGCAAATAAACTGATTAAAACACACACAAAAACAATGCGGTAAAAGATTAAAATAAGACTTCAATTTAAAAATACTGACAGATTGTGATACCCTTAAGTCCTCTGGTGGCTGAAAATTCTCTCATCATTTACTCACCCTTGTGCCATTCCAGATGTGTATGCCTTTCTTTCTTCTGCAGAACACAAATGATGAAGATTTTTAGAAGAATATCTGAGCTCTTTTGGTTCATACAATGCAAGTGAATGGTGGCCAGAATTTTAATGGTTCAAAAAGCACAAAGACTCCAGTGATGTAATCCATGTCTTCTGAAGTGACATGATAGTTGTGGGTGAGAAACAGACCAATATCTAAGTATACATCTCAAATTTCACTTCCACATTCTTCAACATATTTTTTTTATTTATTTATTTTGGGGCGATTCGTATTCTTCGTACATATCACCACCTATTGGTCGAGGCTGGTCAAAGGTGGAGATTAATAGTAAAAAGGACATCAATATTGATCTGTTTCTCACAAAGACTTATCGTATAGCTTCTGAATATATGGATTGAGAAAGAAAAGTCAGGGGCTGACTACCACCCCTAGAGTCGTGAGTTCGAATCCAAGGTGTGCTGAGTGACTCCAGCCAGGTCTCCTAAGCAACCAAATTGGTTGGTTGCTAGGGAGGGTAGAGTCACATGGGGTAACCTCCTCGTGGTCGCTAGAATGCGGTTCGCTTTTGGTGTGGCGCGTGGTGAGTTGTGCGTTGATGCGGCGGAGAATAGCGTGAAGCCTCACCACGCTCTAGGTCTCCGTGGTAACCCGCCTCCACAAGTCATGTGATAAGATGCACGGATTGACGGTCTCAGACGTGGAGGCAACTGATATTCGTCCTCCGCCACCCGGATTGAGACAAATCACTACAACACCACGAGGACTTGGAGAGCGCATTGGGAATTGGGCATTCCAAATTGGGGAAAAAATCTAATAAAAAAAAGTCATACACATCTGTGATGGCATTAGGGTGAGTAAATGATGAGAGAATTTTCATTTTTGGGTGAACTATCCCTTTTAACAGAAGGCCACCTGACAGTAAATTGGAAAGCACACAAAGTAGCCTTCTATTTTAAAAGTCGGCAAATGTTAATATATTGATGCTTCAAAAACGTATCAAGAAAATGCAAAAAAAAATTATCTAGATTTTCCAACTAGGTTACTTTAAGTCAAGAGTCAACTATATAAGGAAGGTAGATTTTAAATTAAATTCTAATGTTCTAAATGAACTATTCTCGGGAGACAGGACCCACATTCTCAATAAAAGAGCTATTTCCCTTGTCTCTGGGTCACCTGGACGCACCTTTGCCTCCCGACGCCGTACTACCTGCTCCGCCCCGCCGGGTACGTCGAAAATAATTTTCCCGTTAGTGCCCCTAGCACGGAGCTTGGATGCCACTCACATCCCCGGCAACCTCAATGTGGTGGCGGATGCGCTATCACGACAACGCTTGCCCGGTGGAGAGTGGAGGCTTCACCCCCAGTAAGGCCAGATGATTTGGGAACGGTTCGGCAAGGCTCAGGTAGACCTGTTCACCTCCCAAGAGACCTCCCACTGCCCGCTCTGGTACGCCCGAACAGAGGCTCCCCTCGGGGCAGATGCACTGGCACACAGCTGGCCCACAGGGCTATGCAAGTACGCATTTCCCCCAGTGAGCCTTCTTGCACAGGTGCTGTGCAAGGTCAGGGAGGACGAGAAACAAGTCACTCTAGTGGCTCCCTATTGGCCCACCTGGGCTTGGTTCTCGGACCTCGTACTCCTCGCGACAGCTACTCCCTGGCAAATTCCCCTGAGGAAAGACCTTCTTTCTTACATCCGTATCCTAGACGTTAAGATTCCCACCATTCCATTTTCATAAAAAAAAAAAAAATTATATTGTTAAGTCGTAGCGGTTTTAACCAGCACACAAACCACGCAATTGTGTGGGGACCCTGATGTCGGAGGGGCCCCTCCCCGGTAGGAAAGCTCAGCAAAAAAATGCTTGAGGGGTGACATGTTGTTCTGGTACACGTGCAAATTCGCTGTTGTTAGGTCGGGACAGATGAGTTTTAGGGTTCGAATTTGTAATTTATGAAAAATATACTGTATATAGGCCATCCGAAATTGTTTCGTACATGCGCTCCCACTCGAAGATACACGCAAACGGATGAGTTAGGGGCTGTTCACACCAAACGTGTTTTTTCCTGCATCAGCTCCGTTTTTCCATTGTTTCCCTATTTAAACGCGCTGGATGAACGTCCATACATGCTGCACCGCGTCTCGCTGTTTCTTCAGTGTCTCATGGGGGACTGGCACATTTTTAGACACTGTGTCAAGTTAATAAGAGTTTCAGGTTTCAAAAATGCATGCAGAGACACCCGCGTTCTGTTTCAGTCGCTGCACTGTGTCTAGGTTGTTTGTTTTTTTTAGTGCAGGTGTCACAAAGATGTAATGTTCTGAACAAGTTCAGGTTGCAAAGAGGGGACTGTTACAATGTTTAACATTATTCCAGACTGTTCTGCAACAAGGAAATTTCAGCGCTTGATAAACGGCAATGTTTTTTCCCCTTCTGCTCTAGTGAGCCGAGGGGCTGCCGTGCTTTGTATGTTTATAGTAGTTATGAATGTTGCCTACGATGCATACTTAAAATACAGCCTCCACTCTCAGAATATAAACGGCAAGTGAAAGTAAATATTTTACTATTGTATACAACAAATCCTCAATTAAATAAAAATACTATATCATATTATAATGATAAACTGGACAACACTAAATAATTATTAGGTTATATAATTAAAAAATTACAACTGAATTCCAAAAATGTTACTGGTTGAAGTAGTAGTTTTTGAACACCCTGTTCAAAAAAATTGTTTTGTATAAATGTATGTAGATAAATATTGTTTTTTTAATCACTGTATTGTGGAAAAACTGGAAAACATGCATTAATTATATTTAACTAGATTTTATTTCATTAAACATTTTGAATGTAGGCCTACTTGGCTACAATGGTTGACAGGATGAATATAAAATTATGATTTAAATTAAATTTTACATCTTTTTTTAAGCAACATTTTTCAAAATGGGGCCCCAGCTATAGGTCAGTTGCTTGGAAATCATAAAAAGTATTTATGGGATGTTGCATTCTCAACATCTGTAATTTTGTGTATTGTGATCAGGATGTCTAATTAAAGGCTTATTTGACAAAAACGTCCCTCCGGGCAAATCTCGCCGTTTCGCTTCTATTCATCATTAACAATCTATAGTCCTACACTTCTATTATATTAACGATCACGTTCACTGGTCGGGACGATTGGGACCACCGATGTGTATGTATAGCACAGTCTGGCAATGTCACACAGTGTACTATGGCGATCTCAATGCAATGATCTTTATATACACAACAACAAAACGTTAACATTACTTGTCATGGTTTACATGGACTAATTTAACCATTTATGCAAAAATGTTTGCCCTTTTGTGCTATTAAAACGACTAAATACCCCCACGAGCCCGGTAGCTATTTAATGACTATGTAAGCCAGTTTCAGGAACAAGACACTTGAATACAAACCCGGATCACTTCTTCGCAGAAACTGTGCACGGACTGTAGCGACGCGAGGTCCAAGTGTTTGACTACGATCTCGCCCTGATCGGGACCGGCTTGATTCTTGATGTCCTGTGCCGCCTCCTCAGCCCCATGTCTGTCCCGACACGCCATGATCACACGGGCCTGCAGTTTCAGCAGCTCCGTCGCCGTCGCCTTCCCGATACCGCAGTTCGCCCCGGTCACTATCACGGTCTTTCCGCGCATCGCACCGACAGGATAGGTCAATAATTTCAGCGTTTTCCGCCTTAAGAATATTCTTCTGGCAATAAAGATGACCCCACCGCCGAGGACAGCGGCTAAAACGACCGCAGCAGACATCAGTGCAGAGGAAGACTATTGAGTGACAGCGTGCGTGTGGGACCTGTGAACTACATTACCCACAATGCACTGCGTTATTATGATCGTTGAATTTTTTATTTTATTTCAAAATAGTATACTGCTTTATTACAAAGCATAGTGTTTTATCACTATTAAGCAGCATTTAGTTTGGTTAAAAGCTTGTTAAGTAATAATACAAAAAAAAAAAAAACGTTTTTTTTATTGGATTACAAATATGTGCACTTGCTGGCCAATAAACCACAACACAACATAAATAAGCCACAACACAACAGAAAAGACATAACACAATGGAATTAAACCACAGCTCAATTAAATTAACAACAAACACATTGGAAAAGCTACAACACTACCAAATTAAGCTCACAATACAACAAAATTAGCAAAACAAAAAGCAGAAAATAAATAAATAAATAAATAATGACATAAAAAAACCCATAGCGCACTTAAGTTAAGCCACAAGACAATGGAAATAAGCCACGACATAAAAATATTAAACCACAGCACAATGAAATTAAACTATGACACGCCAGAAAAAGCCACAACGGAATAGAAATAAGCCACAACATAGCAAAATGAAGCCTACACACAACCAAAAATGGCACAACACAACTGAGAAGCCTCAGTACATACTAGAATTAAGCCACAACACAACAGAATTAAGATGTGTAATCATGATCTCGTATGCATTGAATCAAAATTGTTAATTTTGTTGTGTCTTAAATTTGTTGTGCTGATTTCTGTTGTGTTATCAAGTTTTGTTTACTTCGCTAATGTTGTTGTATTTTGCACCCCTGGGCCATCATAAGTTTCAGCCAAAATACCAGTTACTACAGCTGAAGTTTACATAAATCTAGCCAAATACATTTAAACTCACTTCACAATTCCTGACATTTAATCAGAGAAAACATTCCCTGTCTTAGGTCAGTTACGATCACAAATTAGTAGATAGAATTATATATGTCAGCTTTTATTTCTTTCATCACATTCCCAGTGGGTCAGAAGTTTACATACAGTTTGTTAATATTTGGTAGCATTGCTTTTACATTATTTAACTTGGGTCAAACGTTTTGGGCCTTCCACAAGCTTCTCACAATAATTTTATGGAATTTTGTCCCATTCCTCCAGACAGAACTGGTGTAACTGAGTCAGGTTTGTAGGCCTCTTGCTTGCACATGCTTTTTCAGTTCAGATTGAGGCTTTGCGATGGCCACTCCAATACCTTGACTTTGTTTTCCTTAAGACAGAATGCATTTCCTTCTTGAGCGGTATGATGGCTGTGTGGTCCCATGATGATACAGATGAACGTGGTACCTTCATGCATTTGGAAATTGCTTCCAAAAATGAACCATACTTGTGGAGGTCCACAATCTTTTTTACCTGAGGTCTTGGCTGATTTCTTTTGATTTTCCCATGATGACAAGCAAAGAGGCACTGAGTTTGAAGGTAGGCCCTAAAATACATCCACAGGTACACCACCAATTCAGTACACCTCATATGAGAAGCTGATTGCCTAAAGCCTTGACATAATTCTCTGGAATTTTCTGAAATCCAAGCTGCTTAAAGACATGGTTAACTTAGTGTATGTAAACTTCTGACCCACTGGAATTATGATTAGTCAATTAAAAGTGAAACAACCTGTCTGTAAACAATTGTTGGGGAAATTACATCCACAAAGTAGATGTCCTAAATGACTTGCCAAAACTATAGTATGCTAATATGAATTGGAGTGGTTAAAAAAAAAATAGTTTTAATGACTTCAACCCAAGTGCATGGATACTTCTGGCTTCAACTGTACATAGTTTTTAGCACAATAATTCTGTAAATAACATGATTACCACAACTTATTTTAAGCAAAATGTCAGAAAGATTCTAAAATTATCCCATATTTAATGTTTTACAGTGAGCCTAGTAGTGCTACCAAATTAACTAGAACTGTAGTAGCCTAATTATTGTATTTTGAAGGAAAGTAAGGTTATACTTAAGTTTTTTTTTTTAAAGGGCAGTTTTTTCCCCCCATTTAAATAATCTTAAGATAGTTAAGATCTATGTTTATTTTCTCTTTAGCTCTTATGATAAATATGGTCATTTAGTGTGACTTTTAAGGTATTTTCTCTGTAAATGTAACCGGCCTGCTCGCCCCACTCCGAGCGTGACTTGAACCGCCGTGGGAGACGGGTGCGCTAACAAGGAGACTAAAGGCTACAGTCTCTAGCGTAGGTTTAGTGAGGTTTACACAATGCACAGCTATCTACCAGCTGGCTCGCATTACACAAATATTGAAACCAGATATTCATTGCCACACATATTCCATGTCAAAATAATTTTTGATTGATGGGTTGTTGGTTCTTTTAAGAGTGCAAAATATATGTCTATGGCAAGTGTAAACAAATAAACCTGAGAGTCATTTTGTACACAACCAGGTGAACCCACAATTGCAATTGCACAATTGATGTAACCATTAGTTTCTTTCCTTTTTTTTATTTTCAGCATTCCACAACTGAATTGAAATAAAAAGAATTCAGTATTTAACAATGCTTTTTTAAAATGACCAATACCAATATTTTAATACATAAACCAATCTCAAGTTCAAAGTACAGAGACAAGATGCTGTCAATAAATTATAATAAACATGTTTTGTAAAATGCTACACAACTAACCATGTTTTGAAGTCAAATAAATAAATACACACACACACACACACACACACACACACACACACACACACACACACACACACACACACACACACACAAAACCCCCACTGGATTTAATTTTAGCTGTTTAAGTTTAGTTGTAACCTGCAATTTATGCCACAAAAAAGACAGAAAAAGAGAAAAAAACAGCTTAACATCTTAATAGCATTCTTAAAAAATATAGAAAACGTTATACGCTATAAATACAGCAGAAAGGCTAGACACATATTCCTGTTAGTAAGTAGTAATCCTAAAGCTCATATTAGTATGATTAATATGTACTGGCACTCTGTAGATTAAAATGATCAGTGCAGACTCAAGAACGAGAAGTTAACTTAAACAGAGAAGTTTGAATCTAAGGGTGCAGATACCGCTGGTGTAAAAATGGTTGTGGTTCTCAGGGCTGGCTCTCTGTGTTCGGGTCCTCATATATATAACTGCCAACACCTCCGGTGTTTACACCTGAGCAAAAAAAAAACAAAACAAAACGACATCAGGCTATGAGACGCATGGTTTTTATTGTTCTGAATATTACACTGACTGAATGCTGACGAATCTCGTTTTATGAATATCTGCAGAATTACATCGGAAATGTACCTTTTGGCCCAAAGAGAACAGCGTAACATGGTTTATGGCAGTAGGGCTGGCCGTCGTGCTGCAGTTTGAAACAGAACCCTTGTATACTATTAAATGATACTTGTCTTCATGTGTCATTTCAAAACTTTATACATTGAACAACAATATCATTTTAACTCCAGACATGTTTGAGCTGTACCTTCATGATATTTACAGATCTACCTCATGGATGATAAATGACGATAAAATTATAACATGATTTCTTTCTATTAAGATAATGTGCAACACTGTAAAATATTGCCAGAATTGTACAAGATTTAACAGTCATTTCTGACAATAAAATACAGTTTTCAGAATTTTACTGTGAAATCAACACAGGCTAGGTCATTTTCTGTCAAAACAGAATTTAACTAAAAAATGGTGACAATCTAGGATTTTAGATGTAAAAAAGCTCCCTCTGAACATTACAAAACAATTAATTAAATATACTGTAAGCATACAGTACATGTAATATACTGTAAGGATTACAGGAATATACTGTAAATTTACACTAACCTCTGCATGGCTGCCTGGGGCCAGAGTCTTACTGCACCTGTCACATCGCAGACAGGGTCTGTGCCAGTCTTTACCCAGGGAGGTGACCTTTTCAGCTGAAACAAATCACAGGCACATTTGTAAGCAGGCAACCTCAATAAATGCTAATGTATTTCCTGGCTGTATACATGTTCCAGCTGAAGTCCATATCTGGTGAATTTTAATGTCTGAATGTCAGTGCTTACCAAAGTACACTGTTTTGTTGCACCTTGGGCAGATGTTTGGCTCACCAGAGAATGAACTGAAGCTTGCAGCTGGAGAAAACCGAAAGCAATTTGGTATAAAACAATCATTCACATGCAGTAAATATACATTTATTTACCATAAATCATGAGAATATACATCAAATAATTCATTATTATCATCCTTTACATTGTCAAAGTAAAAAATAACTAGATTTTTAAATTTTCTGTTTGCCAAGGAAGTTTCTTTTCAGTTGCAAGGGAGTTCTGGATGGCTCCTATGGCATTACTAGATAGGACCGACATTTTGCACAAGGTGTAAATAGCACCTGCCACACAGCATGGCTGTTTGCACTCCAATAGTCTGGTGGAAACACAAAAAGTAAAACCAAACTGCACCCATAAGTGTCGCCGCAGTGGCGTGGTGTGTAAAGTTGGTGTGGATGTACTTTTTTCATGCGGACAACCCGGGTTCAAAATTTGCCTTTTGTACCACTTTTCCCCATTCTGTTTCCTGTCTCCATTCTTAATAGTTCCTTTAATACTACTTAAATTAATAAATACAAATTTATATAAAGGTTGATTGCTGTTATTTGTTCATGGTGACCGTAACGGGAGTTGAGGGAAAGGTTTGATCCAGGTTAAATTAACCATTGTGTTACTTTCAGTAAAGGGAGGGGGGTTTCTCCCCTTTTCTCCCCAATTTGGAATACCCAATTCCCAGTGCACTCTTAAGTCCTCATGGTGCCATAGTGACTCGCTTCAATCTGGGTGGCGGAGGACAAATCACAGTTGCCTCCATGTCTGAGGCCGTCAATCCACACACCACGTGGCTTGTTGAGCACGTTACTGTGGAGACCTAGCGTGTATGGACTTCATGCTATTCTCCGCGGCACCCATGCACAACTCACCATGTGCCCCACCAAGAGCGAGAACCACATTATAGTGACCAAAAGGAGGTTAACCCAACATGACTCTACCCACCCTCGCAACCGGGCCAATTGGTTGATTAGGAAGTCTGACTGGAGTCACTCAGCATGCCCTGGATTCGAACTTGTGACTCCAACTGTGGTAGTCAGCGTCTTTTACTTGCTGCACTAGACAGGCACCCCAGTAATATGGTTTTAATATAGTAACCATGTTTAATTTTGTGGTTACTATGAATTTACTTCAAAATATTATGGTGATCCTATGGTTACTGCAGTTAAACCATGGTTAATTTTTGTAGGCAGATGCTAATTGCACCCTAGTACAAATAACGGTAAATACTTTTTACACCCTAGTGCAAATAGTGGCAGATATTATTTGCACCCATATTTAAATACTAACATACAGTATATGCATCACTGCAATGTGTTTAATGTGTTTATTTAGAGTCCCACAGACACACTTCATTAACCCCTAACCCTAAACCTAACCTTAACCTTACCTTAGAAAAAATAACCTTGTATTTCTCTGGATCAAACCCGTCTCTGCACTCCCCGACATTCACCATTGCCAAACCACTGCAAGGAAATCAACATTTATAGATTTTTTTTTCTATTATTTTGAGTAGTATTAAAAGAAATATTAAGAGTGGAAACAGGAAATCAGATGGGAAAAAGAGTGGGACAAGAGGCGGATTTGAACCGTGGTCCCTAGAGCATCACTTCACACTGTCTTTACACCCAACGCCACAGCAGCGATAAATATTGTCCAGTTTGTCACATATTCCTGTGGTTTCACCAGAATATTGGGGTGCCAATAGCTGTACTGTGTGGTAGATGCTATTTACACCAAGGTGCAAATAGTCACACACACATTTTTCTAAGGTAAGGTTAGGGTTAGTTTTAGGGGTTAGGGTTGGTGTAGGGTGTCTGAGTGTCTCTAAATAAACACAATAAACATGCTGCATTGATGCCAATAAACCACAGGTGTCAAACTCAAGGCCTGAGGGCCAAATTCTGGCCGCCACCTCATTCCATGTAACCCGCGAGGTAATCATTAAAATGTAGGATGGTTGGTGATCAGAACGGCTCATTAAACAATCAGTTAGTGCTTTCCTTGTAAATATTTATGAGTCTCCCCCTGTCATCTTAACCTTATTTTTTGGATAGCATTTTGGACTCTCCAAAAACGGAACGAAACAGCGCTACATGAACCAATTCTGCTCTATCCACTATTTTTTGTGTATCACTTAAGTCTAAATAGCATCTATTGGTATTTTAACCAAGCCTCTGCCTTACTAGATGGTTGCTAGGTTGTTCAGGGTGGTTGATAGGCAGTTACTTAATGGGCAATTTTGTAATATTCTAGTCCTCCGATATGACTAGGGTCATGTCAGTCTATGAGATTTTTTTACTTATTGTATCTTCCATTAGGCAAAAATCGTAATTTCAATTGCTTCGAAAAGTAATAGGACACTTCTCTTCAACAAGCCACACAATTTGAGGTATTATACTTTTCACAATGTTTAATACTTGTAGTTTGTTCAAATCCCTCACTTCTTTTTTACCACTAATTATTTGTTTTTTTTGTTTTGCACATTTCTGACAACACTATTGCAACAATTCTTCACCTTAAAACAATTTTTTTTATCAGTACATGACCATTAAAGTGATAGTTCACCATCATTTACTCACCCTCATGCCACCCCAGATGTGTATGACTGCCTTTCGTCTGCAGAACAAAAACTTTTAGAAGAATATTTCAGCTCTGTAGGTCCATACAATGCAAGTATATGGTAGCGAAAAATTTGAAGCCCTAACATGCACATAAACACTGAATAAAAGTAATCCATAAGACTTAAGAGGTTAAATCCATGTTATCTGCAGCGATATGATTGGTATGGGTGAGAAACAGTACAATATTTGAGTCCTTTTTTACTATCACTCTCCACTTTCACTTTTACATTCTTGTTCTTTTGTTTTTGGAGATTCACATACTTTGTGCATATTGCCACCTACTGGGCAGGGAGGAGAATTTATGGTAAAAAGGATTTAAATATTGATCATATTGCTTCTAAAGGCATGCATTTATTCACTGGAGTCTTATGGATTACTTTTATCCTGTCTATATGTGCTTTTGGAGCTTAAAAATGTTGGCACCCATTCACTTGCATTGTATGGACCTACAGAGCTGAGATATTCTTCTAAAAAATCTTCATTTGTGTCCTGCAGAAGACAGAAAGTCATATACATCTGGGATGGCATGAATGTGAATTAATGATAAGAGAATTTTCATTTCTGGGTGAATTATCCCTTTAGGTCACTGCATTAGGAGCTATATAAACAGAGCAAGATATTTCAGACAAACCCACCCTTCACTGGGCCCCTGGTAGGAGCAGATTCTTTCCTCTCATTAGCTTTGGCCTTTGTCTCCATGGCAATGGTGGCAGGGGCATCAGTCACAGATGTCTCATAAACATATGAGCCAGCCCCACCAATATTTACACCTACAGAAAGACAAGATGAACCTTCTTCAAACAAACTAACAATTTTTTTTAAACCAGCCAAAGATGATTTGCTTGTCCTAGATTGTTTAACTGGTCTTAGCAGGTTTAAAGTGGTTTCCCTGCCTAACCAGATGAAAAGTACAGAATCCCTTCCAAAACCAGCCAACAGACCATCTTTACCAGGCTGGGATACAGGCAAGCCATCTTAGGCTGAATTAAGCTATATTTTCCTCATCTGTGAATCTACTTAAAGGGATAATTCACCCAAAAATGAAAATTCTCTCATCATTTACTCACTCTCATGCCATCCTAGATGTGTATGACTTTCTTTCTTCAGCAGAACACAAATTAAGATTATTTGAAGAATATAGCTCGGTAGGTCCATACAATGCAAGTCAATGGTGGCCAGGCCTTTGAAGCTCCAAAAAGGAGATAGAGACAACATTAAAGTAATCCATAATTCTCCAGTGGTTTTATCAATGTCTTCTGAAGCGATAAAATCGTTTTTGGGATATAACTCTTTTTTCACTGTACATCTTGCCATTGCATCTAGGCACAATCATGATTTCAAGTTCGATTACACTAACTAGTTTTTGACACATGTGCAAAGCACTAGATGGCTTTACATGAAGTTTAATCAAGCTTGAAATCACAATCGCCAAGGAGATTGTTGTCAAGATTTATAGTGGAAAAGGAATGACATTTTGGTCTGTTGTCACCCAACAACGATTGCATCGCTTCAGGAGAAATTGATTAAAGCACTGGAGTCTTACTTTTACGATGCCTTCATATCTGATATTAGGACCTTCTAAGATCTGGCCACCATTCGCTTGGATTGAATGGACCTACAGAGTTTAGATATTCTTCTTTCTTATCTGTATTTCTGTACATCTGGGATGGCATGAGGATGAGTAAATAATGAGAGAATTTTCATTAGAGGGAACTATCCAATTAAACATTTAATTTTACTGCGTGTGCATTTCAATGTCTTAACACAATCCATATCAAGACCAGAGATTTAAGAAATGTTGCAGCCTTGTCTGCCTGAATAAGAATCTGTAACATCAAAGCAAAGAGTGCCCTAATTCTTGCAAGGGAAAAACAAATGATGAACAGAGGGATTCCAGACACTAATTAGACATACTGCACCTTTTGGTCCATAGAGGGCAGCGTAGCATGGCTTGTGGCAGTATGGTTTCCCATCATGCTGTGAACAGAGAATAAAGCACATCACTGAGATTAATTAAACATCCAGTTCTTGCCATCCTTGTCTGATGTCATCAAAAATGAGCATCTGTGCTTTCCAAAGATCAAAGGATGCAATTTCCTCAACATCTAAAAAGAAAATGGTTAACTGTACTGGCTGATATTTGTCTAACACTAAAGACTAAAGACTTTTCATTTCATATGAAATTGAAGAACGAACAGATGGGACATCATTTAGAACCAATTTTTGTCCAAAACTAAGGTGTTTTTCAGTTTTTTTTTTTTGGTTGCTCGTAACAGCTCGCCAGTGAAACTTTAAGAAAAAGATCTTATTGGTTGCTAAACACCTTAATGCCAATGGTTCACGTCATCAGTAGGTGTGACCTAAGTGCCTTTTTACTGTACTGTTTGATATGCGGCTTCATTCATGTGCTGTGCCAAAAGCCATTCACACATCACAAAGTAAGATATACCTCTTATCTTCCTCTTATTCTTTTGTCTGTATTCTACCCATTAACACTCTTTTATACTCTTTGCAGTAAAATCAGTGTCATTGTATATTACAATAACCTAGTGTAATTGGTGCACATATAACATGTTAGCGCATTAGTGCCATGAAATTTAAAATTAAACATTACAAATTACACATATCTACTGCGTGCATATTACTTTAATACAGCTTCTTTTACTGATCTTGTGTTAATTCTACTTGTAGGAGACATTTTAATATCATATTAGTTGATGTTTACAAGTAGTCTTGTGCGTCCTCATATATAAATATCTCTAAACATCTCACCCTGCAGCGTGGCGTGTGTCTAAATTTCGCAAACAGTATACCGTTGCTCAGCTGTTTCAAACTTCTTTTTGGTTCTGTCAGCTTTGAGGCCATCTATATCCTTGTGTAGTTTTCCTAAAAGTTGAGTTGAGATATTTAATATTTTTATAGTCTTTCTTTTCTAGGAAAATTAAGCAAGAATATTTTTGACTCTTGCATTCAGGTGTGTTTGTAATGGTAGCCAGCTAGTATGGGCTAGCTGTGCAGTGTGTAAACCTCACTCTCCGGGCTTTATGAGATGCAATAGTGACCAAGGCTAGGGCATATGACTTTTCTAGCCTACTTGCTAGCACATTTGCTTGCCATGCTGGAGATTGCTGATTCGAATCCCGTCGTTGAGTCGAGTAGGACCGGTGACGTATAAACTTTTGTTTCAAAAATTGCTTTCTAAAATGAAAAAGTCATGAAAAAGCATGACATGAAATAGCAAAGGGCAAATCAAGTTCATGGTTGTGATGTATACTAAAGGCTTATGGTTATTTTTTTTTTAACTACATGCTTTTTTACGTCCTGCTCAAATTCAACAGGAAATTAATCAACACAGAAATGAAAATTGTAAACTGCAGACGATTGCATTTTTCAAACCAATTCATGGTTCCCTTTACTTCTAAATTTGATAAATTTTTTTGTCTTTGTTCTTTGCTTTTCTTCCTCTCACCTCTGCATGTCCTCCTGGATTCAGAGTCTTGTTACAGCGTTCGCACTTCAGACAGAATTTGTGCCAGTCTTTCCCCAGAGATGTCACTTTCTCCGCTGTGAGACACAAAGGCATATGCTCATTTTGCAGATCAACATTTATTTGAAGATATTAATATTAAGAAGTTGATTTAAGATTTGGCTTTTTAAAAATAAATGCCTTTAAATTATATTTAAAAGCATACTGAAAGATTTTAGATTAAATAGTAACTACATTTACAAGGAAATATATGTGTGTGCAAGGCAGCAAAAGAAAAAAGACTTACACTGGCAGCCAAAAGTTTGGAGTAATATACAGATTTTGCTCTTATAGAAAGAAATTGGTACTTTTATTCACCAATGTGGTATTCAACTGATCACAATGTATAGTCAGGACATTAATAATATGAAAAATTACTATTACAGTTTGAATTTTCTTTTCAGAACTTCTTAAACTACTTCATTGATTTCTCATCAAAAAATCCACCATGTGCAGCAATGAAAGCTTTGTAGATCCTTGGCATTCTAGCTGTCAGTTTGTCCAGATACTCAGGTGACATTTCACCCCTCACTTCCTGTAGTACTTGCCATAGTTGTGGCTGTCTTGTCGGGCTCTTCTCATAAGCATTAGAATCTAGCTGATCCCACAAAAGCTCAATGGGTTTAAGATCCATAACACTCTTTTCCAATTATCTGTTGTCCAATGTCTGTGCTTCTTTGCCCGCTCTAACCTTTTCTTTTTGTTTTTGTGTTTCAAAAGTGGCTTTTTCTTTGCATTTCTTCCCATAAGGCCTGCACCCCCGAGTCTTCTCTTTACTGTTGTACATGAAACTGGTGTTGAGCGGGTAGAATTCAATGAAGCTGTCAGCTGAGGACATGCAAGGCATTTATTTCTCAATATAGAGACTCTGATGTACTTATCCTCTTGTTTTGTTGTACATCTGGCCTTCTACATATCTTTATGTCCTTGTTAGAGCCAGTTGTCCTTTGTCTTTGAAGACTGTAGTGTATACCTTTGTATGAAATCTTCAGATTTTTGGCAATTTCAAGCATTGTATAACCTTCATTCCTCAATACAATGTTTGACTGATGAGTTTCTAGAGAAAGCTATTATTGATCTTAAGACAAGCCAGTCTATTGCATACTGTGGCAACTCAAAAATAAACAATAAGACAATGTTAAGCTTTTTTTTAATGAACCAAATAGCTTTCAGCTGTGTTTGATATAATGGCAAGTAATTTTCTAGTACCAAATTAACAATTTAGCATGATTACTTATGGATGATGCTTGAAATGGAGCCTGTCTAGGTTTGATCAAAAATTACATTTTTCAAGTAGTGATGGTGCTGTTTTTGACATCAGTAATATCCTGACTATACTCTGTGATCAGTTGAGTACCAATTTCCTTCCAAAACTACTTGTACTTTTAACCATGCATTGATAACTTTAGGGCTTTGAGGCCAGGGCTTTGTGATGGCTACTCTGATATCTTGACTTTGTTGTCCTTAAGACATTTTGCCACAACTTTGGAGGTATACTTGGGGTCATTGACCATTTGGAAGACCCATTTGCAATCAAGCTTTAACTTCCTTGCTGATGTCTTGAGATGTTGCTTCAATATATCCACATATTTTTTCTTCCTCATAATGCCATCTATTTTGTGAAGTGCACCAGTCCCTCTTGCAGCAAAGCACCCCCACAACATGATGCAGCCACCCCCATGCTTCACGGTTGGGATGGTGTTCTTCGCCTTGCAAGCCTCACCCCTTTTCCTCCAAACATAATGATGGTCATTATGGCCAAACAGTTACATTTTTGTTTCATCAGACCAGAGGACATTTCTCCAAAAAGTAAGATCTTTGTACCCATGTGCACCTGCAAACTGTAGTCTGACTTTTTTATGGCGGTTTTGGAGCAGTTGCTTCTACCTGGCTGAGCAGATTATCAGGTTATATCAATATTATATCTGACCCACTGGAACCGTGATATAGTCAATTAAAAGTGAAGCAATCTGTCTGTAAACAATTGTTGGCAAAACTATTAATGTCACACACAATGTAGATGTCCTAAACGATTTGCCAAAACTACAGTTTGCTAATATGAAATCTGTGGAGTGGTTAAAAAATTAGGTTTAGTAGGGTCATGTGACGCCATTCGAGGTATGAGTATGATTAACTTAGCTTTGTTCCAGTCTAGTTTCACTGCAAGACAACAGTGAATTTATTTAGAAAATGGAAAGGTAAACAGCTTCCCTTCTCCCTCGTTTTCTATCAATGTTGACAATCGCCTGCATTTCTCTCCATCACCAGACCTGAGGAACAAAGCAGAGACGCGTGTTTTTGCTGACGAGCTTAAGACAGAGGACCAACTCCAGATCGTTTTCTCCTGACCGCTCAACACAACAGGAATTCAAATGGACAACCCTGCTGAAATCACACAGGATTTCCCAAGTAAGGCTTGATATCTGAGCAGATTTAGTTTAGAAACTGTGACTTTTCTCGTACAACTAAATCGTATGTTTGATACTAAATGTTTGATGTTTTGAGTACAATCTTGTACGTTTAACCCTGATCGTTGTTTTGTGAGATCGTCAATTTTGGGTGAAATGTTGTTTACTGAGTGATCTGAACTAGCGTTTCAGCCCCACTGTTATGAGCGGATACCCTCAGGTATACTGCATGCACACCCTTTCGTTCGCTCTCTCTCTCTCTCACTGAAATTCATGGAGTGAGTTGCACCACGGTTTATGTACGACTCAGGCTGGTGTTTCAAATTCTCCCACCTGTTTTGTCAGTTCCTTTGTGTGCCTGCTTATTTCCACCACATGGTATTAGCTCCAATGCTCTGGATCTGATACAGCCATTTTTCTTTCCTCCCTTCCCTCCAAATTCAAATGATCGTTGGCTCCACCTTTTTGATACAGTCCTCCATTTTGAACCTGGTTCTCCATGCTGGACTTGATCCTTCATTTTGAATTTAGTTTCCATTTTGAATCCAGTTTGCCATTTTGAACCTAGTTCTCCATGTGGACATGATCCTACATTTTAAACCTGATTCTCCATGTAGAAACTGATCCTCCATTTTGAAACTAGTTCTCCATGTGGAGTTTAATCCACCATTTGTTTTCTTTATTACCAAATCTAGACACCCCCCACATACATACATACATACATACACTAGCATATAGCTCCACTATTTAGTTAAGATTTCCATGTTATGTTTTTGTGTTATATTCATATAGTGTTGGCGGTGTTCATTGCTGTTTGATTATAATTAATATTGTTATATTTTAATAAGAAGTACTCCTAGTTGTTTGTTTGAATATTGTGTTGTAGCCAGCCTCTCTCAAAATTACTCTCTTTCCATGTGTAATTTGAATGGGTTGGACACCCCATAAAAAGAAGGAAGGTTATTATTCTTCTAAAGCATAGAAATATGATATAGTGTTTGTGGCAGCGGGGGCGTGGTCAAGTGCCCGTCCGGAGAGAGAGAAGCGGTAAGGGCACTTACACCTGAGCTAAATTATGTCTAACACCTGTCTCTAATTCCAGTGAGCATGGGGAGAGCGCATAAAATGACCCACCCCACCAGCAGTCGGCCTGAACGATTGTGAAGCTGTATATTTATAGCTTAATAGCCCGTTTTTATTGGCTGGGCATTGGTGGCGATGTCCGCAGGTGGTGTGTGGCTTGCCGTGAATGCCAGCTGGTAAATCCACCGGCCACCCCAAAAGCGCCATTGCGCCCCCTCCCACTGATCGTGGTCCCCTTCGAGAGAATTGGCATGGACCTTGTCGGGCCATTAGACCGGTCAGCACGCGGACATTGCTTTGTATTAGTCCTAGTGGATTATGCAATGCGATACCCGGAAGCCATGCCTCTGAGCAACATCTCAGCACGTAGTGTTGCGGAGGCACTCTTCAAAATAATCTCCCGGGTGGGGATTCTGAAAGAAATCCTCACTGACCAGGGCACAACCTTTATGTCACATACACTATGCGAGCTTTATGAATTATTGGGTATTAAATCGATTCGCACCAGCGTTTACCATCCACAGACAGATGGCCTGGTGAAGCGATTTAATAAAACCCTTAAGAACATGATTCGTAAGTTCGTGCATGATGATGTTTGAAACTGGGATAAATGGCTCGACCCCCTGTTATTTGCAGTACGAGAGGTCCCGCAAGCCTCTACCGGCTTCTGCCCATTCTAACTGCTGTATGGCCGGTGCCCACGCGGGGTGCTTGACATCATCCGTGAAGCTTGGGAGGAGGGACCTTCACATAGCAAAAATGAAATTCAGTACGTTCTTGATCTTAGAGCAAAACTCCACACACTGGGGCAACTAACACAGGAGAATTTGCTCCAGGCTCAAGAACGACACCGCTGACTGTATGACAGGGGTACTCAGCTAAGGGAATTTGCACCAGGAGATAAGTACTCGTATTACTCCCAACATCGAGCTCCAAATTAATTGCCAAGTGGCAAGGGCCCATTGAGGTCACACTACGAGTCAGGGAACTTGATAATGAGGTAAAGTGAACCGATAGAGGGGGTGCACGTGAAATATATCATCTCAATCTCCTGAAATCATGGAGGGAGGCGGTCCCTCTGACGTTGGCTATGGTAGTTCTGGAGAGGGTGGAGCTCGGGCTGGAGGTAAATACAAAACCTATTCATAACACTCCGGTCACTTGTGGGGACCACATCTCACCATATCAGCTCGCAGGAGTTGCCAAGTTGCAACTAGAATTTGGACGTGTTCTCCCCTTTACTGGGTCTTATGAACCTCATCCAGTACCACATCGATGGTACGTGGTGGTACGTAGCCGTCCCTATTGCTTGCCTGAACACAAAAAGAAAATAGTTCGGGAGGAATTAGATGCGATGCTCGATATGGGGGTAATAGAGGAATCCCACAGTGATTGGTCCAGCCCGGTTGATCTAGTGCCTAAGAGCGACGGGTCGGTGCAGTTCTGTGTGGATTACAGAAAAGTCAATGCAGTGTCTAAATTTGATGCGTACCCGATGCCCCGCTTTGATGAGTTGCTCGATCGGTTAGGTACTGCTCGATTTTATTAGACATTGCATTTGACAAAGGGTTATTGGCAGATCCCCTTGACACCAATTTCCTGCGAGAAAACTGCTTCCGTTAGGTTTGTTTAGGGCCCCGGCTACGTTTCAGCATCTCATGGACCGAATCCTCAGACTGATTACAGCTTACGCCGCTGCGTATTTAGATGATATAATAATTTATAGCAATGATTGGCAGCAGCACATTCAACATCTGAGGGCAGTCCTGAGATCGCTGCGGCGGTCGGGGCTCACAGCAAACCCCAAGAAGTGCGCGATTGGGCGTGTGGAGGTATGGTATCTGGGGTTCTACTTGGGCCACGGCCAGGTGCGTCCCCAAATTGACAAGACTGCGGCGGTTGCGACCTGCCCGAGACCCAAGACCAAAAAGGGGTTGAGGCAGTTCCTGGGGCTAGCTGACTATTACAGGAGGTTTGTTCCTAATTATTCAGACGTCACCAGCCCGCTGACTGACCTCACTAAAAAGGGAGCTCCAGACCTGGTCCAGTGGTCGGAGCAGTGCCAGCAGGCGTTCACGCAAGTTAAAGCCGCACTTTGTGGTGGGCCGCTTTTACATCCACCTAATTTCTCTCTCCCTTTCCTTTTACAGACGGACACTTTAGACAGAGGGCTGGGGGCCGTACTCTCACAGGTGGTGGTGCTGTACATCAGCCGTAAGCTCTCCTTGAGGGAGACCAAGTACAGTACCGTGGAAAAGGAGTGTCTGGCCATCAAGTGGGCAGTCCTCACAGTCCGATACTACCTGCTGGGGCGGGCCTTCACCCTCTGCTCAGATCACGCCCCACTCCAATGGCTCTACCACATGAAGGATACTAATGCCCAGATCGCCTTCCGTGTCCTCCTTCCAAACCCTTTACAGTATTTCTTCAAAAAATGCATCTTTCCCCCCAGGAAGCTGAAGATATGGGGTGGACATGTTCTCATTAGTGATGGCTCAAGTAAGAGCAGGGGAGTCATTACACCGATAAGTAAGCATCTGCAACTCAAATGTCTCAAACAGATTAAAGATAAATTATGAAGAGTCATTATTTTTTTTAGCAGAAATTCAGGGCAAAGTCTTATTTTGGCTAATATTTACGCATGTAACGTTGATGATAAGGGCTTTTTTGTAGATCTTGAATGGATGTTGCAAGCCACTGGCACCCCTCATTATATAATATTGGGAGGAGACTTTAATCTTTTGATGGACTCAGTCCTTGATCATAGTGAAGCAAATGCATGCAAGCCCCCTATAGCAACATTGATGCACCACAGGATGTGTAAAAATCTTTGTCTTACAGATATTTGGAGACTTTTGAACCCATCTAGTAGGGACTATAATTATTTTCATGTGTCCATAAGATTTATTCCAGAATATATATATATATATATATATATATATATATATATATATATATATATATATATATATATATATATATATATATATTTGATATCTAAGTCCCTCATTTAATCTGTTGTTGATTGGTCATTTGGAAAATGTTTTAGCCTCGGATCACACCCTGGTGAGTTCAGAGGTGTTGTCACATATGGAGAAAAGGAAATCATATAGTTGCTGCTTTAATGTATTCCTGAATTTCAACAAATGTGGGCATGGCTTGGGAGCCACTTGAGGAGGTTCTTAGGGGCTAGATCATACAGTATGCCAAAAAAAATCCAAAGCACAAGAACTTGTAGAGTTGGAAGGGAATTTTAAAAGAGCGAGGCAGAGCTAAAGCACCGAATGTCATCTGATGGCCTCAGAGAATTGACCCGATTGAAATACAGATATAATACTATTTTGTCATGGAAGGTGGAGTTTTGGCTATTCAGGGCAAGGCAGTCATACTTTGAGTCAGGGGACTTGGCAGGAAAACTTCTGGCTAGAAATATAAAACAGAGAGAGTCTTTTTCTCTGTGAAATCTGCTGGTGGGGAAATGTTTACCGCAGCCATTGATATTAATAATGCTTTTAAAGAATTATATCTTGATCTAGTTCCATGTCTTTGAAACTTTGTGGAACCATTAGAACATCCTAAGCTGACGGTTGAGCAAAAAAATTCTCTTGATTCTGAGATAACCTTGGAGGAGCATGGCGAGGTAATTAAGGCCTTTTCTAATTAAATTAATCAAATTAAATATTTTTTTTTAGATCTTATTCTACATAATTGGCTACACTTTTGCTAGATGTTTCCGCCAGCCATGATGCAAGCCCGGATCAGTCTTATTCTTAAAAGGGACAATTACATTTATCTATGATTGGGAAGGTTAATGTAATTAAAATTAATTGTATTCCAAAATTCAACTACCTGCTACAGTCTCTTCCTATAGATGTCCCCCTCTCTTATTTCAAGCTACTTGATAGCATAGTGAAGTCCCTCATTTGGAATGGTAAATGTCCCAGATTACATTTCAGTAAGTTGCATAGGCCGATTGACAAAGGTGAGCTAGGCCTACCGAAGAATTTGTTTTATTATTATGCATTCAGTCTCAGACATTTGGCTCATTAATCGCTTCCACCTGTAAGAGACTCTCACTGGTTTTGTATTGAACAGGAAGTTCTTGCCCCTATTTCACCATTGCAAAGCCTTTCTATCAAACTAATAGCAGAAGTTAAGTTACATCCCAATTTTTCTCGCATTTGCACTCGGTATGGACAAAAGTGTTCAGAGTGTTTAATTCGGACATTTATTTAAATGTTGCCTCGAGCATATGGCTGGACCTAAAATTATGTATTAATAAGTCCCCTTTCTGCTGGTCGGAATTTTCTATGTTATCTGTATGATTAATAAAAAATGTTAATTATAAATATATAGAAAATGACTTCAACCTGAGTGTATGTAAACTTATATTTTCCATATTCTTATATTTGATTTAATTTTTTTTATGATTTTTTTTGTTTGTTTCAAAATTTATTGTACTTGTTAACCAAAGCAAAAAAGGTGTCAATTAAAGATTTGTCTTCAGATGAAATATGAGACAATTGATAGTAAATATCACTTGTAGCAGAATATTGGGCATTTTTCCCCCCAATCAAGCTGAATGTTGTCACGTTTTTATTTCATTATGTGTATTTAGAATACATAACATGTTAGAATTAGCCTTAGCAAGGAAAGGATTCAACTATTTCATTTTAAAAACTGTAAATATGTAATTGCCATAAACATCTTTCCACCACAGAATTCTATTAAACACAATACAGTATTTGAGATCTGCTGGAAATGACACAGTGGTGGGAATTTTATAAAATTTTTGTTTTAACTTTTGTTTTTTGTTAAATCTCTTATGATGCATGCACTATTGGACTTTGTTAGTTTAAACATTTGTGTAAGAATTTTTCATTTTTTTATGAGATTTAATTTTCTAGAAGTTCACAGTGCTAAAAGTGCCCAAAGTTGAAGAAAAAGCCATCTAAAGAACAAAGATAAGCAGTTTGGTTTGGTTAAACCAAATCAGAATGCTTGAGGAATATCAATCCAGCACAGTAATGAAATGGTGGTTTGTGTCTCAAGTTCTCAACTGTGCCTTGTCAGCAAAAAAAAAAAAACTGTCTACCAGGCTATCCTGAACCACATAATGTGTTATCTATTTAGTCTCATGATAGTTTTGTCAATAAATATCTTTTATATCTCATTATCAGAGGGATAATGTGTTCAATAAAGTTTCCATCTTTCTTTACTGTCTCAGAAGATGTCAGGGAGAGGTGGCGGGAAAATCATAAATAGTTCTAGTTCTATAATAAAGGTTCTTATTAAATCTGTCCACTGTCAGATCCATCCCAGAATATTCCAGGCACATGCCTCAGGGAGCATAGAACACCCTCATGAGCCATTGTCCAGAGAACAGTGCACTCGTCATGTCAGAACCACACAATAAACTTTTAGGTCACACTTTGAATAATCCAGGCAGGCACTACACATAAAACAAAATGTTCACGAGGTAACATCAAAATGAACTGTTTTTTATTCACAATATTACTTTACATCCCTGAAACAACCAAAACTCACTTTAAAACCAAATGGAGAGACTATGTATTCGGCCACAGGTGGTCAAAAGTTCTGCAGCTGAAATCAGTCTGTGCTTACCGAAATTCAAAACCACTGCCCCCAGTGGCCTAAATTGGTAGTGTTGTTGAGGTGAAATGTCCATCGGGTGGCGCCAAAAGCAAGTTGTATTTTTAGTTGTAAATAATATCATACAGTCAACAGGGGCCCATTCTTCGTACTTTGATTTGGGAGTTGTCTGGATTTCATTGTTGATGATTTGACCCGGTCCTGAATTGTTATGTTCTTTGAAGAACATCTCAGAGTTGCTTTCATGGCAACAAGTGTGTCAGCGAAAACCTGCTCTAGAGCAGGATCATTTAACATAAATGTAAGTGCAGTGTAGTTCTTGCGGGAAGACTAGCAGCTGTACATCATTGCGCCATTAGCTGGGTAATTCCCAGCCAATCACATGTAAGCTGTTGCTTTATAAGTCTGCTCACAATCTATCACATTGCCGTTTCAGTGTGTTAACACGGCAACCTCCACCACCCCACCACCACTAGTTGAGTCCCGTCCTGCACGGGGGTGGGCTCCTCGCCCCTGCCTCCTATCTCCGGCAGGATATGACGGTTCCTAGTACAACTTCTTCAGACCGCCAGACGGGGCCTATGCCAAAGAGAGACATTACTTTTCTGTTTTATATTCATCAAATAAATGTCATCTTAAATCTCACTCAAGTCTGCGAGTCTTCCTGATAGACACAGGATTAGATTGCACCTTGATCAGCAGGCGATAGCCTACTGGAAATCTGTCACAGCCTCAGCATTATTCTTATGAGAGCATCTTTTTGAATCAGAGGCAGTTATACATTTAGTATTATTATTTTATGAATAATTTAAAATAAAATAATAATTTTGTAGATAATAATAGATACAGCACATTTTGTGCTATTAGAGGTACTTTATGTGAGGGAGTAGTATTAAAAAATTGTGCATAAATGTTTGGGTTTTCTGTCTGCCTTGACCTTGGTTCTCTCTCTACTGCTCAACAGATGAAAAGAACTTAATGAATGAGCGATGTCTGCATTTTTGCCATTAGAAAGTGTACATGATAGCCCTTTTACATCATTAAAAATCTTTCATGATTTTAGTTGTTTTGCGGACTTGAAAGAACTCTATAAGATTTTATGCCCTTACGCATTTGTAAAGTTCTTGTGGTAAGTATTTTGAAATAATAATAAAAGTTGCAAATGTAAGTGCAATTGAAAATAATATTACCCATTTAATATATTTACACCTCTTCAACCTTTTTTCTTTATCTTGACTGATTTGGCTGTGTTCCTTTTTTTGGCCGGGTTTAACATTAATGTTATGGCTATAAATTAATTCATTAATACAGAAATATCTTGTAGTATAAATTTTACTACTTTATAGGCCTATATATATGGCCTATATATAGTACATTATATAAATACAAATAACAAATCACTTATGTAAGTTTATATCAAGAAATAAATACTGTACATATGATTTACATCATATTCATATTTTTAATAAAGTTATGATGTCAAAATGATGTCATTACAATTGTATGTCATGCTGATCATGGTTTCCAGTATCGATACACATGCCCTTATCAGTAAAAACATAGAACACGCAATTATCTCAGACAATCTAGATATACTTTCAAATACGCTCATGCGTTTGATGAACAGAATTGGTAAGAGAGGAATTATCACGACTAGAAGATCTGGACAACGTCATATCATCTCAGCCCTAGGAATGCTTATTTTATTGACCATATTCCCTAAAAAAAACCCCAACCCTAAACCTAACCATCAAAGTAGTAAAAAAAAATCATAGAGCGAAAAATGCTTTTTCTGAATTGTGCTAATAAGGAATGCCATAAAATATTGATATATCGATAAATCGTTTATTGATCGGCAAGCTATTTTCTCTATACATTTTTGAGGCATCGATATATTAACATTAGCCGACATTTAAAATAGAAGCCTAATTTGTGAGGTATCCAATTCACTGTCAGTTGGCCTCTACTTCATACTGAAGGATGTGTCGATGCGGTGCAGATGGCAGTCCAAAGTTCTGAATATAGTCACCATATATACAAAAGTTACGAAGGTTTTGTTACTTCTTCAAGAATGAACAATGTGACTTTGATGCATTTACAAGTTAGTGTATTTAATTTTGCGCAGCCTCCGGAGTTGTAGCTGGCCACCTTAGACAGAAGCAGAGCAGTGGTGGCAATTTTAGAACATGCCATGTCGTCCGCCAGACATGTCCGGTGTGTAACCCCCTTTAATTTACAATACACTTAACCAAAGTTGTGTGTTAAGAAATATGTATGAAGAGATAAAAACTGAATCATCTGAATTTTTTACAATTATAGATGTATGAAAAAGGCATCAATCCCAGGCCTTGTGCTCATCATGTAGCTGGTGAATGCACTTACTTCCTGATTTGCATGAGACCAGAAAAATTTCTAATAGAAGAGATGCAGCTTGTTAGTAATAACTGTCTTAGCTGAGCTTTCTCTTTTTTCTGTCTTTCTCCTCACAAAGCACATCTTTTTCCACAATCACACATTCCCACACAGCAAAATATTAACAAGATTAAGAACCAAATGTTTTTGTGGTGCAAACAAACGCACAGGGAGTTTAACAGACAGCAATTAAGCCTTGTCTCTAGACTTGCTGGGCTCGCAATGCCCTCTTAACCCTAATTATTAAATGAGCTGTTTACACAGTGAAGATATAGGCAATTCTTTTGTCTTACAGAAAGTTACAGAGGTTGAAAACACTTCATAAACAATAGAGAAAGAGTTTTAGATCTACTGATGTATAATGACAGTACACCTATTTGTGTTAGTCAGTGGTTGGAAAGAGAAAGGCCATTTTTTAGGCATAGATCAATTGGAGTAATTGGGGGTTACACAAAATAAGAGATGAAAAAATTAAACAGGTGACAGCTGTTAATGATAAATAATACATTGTACATATAATGTCTAATTAATGACCAATTATGCATTGGGAACAAATGCCAAACAGCACTTGCAGTTCAAAATAATCTCTCAGCTAGTTACATTCAAATGAGAAGAGGATGAAAGAAGAAAGAAATGAAAACTAAGAGGAGTGCAGATTAATATACTGTATATTCCAATAAATCTAAATGTGGTTCACACCCCATTAACAGAAGGATTTCTGAGGATGTAAAAACAAATGGAAAGTAAAAGGCCTATACATAATGTTTAGACTGGAAAAAAGAGTGAAGCAGGTATTTACAAGACCCTAAAAATGGGTCAATCTGTGGTAGTTAGCCGTATATGCCTCTGAAACTGGTGTATTGGTTGATACAAATTAAATTCGGCTTACATTCATGACTGTTAAATACATTTGAATAAATAAATACATTAATTACATTAAGTTGCACATAAATTGTAAAATATTATCCATAAAACAAGGAAGATTTGTATGATATTGAAAAGCCACCTAATAATTATTATTTCACACCTATTCAAAGAATATAAATTGCCTTGAGATTAGTGTGTCTGAGATACTGTCTGTTTCATGTACTCTTAACCACCATATTCATGGATTATTATTTCTGCAATAATCCAAAACTCTCATATTCATATTTGCATTTGCATATAGCTTAAATGACCAAGGCAGATACAATTGCATGCTTAGCTTTCAGCTTCTATAATGCATATAACAAGTTGACAAATCTTAATAATAAAACGTAATTCACTTAGTGAGAATATGTTCGCTCGTGATTAGCCGATTAATATCAACACAAATGCATACTGTATTATATATCGCACGATGTAAGCTATAATGCATAACACGATAAACGGAATTGGAGAGAATTCAGACAACTAAATGAACAACAAATACGTTGCAGACAGTCATTTCGCCAGCGTGGACATTATTTTAATCTACAGTAGTGGCATTGCAAAAAGCAAGGAAAAAAGACCACTTACCAAAATAAACTGTTTTCTCACATTTGGGACATTTTGATGCCATGTTAAATAAAAAAAATACGCGCTCCTTTGATTTAAGGCAAGTCATTATCTTTTATTTAGATTGAATAAATGCGACTCGCGAGCGCATCCTCCCTTTCAATATATTCAGCGCGCGGATCCTCCCTCAATTACGTCAGAAGGCAAGTGAATGTGCTCGCTCACTCACTCACTCACTCACTCACTCACTCACTCACTCACTCACTCACTCTATCTATCTATCTATCTATCTATCTATCTATCTATCTATCTATCTATCTATCTATCTATCTATCTATCTATCTATCTATCTATCTATCTATCTATCTATCTATCTATCTTATGAGATTGAGAAGTAAAGACAGTCTGCGTCCACCTGCATTCCTCATATTACCTATCACACTAATTGCTTTGCATTGATAACAGACAGATTATTTCAGGTGGAACACAAAAGAATATGATAGGTGGAATGTTAAGGACTGACAGCCTCAGTCTTTCTTTGCATCTTTTTTTTCTTTCCTCCATACAATAAAAGTGAATGGTGACTAAGGCTGTAAAGTGAATAAGATGTTCTTCTTTTTCAAATGTCAGTGACCAATTATTTTCAAATTATGTGACAATTTGAAATCAGAGGGTTTTTTTAATACCTAAAAAATAAATAGAAATATTTGCTTAATTTGCTCGATGCATTGCACAATTTAAAAGTTGTGTTAATAAATTCAGCAGGCTTACGCATCATGAATGTGAGACCAAACCATGTGTTTCTTGAATTCAAGCAGATGGAGGGCTATATTTGGCGCCTATAAAATGAAAATGCGAAGAAAGAAACTAATACTAAAAGTTAAATACATTTTTTTTATATTTTTATTTTCTCACCATTTCTTTCCAATTTGGAATGCCCAATTCCCAATGCTTTCTAAATCCTCATGGTGGCGTAGTGATTCGCCTCAATCCGGGTAGCGGAGGATGAATCTCAGTTGCCTCTGCTTCTAAGACTGTCAATCCACACATCTTATCACATGGCTTGTTGAGCTCGTTACCGCAGAGACATAGTGCGCGTGGAGGCTTCACGCTATCCATACACATCTCACCACGCCTGCTCCACTGAGAGTGAGAACCACACATTATAGTGACCACGAGGAGGTTACCCCATGTGACTCTACCCTCCCTAGCAACCGGGCCAATTTGGTTGCTTAGGAGACCTGGCTGGAGTTACTCAGCATGCCCTGGATTCAAACTCGTGACTTAAAGGGTTACTTCAGGATTTAGCATTAAGCTTTGTATCAGTAGAAAACCAGTAGTATTTTCTAATTACCGAGCTCCCCCCCTCATATCCCCCTGAGACGAGAGATATATTTATTTTTAGTCTGGAAAAAATCCTCCGATGAAGCAAAAATCGTCATTTTGCGTCATCGGAGGATTTTTGGTCCAGAGGCTTAAAACTACAGCCAGTATTCTGCATGTTTTCACCACGCCCATATGGGGCGGGATCTCACTCACAGAATGTGAAGATAGTGTCAGCCATCTTTCTGTAGAAGCTAAGAAAACAGGCTCTTGCTCTGTGTAGAAAGTTTGTATACAAGTAGACTAATCACGATGGCGGAAGGTAGTTTTGAAGTTGAAATGGCAGAAGGGGATTTCGAAGATCTGTTGCGAGAATCTGATGCTTGCGCTACCTGTACGAGCCGCAATACAGCGATGAACAGAGGCTGGAGCAGCTGCTGTAGCAGGGGAGCAAAACCTGCTTGGTGGTCAGGAGGAAGAGAGTGTTAACTTATATTCAGACTCGAGTTGGGGCAGACTGGTGGTGTCAGTGCTCTTGCTGTGCTCCTATGGAAACAGATAGAGAGTCCTATTGCTGTCGCGAATTTCAGCGATACTGGACGAGATCGCTGAATCCGCTGATGAAACTGCACCGATAACATGAGCATGTATAACTGAGCACCCAAGTTTTGTATCACACATGGACAGGGGAGTCCTGGAAACTTATTTTAGGATCCCGAAGATAAATTGGAAACGCCAGCCAAAGCCCGCAGGGACAAACGGACGGCTTAGTGTAAAGTGAGTATTTTGTTTGTTTTTCTTTTTTGTTACTAAGACGTCATGTACAGAGTTTGGACACATGGAATTATAATGTTCTTCCCGCATAGTCAGTCAATTTATCAACTAACTCACGATTTATAGAGTCACGATGTATCATAGTTGTATCATATTTTCAGATACTGCCGCCTGTAACCGGTAGGCGTGGTTTGGGAGTGGCCTCGTAAGGGCAGCAAAGCAAGTGCATTCTGGGAGTTGTTGTCTTTCAGCCACATGTGTAAAAAATACATTTTCTGCCTTTTCTCTGTCTAGAATGCTTCAAATTCAAAAATAATTTCACATATATACTATATAAATGACCAATTTTAAATACACATTCATCTTCCCAGAGGTGAAGTATCCCTTTAAGAGGTGGCAGTCAGCCAATACTCGCTGAGCTACTCAGGTCCCAAAAGTGATATTGTTAATATATTTTACATTTGCCTTTTTGAAATTTGTATTTATTCATTAATTATTATTTTTTAATAGTTTTAACAGTTCTATTTGAAACTAGACCAAAGTAAACACATGGAAGCATGTATCTTCACAACCATGGTTAGATGTAACGTGATTTCTTTAAAACAACCTATTTTTGTAATTATAAACAGTAGACCTACTTTAAGCACATGTAATAACAATAACAATTTAAGAGCTTATGCTTTAAGAGCTTGCTCATGCTGCTCTGTCCATTCAGCCATATCCATCTACAGAACCACACAGGTGCATTAGCCAAGGTTATATTTGTGTTTTTGACGCTGCTAAACCAGTCGCTAGACTTCAAAATCCAGATGAACCGCGGTACAAACGCGTACCATCCTGTATAATTGAGAACCAACTGATATACTCCAAATCTTAATAAACATTTCAGTTGTCCTCAATCACTTTGGCTAATTTTTTTTAAACAGTCTTAACATTCTCTTAACTATAAGTGTAATTGTCACAACTGTTTTATGGGACATCACAACTCTATTGCATGCCTGAAAAATGTAGTAACTCACCCAAAATATTTAATTCATGCTTCAAAACCTAGTTATTGTGTCAGTAAATTGGCCAATGCCACGTGTGAGCCATACTGGTTGAATGACAGTCAACCCTGGAAAAGTTTGTTATATGCAAATTTCATTTTTGTTCTACTTTTTTGTTGACACTGATTGCTTGACAAAGAATGTCAGTTTTGTCTAGCTGAATGCTATTGTGTATCACACTGAGCTTTTTAGATATCGATTTCAACAGTAGGTAAAAGTTTACAGGGAAAAGTCAATACTATAAAATACTGTAGTACACAGAAGAAGGATATGCACATTTATATGTATATAGTACATTTATTTTTGTAGCAATGTGTTACATTGTAACGGGTAAGAATAGATAAGGAGGAGGCAGGAACAGGCTGTGCAGTAAACAAAACTTTTAATGTCATAAATCAACTTAAACACACAGACACACACACACACAGCGGCTGCGTGTGTGTCTCTCTCTCTCTCTCTCTCTCTCTCTTGAACTGGCGCCTCCAGCTCACCTTTATCCCCCCTCCTGGCTGATTAGAACAATTCGGGGTTGGGCGTGAATCCTCACGGCCCGGCCACGGCCTCCTTGTCACACTCCTCCACCGCCTGACTTAGGCCGGGGAAACCTCTGGCATGATGTACTCCCCTCCCTTCCTGGAGGTGAGGTGTTGCCCTTCTGGCCATCGTTCTGCCGGTAGGTCTTCCCCTCCTCTCTGTAGTGAAGGAGAGGGGAGAGGGAGAGAGTGAGGGGGAGAGACAGAGAAAGAGAGAGATGAGAGGGAGAGGTAAAAACTCGCTCGCCATTCCCCGGACATGCCGTTGCCTGGTCCTCAGCCACTCCTCTGCCCTCTGGGGGACGACAGCCACTCCTCCCCTGGCGGATGTCAGCGAGTCCTCCGACCCCAGGTGGATGGTACGGCTCCTGCCCTTTTTGATAGATTTTGATAGTTGAATGGATCATTTTGATCACGATGAAAGAATGTTTAGCAGTTATGAAGAGTATGGCAATTTCACTGAGAATCAACTCATCAATTTTGATCAGCAAGACATGTGCATTTAGTTATTGTGCAAATTGTAGACAATTGTACTTACTCTTTTGCACACATGTGACAAAACATGTGCAATTTGCTTAAATGAATAAGAAATTCAAATCTGGTATGAACAAGAATCTAATTGTTCAGAAATTTGAACTTTATGTTTTAAAAAAAATAAATTCTTATTCGACAATTGAGCCAAAGCGATTAAGAAAAACTGTAACACAAAGAGGAACTTGATGATAGATTTGATTATTATGACTAATAAACACCCCCATTGGTACTAATTTGCTCTCAGCACCCCTTAGCATCCTTTGAACGCCCCCTAGGGGGGCGGTACCACCCCCCTTCAGAACCCCTGCCCTAGACGAAAACAACTGTATGATGTCATAACACCTGGGGCACAAACAATGTAAACATTGGCTCAGAAGGTTCGATTTTATTGAGAAAGTTTAAAGAAATTTAAAATCTAAAAAAATCTATGAACATTTTTAAAATCTCTCATCATTTACTCCCTCCTAGATGTCTGTATTTCTTTATTCTGCTGAACACAAACAAAGATTTTTTTAGAAGAATATTTCAGTTCTGTAGGTCCATACAATGCAAGTGAATGGTGTCCTAAATTTTGAATCTCCAAAAAGAACATAAAGGCAGCATAAAAGTAATTCATAAGCAGGGTTGGGGAGTAATGGAATACATTAATAAAATTACATATTTAAAATACAAAATATAACATAATATAAGTAACTAAGTAAGTCACCAGTGGAAGCAATAAACTTTCATTTAGTTTAATTTCAGAGACTTTTTGGTGTTTTATTTTGATAACATAATGCACACAAGTTCCAAGATCCATGATCTTATGTATTAAAATGTTAAGGTAGACATAAGGAGAGAGTGAGAAGTCTTGATGCTGGGCATATATCTGTAGTGGTTCCTCGCTGTCTATTTTAACAGAGCCCAAGCAGAGTGTTCTTTGCCAAGCGTTATGGACAGACAGTGTGCTTATATATATATCAGGTACAGTGATAATGAAAGACAGGCCTGATACTTTGTCCATACATGGGACTCATGTCTCAGTCAAAGTTTTCATGGCTGATATGTGCTGTTAGATGCCGTGCGAGCATTCTGAAATGCTGGTGGCTCATGGCATGTGAGATCGAAGATGGGTCGGTGAGTTTCTGTAATCATATACCATAGAAAAAGCACATGCTATGTATTGCTATTTAAAAACGCTTCTTGGGGCTGTTTGATTTGATTTCAAATGTTAAAAATGTTTCTGTTGCTGGTTTCACATTTCAAGTTGATGTTATCATAATGATCTTTATGTGTCCTTAGAGGCTTTACCATCTGATTTGACAATATCATTAAACACTCTACAAAAGCAACTTCAAAGCCATAATGGTTTTAATCACTAACATAACTAAAGCTTAAATAAGGTCATAGGAAATCAGACCAAAAATAAAGAAAATTATTTAACTACACCATAGTCAGGCTCGGGTAGTTGACATAACCGATCAGACAGATTATGATGTAGTTAATGGTCCTAAAACTATTAATAAGATTTTAGATTTTTATTTTAGATTTACACACACACACACACACACACACATATATATATAAGGGTAATCTTAGTATCTGGTCAAAACATTTTTGCCTTCTTATTCATTTTAAATGGCCCTGCATTCACAATTGAATTTTTTTCAATATTCCATGTAGTCTCTTAATTAATATGAGCTCATAAACACTACATGTATGATTACAGAAGAATTGAAAACATGTTTTAGATGTATTAAGACTTGTCACAAAAATGTTACTTCCCAATCATTATTTTAGTTAGCGTTATAATTTTTATCTTGAAAATCATTAGCAATTTTCAGTAATCAACATCAACATACGGTTTCTCAGAGGTTCACAGCGCAACAAAAGTAGCAAAGCAAATAAAAGCTGAAAACACAATGGAAATAAACCACAGCACAAATTAAACAACAACACATCGAAATTAAGCCACAACATAACAAGCCATGACATAATGAAAAAGCCATACAAGTACAATACTATGAAATTAAAGGATTATTCCAGGTTCAATGAAATTAACGTCTAGGTTATGTATGGAGGGAACGAGACGTTGTGTCGAAGAAGCGACACTAGAGGTCTCTCTTGAGTGCTGAATATGCCTCTGATCTATGAAAAAAGGCCAATGAGAAATTGGCAGACTGTATTTGCACACCCCTTCCCCCGGACATACAGGTATAAAAGCAGGGAAATACGTCGGGTTCAGGATTTTTCTGAGGAGCCGGAAATGGTCCGGCCAGCACAGTGGCTCGGCTCATCGACGTGGCCGGGAGGACACAACGTCTTGTTATGTCCATCAGGGAATGGAGGTTACATACGTAAACTAGACGTTCCCCATCTGTCGCTGTCGTTGTGTCGAAGAAGCGACACTAGGGCCCAATTTAAATCAAGCCATGCGCTGTGCGGTGTACGTGTACTGCTGACACAGGAGCGGGCAGTTATTTTATGTGCAAAGGCAACCAGCTGTGTCAGACTGTACGTACCCTTCCCCAATGCCCCATGAAAGTCGTCGGAAATCCTTCTGGTTACCCTAAACAGGGGAACAAGGCGATGCTTGGCAGAGCGGGCCAAGCCTAGCCGGGCCTCTTTTCTCTCTATGTCCCTCAGCATAGAGCAAGAAATGGCTGGGGCCCTTACACGCATCGAGGGAAGGGGGTCTTACCCAGTTTCCTATTCTTTATGGGGGAAAAGACCCTTCGGAGACCACACCTGCCTAGAAAGGGGGAGGTAAGAGTGTCGAATGCATCACATGGGCCACTCAGGTCACATGTGGAAACAATGACGCGGTGTAGATCCAGCCTCAAGGAGGGGGGAGTTGATACAACACGGTGACCGGAGGGCAGCTGGGACTGCCTAAAGGAGACGCGGGTCTACTCGTAAGGGGACTGTACCGTGGAAAATACACACAGCCTGGGTGTGATAGGCCAATGATACAGCGTCCACCACCCAGTGGGAAAGCCTCTGTTTGGAGACAGTGTTCTCTTTCCGCTCTCCACCAAAGCAGGCAAAGAGCCGCTCAAAACATCTAAAGCTCTGCGTGCGGTCCAAGTAGGTACACAAAGCACGTACCGGACACAGCAATGAAGGGGCTGGGTCTGCCTCCTCTCGGTGCAGCGCTTGCAGGTTCACTACCTGGTCTCTAATGGGCATGGTTGGAACCTTGGGCACGTAGCCCGGTCGCGGTCTTAGGTTCACATATGTGTCTGCCAGACTGAACTCCAGGCAAGTGTTGCTGACAGAGAACGCTTGCAGGTCCCCGACCCTCTTGATGGAGGCGAGCGCGATCAGCAGGGCCGTCTTTAGAGAGAGGGCCCTGAGTCCAACTGATTCTAGCAGGCCCGCGAGGACCACCGAGAGATCCCAGGAGTGGAACAGGCTTGGCCGGGAAGGATTTAACCTCCAGACACCTCTTAGGAACCTGATGATTAAGTCGTGCTTACCCAAAGACTTGCAATCTACTGCGTCGTGGTGGGCTGCGATAGCAGCAACATACACCTTCAAGGTGTAAGGGGACTGCCTCCCTTCCAGCCTCTCCTGCAGAAATAAGAGCACTGACATAACTGCGCATCTCTGTGGGTCTTCAACCCGGGAAGAGCACCAATTTGCGAACAAGCGCCACTTCAGGGTGTAAAGTTGCCTGGTAGAGGGGGCTCTGGCTTGGTTGATCATGTAGATGACTTCATGTGGTAGACCAGCTAGATCTTCCGCATCCCGTCCAGGGGCCAGACGTGGAGGTTCCAGAGGTCTGGGTGTGGATGCCAGAGCGTGCCCCGTCCCTGAGAAAGAAGGTCTTTCCTCAGGGGAATTCGCCAGGGAGGGGCTGTTGCGAGGAGTATGAGGTCCGAGAACCAGGCCCGGGTGGGCCAGTAGGGAGCCACTAGGGTGACTTGTTCCTCGTCCTCCCTGACCTTGCACAGCACCTGTACAAGAAGGCTCACTGGGGGAAATGCGTACTTGCGCAGCCTCGAGGGCCAGCTTTGTGCCAGTGCATCTGCCACGAGGGGAGCCCGGGCATACCAGAGCGAGCAGTGGGAAGTCTATCGGGAGGCAAACAGGTCTACCTGGGCCTTGCCGAATCGTTCCCAAATCAGCTGGACTGACGGGGGGTGAAGCCTCCACTCTCCACCGGGCAAGCGTTGTCATGACAGTGTGTCCGCTACCACATTGAGGTTGCCGTGGATGTGAGTGGCACGCAGCAATTTGAGGAGGAGATGACGGGCGAGTCGTTACATGTGGCGGGAGCGTACGCCGCCTTGGCGATTTATGTACGCCACCGCGATGGTGCTGTCTGACCTGATTAGGACATGTTTGTCTCGACCTAATGGGAGAAACTTCTGCAGGGCTAAGATAACAGTCAGCAACTCTAGGCAATTGATGTGCCATCGCAGCGGGGGCCCTTTCCAATGGCCCATGGCTGCGTGCCCGTTGCACACGGCGCCCCAACCCAATTTGGAGGTGTCAGTCGTGACCAGGACGTGTCAGGACACCTGCTGCAAGGGTATTCCTGTCCGCAGAAAGCAGAGGTCTATCCAGGGTTTGAATGTTTGGTTGCAAGGTGGGGGTGACCATCACACGGTGCGTGCCGCAGCGCCATGCTCTTCTCGGGACTTGAGTCTGAAGCCAGTGCTGAAGCGGTCTCATATGCATCAACCCCAGCGGTGCGACCACAGAAGGTACCACATGCCCCAGGAGCCTCTGGAAAAATTTTAAGGGACCGCTGTGCCCAGCCTGAGGGTGGCGAAGCATTTCAGCACCTCGTTGGTGAGACGTGCTGACATTGAGACTGAGTCTAACTCCATGCCGAGAAAAGTGATGCTCTGAACCGGGGCGAGCTTGCTCTTTTCCCAGTTGACCTGAGAACTGAGGTGCCTGAGCACCTGATCTCTGTGAGCACATAGTAACTCTTGGGAGTGGGCCAGAATGAGCCAGTCGTCGAGGTAGTTGAGTATGCGAATGATGGCTTCTCGAAGCGGGGCAAGGGCTGCCTCTGCGACTTTCGTGAAGACGCGAGGGGAAAGAGACATTCCGAAGGAGAGGACTTTGTACTGATATGCCTGGCCGTCGAACGCGAACCATAGGAAGGGTCAGTGTCAAGGCAGATTTGAGACGTGGAAGTACGCGTCCTTCAGGTCTACCGCTGCAAACCAATCTAGATGCCGGACGCAAGTTAAGATGTGTTTTTGCGTGAGCATTTTGACCGGGAGTTTGTGCAAAGCCCGGTTGAAAACTCGCAAGTCCAAGATCGGTCGTAAGCCGCTGCCTTTCTTGGGTACAGTAAAGTAAGGGCTGTAGAAACCCTTCTTCATCTTGGTTGAATGGACAGGCTCTATCGTGTCTTTGAGTAAGAGAGTAGAGATTTCCGCGCGCAGGGATTTGGCATGCTCACCGTGTACTGCAGTAAAGCGGATGTCCACGAAGGGGGGCGGGGGCCTGGCAAACTGAATTGCGTAACCGAGTTGGATTGTCCGGGCCAGCCAGTGTGATGGTTGGGAAGTGAAAGCCACGCATCCACGCTCCGTGCTAGAGGCACCAAGGGGACGATTATTTTTGACGTACATGGCGGGGCTTCGCAGCGGGGCGGAGCAGGTAGTACGGCGTCGGGAGGCGAGGACACGTCCCGAGGCTCTGGTGCTGAGAAAAGTCTCAAAGCACTTACCTTGCTCCGCACACCCGGCAGGGGGCGGGTTAGTAACTGAGGAGGAGGTCCGGAGAAGGTGTCCTCTGGACTTGTAAGAACCGGCTGGCTGGGGAATAGTCGTGGGGCTGAGGACGGAGGGTCGCATTATGTAGTTTAAAGAAAATTTAGAGACATTTAAGATGCTACAAATGGCTATTTCTGTTTAAATAAATGTTATATTATAAAAATGTCTGTTTGTCCAAGAATGTTCTTGCAGCAATGCATTTAGGCATTTTGGCATTTAGAATCTTCTAGTATAGAACCTGGAGGAGTCTGTTTCTCAAACTAGAGACTCTGATTTACTTGTCTTTTTATTGTGTATCTGGCCATCCACTTCCCTCTCTATCCTGGTTAGAGATTCTTTTTTTTTCCTCAAAACTTTAATGCATGGAATAGCCTTCATCTCTCAAAACAATAGACTTTATGAGAAAATGTAATTTCGGTAGAATGTGTTTCTTTTTGCATAATTTTAAAACCAAAATTTGACATGCAAATGTAAAGCAAATTGTAAGAACTCACAACCACAGCAAATTATGAAAAACCCAGTGTATTGCGATTTCTGCATGGAAGCATAACCTTTTTTAATTTTTCTAACAATATGAACATTTTCTTGAGTAACAAATTAGCACTTTAGAATGCTTTGTATGGATTAGGTGACACAGCATATGTTTGCCATCACGGGTAAAGAAAAAATAGAATAAATATCATTGTGATGAGGAGGAGGTCATGGCCAGGCCGTGAGGACACACGTCCGGCACTGAATTGGCCTAATCAGCCAGGAGGGGGATAAAGTTGAGCCGGGGGCCCTGGTTCGAGAGAGAGAGAGAGACACACACTGCTGTGTGTGTGTGTGCGTTTTATGTTGTTTCAGTTTCTTTATGTCATTAAAGTTATTTGGACTGTTCTGCTGGTTCCCGCCGCATCTTTGCCCATCACAAGAACCCATTCCACTGGTGCCGAATCCTGGGAAGGAGGATGGAGGCGCTGTCACGGAGTCCTCGCCGTTGCCCTGGCAGACGGCAGCAAGTCATCCCACCCCTGGCAGACAGTACGGCTCCTCCCCTTCCTGGTGGATGGCAGCAAGTCCTCTGACCCCTGGCGGATAGTAACGACTCCTTCCCTTTCTGGAGGATGTCAGCAGTTCCTCTGACACCAGTCAAGCTTTGCAATTGCACCCACACTTTCTGCAGGAAAATGATCTCTAGAAAGTTAATGAATGGTGAGACACCAGGTGAGCCAAAACAAAGAACAAAGAGCCACTTGTGGCTCGCGAGCCATAGGTTCCCAACCCCTGTTTTAAGATGTTGTCAAAACAACGATCCAAGCTGTCTGTAACATTTGCATTGTCGTTGTGCAAAATTTTATTATCTGCTGTTGTGATAATTAGCTGTATTGTTTTGCAATGTCATAGCTTTCACCATCAAACAAAATAAGCTGAATTTAAGCCTGTTAACATTTAGTTAGTTTTTGGTCTATGACCAGTAAGAGGATACAGAGAAGTTACAGCATCTCAGTGGATCTATGCGATCGACTCGAGTGTCAAGTGGAAACCTGCCAGGTAAGATCATGCATATTACACTTTAATATATTGTGCACCCTTACCATGTTTTTTTGACAAGTACCACTATATTGTTGGAAATACTTTGGAGAATCATGTAAATAAAAAATGTGAATATGGTAATCATTTAGGAACATATGTCACTGTACAACAATATAACCATTTTATATCATCACAGTACTTTTGTATTGCCACAGTACTTACTTTTACCTACTGCATCTATAAAGCATGTGTGCCGGTTGTGACCACTTTAAGTCACTTTACTTATCTCATCAAACAAGTACAGTTAAGTCATAGTGGTCTTTCATCTGTGGTGATGTTTTTTATGTCAGGCATGGGATTTGTGGAGGTTTTTCCACATCACTTCCTGAATTGGACAGACTACTGCAGGGAGGTCTGCCATGAGGTGCTCTCACTGAGGTAAAACACATCGGCTACACTTGTTTTAGAGTGCTGATTTTGTATGCATCTATTTAAGGAATGATGACACTTCCTTTCTTTTTTTTTAGGTAACTGGCCCATCAGGTTGTGGGAAGACTCAGTTCTGTATTATGCTCAGTTTGTTGGCCACTCTGCCGAAGAGTATGGTTTGAGTCTTGACAGCAGAGTCACCTACCCGACACTGCATTCTCTGCTGTGTTAACCCTCCTAATTTTGTTATTATGCAGAGAAATTATGTTTTGTCCTAGAACATTTCACACAGATATGCAGAAGACGAGAATCAACGAATGCTGAGACTGTTACTATTACTGATTAAATAATCAGCATTCTGATGACTTCACTTTGTGCTCATATGATTCAGATGATGAGTTTAAGGTGTGCAGTCCAGGCTTGAAGTTGCAACCTGAGCCAAATCAATCCAATGTCAACATTCTTGCATGATGTAGCAGGAGCTTTAGACAGAGTTAATCTACCAGGCATAGGTGCCACATGTGTTGTTGGTGCAGATGCAAAGGCTCTTGGTCATGAAGCTTATGCCATGACAATGCCAAGGAGCTCTATTTGACGTTCCTGCTGATTCAGCAGTCAGCACACAAAAACATTTCCAGTCAGCATCAGTGCATCACAGACAGTTAGATAATAGGCTTATTTTAAGTTATCTTGACAGAATGTCTAACTTGCTGCATCTAAAATATATGTTTTGTGGGGTTATTTTTATCAAATGCAACATATATATAAAGTCAGAAGTTTACATACATCTTAGCCAAATACATTTAAACTCAGTTTTTCACAATTCCTGACTTTTAATTGTAGAAAACCCTGTCTTAGGTCAGTTAGGATCACTAATTTATTTTAAGAATGTGAAATGTCAGAATAATAGTAGAGAGAATGATTTATTTCAGCTTTTATTTCTTTCATCACAGTCCCAGTAGGTCAGAAGTTTACATACACTTTGTTAGTATTTGGTAGCATTGCCTTTAAATTGTTTAACTTCGGTCAAACATTTTGAGTAGCCTTCCACAAGCTTCTCACAATAAGTTGCTGGAAAAAATAATATATATATATATATATGTGTGTGTGTGTGTGTGTGTGTGTGAAATCTGTGGAGTGGTGTATTTAAACTTCTGACTTCAACTGTATGTATATATACATACAGTTGAAGTCAGAAGTTTACATACACTTAAGTCATTAAAACACATTTTTTAACTATTCCACAGATTTCATATATATATATATATATATATATATACACGCAGGCCGTTCAAATTGTTCTATTTTTTTTTTCTTCTCATTTAAGAATAATAGTAAAGTCATCAAATCTATGGAATAACATAAATGGAACAGGAAATTATGTTGTGGCTAAAAAAACTGTGTTATATTTTAGCATCTTCAAAGTTTAGCCTAGAATTTTCAGAAATGTACACTTGCCATTTTCTCAACCAACTTCTTGAGGTATCACCCTGGGATGCTTTTCAAACAGTATTGACGGAGTTCTAATCTATGCTGGGCACTTAATGGCTGCTTTTCTTTATTATTATGTCCAAGTCAATCATAAATAAAAGAGAAAAAAAAAATTTGTATTGTAATGAAATAAATACATTTGTTGGCACAATTATATTTTTGTCTACAAAACTAATTCCAAACATTTAAATGTGCCTTCAGATCAAAAGGTTTTTAAGACCATGAGAAACTTTTCAAAATATATATATAACATGCTGTTTTGCGCTTGTGCAGTACACATGGTCAGCCACAAGGTGTTGCTGCACATTTAAGTTTGTTTGCATTTCTGCAACATCTTTCAGGTCTTCCTTATGTATACAAAACCAGAGGGCCTGAGAGACCTCACATTAATTAGAATTTCCTGTCACTGTAGGCCCATCCACACAAAGCATACTCCTTTTCCATTTTATCTAATCTTGGGAATTTCCACAGTCTAAGAAATCACAGATCTTTGAAATTTGGATTTGAAGAATTTACCCACCTTCTGTTTCACCTGCACATTTACCTAGAGGATGAAAAGTTAGGATTGCACAGGAATATGGGTCCCCCCTGCCAGTGCTCATGAAGAATTAAACAGCGGGAAGGCTTATCCTGGATCAGGTTTCGCTCTGTCTGCCGGTAGTCGACACAAAATACTTTTGGAAATTCAACATGTCCTGTAATGTGACTTGCTACACTCCATCTAAAACAATTATAAACTGAATTGTGTTCAATAATAACTATGCATGTAGTCATGACCTCATATGAATTGAGAGACTACATGGAATATTTGTACTTTTTGAAAATAATTTTTTTACACTGCACAGAAGAACCATTTAAAATGAACTAATGAAGGCAAAAAAGTTATTAAGACTGGTTAATATATATATATATATGATGTAAAATGGATTTACACTTTCCTTTATACATCCTTACAAACTTTAATAAAAAAAATAAATACATGGACAAAATGTGCATGAACTGCATTTATAAAAAAGATTTAGAATGTACCAATTGTATTTACTAGATTCTTAAAGGTTACACTTAATAAATGTGCTCACGGATCATTTTTGAAAATGTTCATAGTTTCTTATTCTAAGCTTTAGTTCGGATTAATCATTTACGATTTACATTTTTATTGCTTGACTCTCAAACATAATACAGAACAAAGCAAAACACACATGCACAAAGTCAACCATTATCCCCCTTTAACCCCATTAATTCCCTATCCCCCTCCCAGTTCCCAACCCCACCCCAACCCCAAACATACATTCCTGTGTTCCAAGACTGAGTATACACATATAAATACGTAGAGAACAAAAAAAGAAAAAGTTTCTCTCCACTTGGCCCCATCACCCAATATGCATAGTCTGGGGCAGTATGAAATTTGAGTAACTAAAACCTCACTGATAAAATTCTGGACTCTTAACCAGAATTCTTAAATCTTAGCGCAGAACCACAGAGCATGGGCTATGTCTCCATCCTCCAATTGACATCGCCAGCAGGTAGGTGTGTCCAAGCCTAAACAATCTAGAGGGAGTCCAGTAGAAATGATGCAAAATCTTATAACTCCTCAAGGTAGGTAACTGTGTTATTGCCCCTCTCGAACACATAAAAGCTCATAACCGTAAAATAGGTCAACTCACTAAAGTTCCAAAATAAAAAACTTACACTTTAGCACATTTAGCCAAGCTTTAATGAGGAAATTAGGTTTGTTCTCCCAAACTTAATAAAGGTAAAGGAATGTTTTTAGGTTATGGCAGATTTTTTTATTTGTGTGTTTTTTAGAAAGTGAGCCAAAGTGAAGGAATGTTGGTTCAATACAAGTTGAGTTTTATTAACAGCACATGTGACATGTTGTTGTTGTTAATAAATTTCCTCAAATAAGTCTTCTCTCAGTTTATAAAGGTGAGCAAAAATTGTGTTTATAGTAATGTACTCAAAATTAAATTCAGTGCACCAAGAAATTGAGAATTGTTAAACGTTAAAACACAAACTATTTTAAATTCCGTTAAGTACCACGAGAGGCACAGAATGTACACAACACTTTTAAACACTAAACGTGTTACCACAGGAAAAAAATGTCAAGTCATCCTTCAGTTTATCTGAGCAAGCAAAACTCATACTGTATATACAGTAAACAGTCCCACAAGAATTTTGAAGAAGGTCAAGAAAGACTGAATTTGCAGTGGCTTATCTAAAAAATTGCGATGCCATTTGTGGTGTTTTTTTGTGTTGTTTTGCAGTGAACGGTCCAAAAAACAAACAAACAAAAAAACATTATAGCATACTTGTGTCATTTGTGTAAGTGATGGTATAAGTGCAATTACCTGTACATCATTTAGTGCATAATAACTGATATGCTGATATGATTAAAATACACTCACTGACCACTTTATTAGGTACACCTGTACACATCAAGCAATTCAGCCAATCGTGAGGCAGTAGTGCAATGCATAAAAACATGCAGATACAGGTCTGGAAATTTAGTTAATGTTCACATAAATCATCAGAATGGAGGAAAAAATTGTGATGCACAACAGTCCCTAGAATGTATAGAGAATGGCGCCAAAAACAAAAAACATCCAGCAAGTAGCAGTTCTGTGGGCTAAAACACCTTGTTGATGAGAGATGTCAACGGACAATGGCCAGACTGGTTCAAGCTGACAGGAAGGCTATGATAACTCAGCTCCTGAAGAGCTCCTGAAGATTAAATACAAGCTGTGGTTTACATGAGCCATCTGTGTTCAAGCGAATGGTTCGTGATTTTGATAGTGAACACAATAGGATCCCCCTCGAGCGTCTAGGAAACACACTATAGGACAATAGACCATTTCAAGGACTGTTTGTTGGTGACGTCATTTTTCCATGAAAATGTCCTGCTTGTCAAAACAGAGACTATTTAGCAGAGACAGACCACTTCTATTAAAATGAATGAGAGAAATTGGAAATTGTTTTGGAGATTTTGGTCTTTCCCTATTCAAGTAAATAGGAGCTGCACTTTCATGAAACTTGTTACACGACGTGAAGCGCAGGGGTCTTGTTTCACCTGGAAGGGGTTTATTTTGTGATTACAACTGGCTGACTGGACATTATCCTGCTTATTACATGGCAATGTAATGCAGTGACCTTCACTATTCTATTTCAATGTCAAAAGCATAACATTGGGCCAGTGGTTAGTTCCCGCCTCACCCATCCACTTATTTTGGGTACTAATTGGCCGACTTTTCCCTAATTATTAAAGGGGTTGTGTGTGGATGGGTCCTGTAATACAGTGGGATGCTGTGGGGTGTGCAATGTGCTGACGGGGGAGGCGGAGCCAGGGTCCGCCTAAGTCAGCTCAGCGTCAGGATGACGTAAGGGAGTGGGAAGCCTCGACCTCTTCAGCTTTGTGTTGGTTCTGGTGGACTGCGCAACGCCATACACGGAAGCAGTGCCTCTTTGCAACATCTCAGCACGTAGTATAGAAGTAGTCCCGAAAGAAATCCTCACTTACCAGGGCACTACTTTCATGTCTCATACACTATGCAAGCTGTTTGAATTATTAGGTATTAAATCGATTTGGACAAGCATGTATTATCCATAAATGGATGGCTTTGTCGAACGATTTAATAAGACATTAAAAAATATGATTCGTAAGTAGTGCACGAAGATGCTCGGAATTGGAATAGGTGGCTTGAACCTTGGTTATTTGCAGAACGAGAGGTCCAGCAAGCCTCCACAGGGTTTTCCACATTTGAAATATTATATTATTAGTGTTAGACGTCATGAAGGAAAATTGGGAGGAGGGAAATTCACAAAGCAAAAATGAAATTCAATATGTTCTTGACCTGCGAGCAAAACTCCACACACTGGGGAGACTATCACAGGAGAATTTGCTACAGGCATAATAATGTCAGTCCTGGCTGTATAACAGGGGAGCTCGGCATCGTGAATTTGCACCGGGAGATAAAGTACTTGTTTGAGCTTTAAATAAAGTACCCACATCGAGCTCTAAAGTACTCGCAAAGTGGCAAGGGCCTTTTGAGGTCACACGGCGAGTTGGGGAAGTCGATTATGAGGTAGTGTGTATGGATGGGGGGAGGGGGCTCGTTAAATGCACCACCTCAACCTACTAAACTGTGGAGAGAAACGGTCCCCATATCCTTGGCAACGGTAGATCTGAAAGAGGGAGGAGCTTTGCATGGAAGTGAGTCTAAAAGCCAATCAGTTCACCCCGGTCCCTTGCAGAGACCGCCTCTCGCCGTCACAATGTACGGAGGTTGCCAGGTTTCAAAATAATTTCTCTGATGTGTTCTCGCCTCTCCCCGGTTGCACCACATCGAGATAACCCCAGAAGTAGTAGTACATAGTCGTCCCTACCACCTACCCAAACATAAAAAACAAGTAGTACAGGAAAACCTAAAGGCCACGCTAGATATGGGCATAATAGAAGAATCCCACAGTGATTGGGCCAGCCCGGTGGTTCTGGTACCTAAGAGTGATGTCTCTGTCCGGTTCTGTGTGAATTATAGAAATTTGATGGTTATCCAATACCTCGTATTGACAAACTGCTTGATCGGTTGGGCTTGGCTCACTGATCGTCACTGGATTTGACAAAGGGATATTGGCATATCCCCTTAACGCCAATGTCCTGGGAGAAAACGGCCTTCTCCACACCGTTTGGATTACACCAATTTTTTACCCTTCTGTTCAGTTTGTTTGGGGCCCCGGCTACGTTTCAGCATCTTATGGACTGAGTCCTTAGTCTGCACACTGTGTATGCTGCTGCTTATTAGAATGATATCATTATTTACAGTAATGATAGCCAACGGCATATGCAGCATTTGAGTGCAGTTCTGGGGCCGCTACGACGAGCGGGGCTCACAGCAAACCCAAAGAAGTGCACAATTGGATTGGTGGAGGTTCGGTATCTGGGGTTCCACTTGGGTCAGGGGCAAGTGTGACCTCAAATTGATAAAACTGCAGCGATCGTGACCTGCCCGAGACCCAAGACCAAAAAGGAGGTGAGTTTCTGGGGCTGGCCGGCTACTATCGAAGGTTTGTGCCTAATTTTTCCAATGTCACCAGCCTGCTGACTGATCACACTAAAAAGGGAGCCCCAGATCCGGTCCAGTGGATGGAGTCCTGCAAACAAGCTTTCACGCAGGGAAAAGATTCACTTTGTGTCAGGCCACTTCTACATTCCCCTGATTTCTTTCTCCCTTTTGTTTTACAAATGGATGCGCCGGACAGGGGGCTGGGTGCTGTTCATTAGCCAAAAGTTCTCTATGAGAGAGACAAAGTACAGCACCATAGAGAAGGAGTGGCCATCAAGTGGGTGGTCCTCACTCTTTCAAATTGTTCAGCAATAATCAGCAATTGCTGGTTATTTGTGAATAAAACGGACACACGTGAACCATGGAAACCGGTTCCTGTTTCCTTCTTTATCTGCCCAACCAGAACCTTTTTCACACACACATTTTTTACACAGAAGCATTAATACAAGTGCTTTAACAAAAATATAAGCTTCACATTTCTGCTTTTAAACCCCTTGACAATGTCTTTCCCCCTTAGACTTCCTTTGGAAGTGCCTTACTGTAAATGTGATGTTTGCTAGAGACAGGTCAAATTTGTCATCTGTGGTAACTGACAACAGGCTACAGATGCTTCCTTTGAACTCAAAAATAGTCTTGCACATAATTTTTTGGTGTTATATTTTGTTCTTTGTATTAGTAAATGTTTATGATAGAAAAAAGTCCCATTAACCAGACATCAACTCTGTTTTCATTTCACACTTTTCCACTTTTTTGTCAAGTGTAAGTGTAATTTTGGTTTTTAAACTGTTATTAAGACATGCCCTCAATAGACCATTATGTAATGGGTGATGTCAACAGTTGTTATCTGTACCCATGAGGAATTCAGCATTTACCACTCTTCCAGAGTGACGACAGACTGTTTACACTCATCTGTGTGTGATCCAGGCAAACTGGACTAAACTCCAGTACAGATGTTTCCCTTCTGTGTTCTCCCTCAGGTGGTTTTAACAAGATCACCACACATGTGGGCGAGAAGGTTCACTGTCCTCAGTGGAGTCGAGCAGATGGTGAGAACAGGCCTCCATCATCTGCTGGAGTCTAAACAGATTTTTGAGGTGAATGTTTTTGTGTAAAAGGCCTGTGTGAGGAGGTTCAATGATGGAAGTTTAGACCAGAAATTCTCATCAAGGGGCCCTTCCGTTTCATCCCTCCCCGATGAGCTGTTCTCTGATCTTGTTAATGGATGCCATATTTCCATGACATTTAGGGTTGGCATTGATGGGGTGTGCAAACAAAATATTTTCATAATTGACTGAAGTGGCCTTTTACTTTACCCACAGATACCTCTTTCTTTACATCCCACTGGGGATGTAACCCACTTTCTGTAACCCCATACATTGTATGGCTTACTTATCAATTTACAAATGGCTTAAGCCATTGCATTGAAATGAGTTTCTCCTCATTTGCATAAAGGTAAACTTTTCTAAACTTTCACAAATTGCCGGACACTCCCACATAGAGCAGACAAAGATTGCTGTTGCTTGTGTTGCTGGAAGTTGTCAGATCCCATTGAAAATTAATAAGATCTAGTTGCTTTGTTGTTGGAAGTTGCTGCATGTGTGTATGGGGTTTTACTTATAGTTCTCTGCATATTAAGTTGGGACACGAGAAAGAATTTCAAAAACATGAATGCAAAGTAAAGGAATAGATCTGAACACAGGGGTCTCAAGAGACATTTCTTGAAGGAGAACTCTTCTTAACTTGACACGGCATCTAAATAATGCAAAAAAAAAAACAGTGCAAGACTTCATGCAAAGTCAGAAAATGTCTGTTTGCATGTGTGCAGCTGCTGTCACACAGTTTAAAAGTGGGTGAATTTAAAGACAGAACTTTTATGAGAATGTTTTACCTTACAAACTTTCTGGTTCAGGAGTGCTGTAGTCTGGTTCCACAAGTAAAAATCCTGTTGTTATTTTTTTTCCACAGACTAATTTATTTTTAAGGATAACTTAGAAACCTTTAAAGACAGACCTGTTGTGAGCTCAGAGGTTGTAATTCGATGGTATATGCTTCAGCTTATGCCATCAGTCTGACTTTTTTCAACTACATTTTTATAAACTGTGTTTAATAGCAGAATTCCTGGAGAAAAACAACACTATCCATGATAGTCCATGAGTGGGGATATCTGCCAATAAAAATAATTGTTGCAAAAGAGCTCAATAGCGACCACCCACTTCCATGAAGCAATGCAAATGATGCAATCGAGTCGACCTCCCTACTCAAACTACTTGAATATATCTGAATAGTTTGCAGTGTGCTTTAAATGCAGTATTTTGTTTCTATACTTATAATTAATGACTTTAAATTAATAATTTAGTATATTTTCAATGTTTTTAATGTGATCAAGTAATTCAATATGCTTCATGTTATTGTAGTTAATAAATGTTAAGTACACTGTCTTGTACCTTTGTCTTTTTTTTTTTGGTCTGATTTTCAAATACTTTTTACTTCATTTTAAAGTTTGATATGTTGTGATTCACCTTGGAGCTGGTTGATATGATTAATGGATTAGAATGTCTAGGTTACTGTTGTAACCTCCGTTCCCTGATGGAGGGAACGAGACGTTGTGTCGAAGAAGCCACACTAGGGGTCTCTCTTGAGAGCCTTTTGCATCTCTGAACATTGAGAAAAGGCCAATGAGAAATTGGCAGACAGAATTTGCATGTCCAGCCCCCAGATATATGGGTATATAGGGAGGGAAATGCATCTGTTTCATTCAGGATTTGTCTGAGGAGCCAACAATGAGGTTCGGCCGCAACAGTGGTTCGGTTCAGGCCGGGAGTACATAACGTCTCGTTCCCTCCATCAGGGAACGGAGATTACAACAGTAACCTAGACGTTCCCCATCTGTTGCTCACTTTGACGTTGTGTCAAAGAAGCAACAATAGGGGTCCAATTTAAATCACGTCATGCGCTGAACCGTGTACATGCGCTGCTGACACAGGTGCGGGCAGGTAGCTTATGTACCAAAACGACAGGCTGTGTCAGACTGCACGTATCCTTCCCCAACACCTCATAAAATCGTGAAAACCTTCTGGTTCTTTACACCCCAATAGGGTGAACAAGGCAACGTGCCAAGCATGGGAGCAAGCTGCGGCAGCCACGCCTTCTCTCTCTCTACGTTTCTCGCATAGAGTTAAAGCGGCTGGGGCCATCTTAACGCAATCACACACATCGGGGAAGGTGTTCTTTCCCAGTTTTCCTATTCTTTCAGGGGGGAAAGACCCTGCGGAGACCACAACTGCCCAGACAGATAAAAATGTGGTGAAATATATGACATGGGCTTTTAGGTCACATGTGGAGAATGGATTGGTGGTAGATCCTACCTCAATGGGAGGGAGGAGATGCTACAAACACGGCGACCGGGGGTCCGTGAGGACTGCCCAAGGGACACGCGGGTCCGCTCGCAAGAGGATTGTACCGCGGAAAATACACACAGGGGGATAAGTCCACATAGGAGCCCGTCCTGTGGAGCACTTATTCCAGTACAGGGTAAATTGAGTACCCGCACTGGTCTTGGTTGGTGAATTCCTCCGCTGAATTTGTGGACCAGAGGGCTAGGGAGGAGTCATCCAGGGTTAGTGGGATCTCCTGTGATAAAAGTGCACGGTATTACCTCAGCGATGGGAAAATGCACTAGGTTCAAGCAGTCCACCCAGTCAGTTGTCACCACGTTACCAAGTTTCTAACGGCTTGGACCTGAGAAAACACGTGACGAAACCGACTCAACCCTGAGATTGTAAAATTTCGTAAAGGTATTGGGTGTTGCCCAACCCAATGCTCTGCAAATTTCTGCTAGGGAGGCGCCTTTGGCCAGTGCCCACAAGGATGCCACACTTCTCGTCGAGTGTGCTTGCACCCACAAGGGGGCGGGCACGGCCTGGGTGTGATAGGCCAATGCTATGGCATCAACTACCCAGTGGGAAAGCCTCTGTTTGGAGACAGCGTTCCCTTTCCGCTGTCCACCAAAGCAGACAAAGAGCTGCTCAGAACATCTAAAGCTCTGCGTGCGGTCCAAATAGATATGCAAAGCACGTACTGGACACAGCAACGAAGGGGCTGGGCCTCCTCCTCCCGGGGCAGCACTTGCAGGTTCACTACCTGGTCTCTGAAGAGAGTCGTAGGAACCTTGGACACGTAGCCCGGTCGCGGTCTTAGGATCACATGAGTGTCTGCCGGACCGAACTCCAGGCAGGTGTCGCTGACAGAGAATGCTTGCAGGTCCCCAACCCTCTTGATAGAGACATCTCCTGTCTTCAGGGAGATGGCCTTGAGTTCGACTGATTCTAGCAGCTCAAAGGGGGATTTCTGAAGGCCCGAGAGGACCACTGAGAAATCCCAGGAGGGGAACAGGCTTGGCCGGGAGGGATTCAATCTCCGGGCACCTCTTAGGGACCTGATAATTAAGTCGTGCTTACCCAAAGACTTGCCATCTACTGTGTCGTGGTGGGCCATGATAGCAGCTACATACACCATCAAGGTGAAGGGGGAAAGCCTCCCCTCCAGCCTCTCCTGCAGGAATGAGAGCACTGACCCAACTGCGCACCTCTGAGGGTCTTCAGCTCGGGAAGAACACCAATTTGCGAACAAGCGCCACTTCAGGGCGTGAAGTTGCCTGGTAGAGGGAGCTCTGACTTGGTTGATCGTGTCTACAACAGCAGGTGGTAGGCCAACTAGATCTTCTGCATCCCATCCAGTGGCCAGTCGTGGAGGTTCCAGAGGTCTGGGTGTGTATGCCAGAGAGTGCCCCGTCCCTGAGAAAGAAGGTCCTTCCTCAGGGGAACTTGCCAGGGAGGGTCGCGAGGAGCACGAGATCTGAGAACCAAGTCCGAGAGGGCCACTAGAATGACTTGTTCCTTGTCCTCCCTGACCTTGCACAGCACCTGTGCAAGAAGGCTCACTAGGGGAAATGTGTACTTGCGCAGCCCCGTGGGCCAGCTGTGTGCCTGTGCGTCTGCCCCGAAGGGAGCCTCTGTTCGGGCATACCAGAGCAGGCAGTGGGAGATATCTCGGGAGGCGAATGAGTCTACCTGTGCCTTGCCGAACCGTTCCCAAATCAGCTAGACCAAATGGGGGTGAAGCCTCCACTCTCGGCTGGGCAAGTGTTGTCGTGATAGCGTGTCCGCTACCATGTTGAGGTTGCCCGGGATGTGAGTGGCACGCAGCGACTTGAGTTGCTGCTGGCTCCAAAGTAGGAGACGATGGGCGAGTTGTGACATGTGGTGGGAGCGTACACCGCCATGGCGATTTATGTACGCTACCGTGGTGGTGCTGTCTGACCGGATCAAGACGTGCTTGCCCTGAATTAGCGTGAGAAACCTCCGCAGGGCAAGAAGTACAGCCAAAAACTCAAGGCAATTGATGTGCCAGCGCAGCGGGGCCCCTTTCCAATGGCCTGCGGCTGCATGCCAGTTGCACATGGTGCCCCAACCCAGTTTCTAGGTGTCTGTGGTGACCAGGACATGTCGGGAAGGGGACAGGGACATGCCAAAGGGGACGACCTTGTACTGATATGCCTGGCCGTCAAACGCATTCCGTAGAAATGGTCGATCTGGAGCTGAGAGAAGACTCAAAGCACTTACCTTGCTTCGCACACCCAGCGGGGGGCGGGTTAGTGACTGAGCGGCTGTGAGCAGCATGCAGACTCAAGGAACCAATCATCCTGTCGTGAAGGCTGTGGGGAGGATGGAGGGTTCCAGTCCAGCCCCATGCTGACGGCGGCCCGGGCAAGCATGTCGAATATCTGGGCGTCAGCCTCAGACTGGGCATGCTGACCCAAAGGTGGCAGCCCAATAGAGTCTTCCGCGTCAGACGCCGGACCACTCTCTGATGCAGTGGCGAGCTCATCCATCTTGGGGGGCTCAAGAGGATAGGCAAGCTGGCCGTGAGGTGAGCCGCTGTTGCCTCGAGCCCGGACGGAAGTCAACGAACATGCCGGGTGGCGGGTGGCTCTTGGGGACGTACCCTGTGAAACCGAGCCCGCTGCCATCCCCAAATTGCCTCCATCTCCAGCTGGGTCGTCCTCAATCCCGTGGGAAGAAGGAGCAATGCGGGGGGGCGGCTGGAGTGGTGTTCCTTCTTTGGAAGGAAAGCCGCGACCGCAACGTTGCCATGGTAAGATTCTCGCAGTGAGAACACAAACCATCCACAAATGCTGCCTTGGTGTGATCGCGGTCCAGACGCATGAGGCAGCGCCTGTGACCTCCAGGAGCGGAGAGCACTCGACCGCATCCAGGAACTACACAGGGGCAGAAAGGCATTTTTATAAAGACGCGTCCTGAAAAGGACATTCAACGCCGCTGCATATTGCTCTTTTAGAGAAAAATCCTCTTTAGGAAAATTTCTCTTTTAATCTGCGCTGTCGAAGCGTCCAGGGGCAAAGCTGCACTGCCATGCAGAGAAGGAGAAAGCCGCTGATATGGGCCGTAGATCCAGAGATGAAGAGGAAACCAATTGGGACTCGCAGCTCGCTGCTCACACAACCGGTCAGCTCCGAAGAAAATTTCTAAATGAAACAGATGCATTTCCCTCCCTTTATACCCGTATGTCTGGGGGCGGGACATGCAAACTCTGTCTGCCAATTTCTCATTGGCCGACAGACGGGGAACTCTTCTGTAAAAGATTTTATGAAATGCCTTTGGAAAAAAAATTTATGGGAAAAATGAGTCCAGAATCAAGACGGCTGAAAAAGTAGGTGGACACTTTTGCGCGGTAGCTACGTATGCACAGCACTCTATTAGAATGCTAATTAAAAAAAAAAGATCTCATCCACCTCATTATTTGACTAGTCAGTTGGTTAAGCATCATATATGAGTATCAGATATGACTTTCCACACAAGCAGCTGTTGTAGAATCTTTGAAAGTAGATCATTAATCTTTAAGAAAATGATATTCATCTAACCAGGGGGCTGAAAATGTGATCTTCTCACAGCTCAGACCTGTTTGGTCCTTCTTTGAATCCCATGGCCTCCTTTGAATCCCTCGGCCTCTCTGATTCCATGGTTGTGCAGGGAGCTTCTGTCATTGTAGATATGGACTAGTGCAAGAATCTGCTGGCTTAAATCCAAGTGTACAGTGTAAGGGAAGTGATGAGTTCTTGTTATAGGGCAATCTCTGGAGAAAGATATACAGTCTCAGTTCTTATGTTATCTAACAGACATGTTATTAGCCTGTAACTTTACCCCCAGAGACCTCTTCCTTTACATCTCACTGTTCCACTTGGCAAGGTGGTGTCATGGGTAACTCTTTCACCCAATAATTTTCTTTCTGTATCGCTTTCACACACATGCATGCAATCTCTGTTTGTTCCATCTCTTGGTATTATACAAGGTAATAATGGCCCATATTCAATTCCCCTCCTGCATATTTGTAAACAACCTGTTTTTCCTTGTGTCCTCTGATCTTTCAGGAATAAGTGTTCGTCTATGGAGCAGCCGTATAGTGCTGCTGTGAACATTGTAATTCCAGTTTAGGTTACTAACGTTAGATGGATGGTTACTTCACAATTCATAGTGGCAGAAATTAGTCCATTTATGAACCTGTAGTCTAGAGAGTACTAATAGCCATTCATTTTTTTCAGAAGTACAGTAGAAAGTCAGACCCTTGGAACTTTAAATGTGTAGTGCTCACCCTCATGTTGTTCCATATGGCTTTCTTTCTTCTGTGAAACACAAAAAGTGATGATTTGAAGAATGTTCACACTGGTTTTTCCCATACAATAAAAAGGATACCTTGACCATGGACTGTCAAGCTCCAAAAAGGCCAACTACCATTTGCTTCAGATGCTTATACAGTATCTTTGTGTTTTGTTTTATGGTCAGATTTGATTCCAGGGCTGTAATAGTGTGAGCAGACAGCAGTTTAATTGTCAAGCCCCTGAACTCCCCCTGCTATGTGTGACAGATGCGGCATTGATTCAGTTCTGTGCTCTTCTGAACATTGATAAGAAGGCTACTTTGCATAGTAATATAGGGAAAGCAAGACAACAAAGGTTTCCATCCTTTCTCTTTGTTTTATTGCATGTATTTTTATGAGACCCGATTAGAAAATGTTCTAAATGAAAACTTTTTATAAACTCTGTATGACTGTGGAAAGGCATAGTGGGTTTACAGTCTTGGAAACCAATAGTGAAATCTTTTTTTTTCACTATTTAATTTTGAGTTTTTATGTTGGTTTGACTAAATTTTTGTCTAAAATCCCTGTATTATGACCAAAATGATCAATTGTAACTCTTTCTAGAGATTTAATCTATATACACCAAACTCGGCACAGACCTTCCGACTGTTCACACATGCAGAGACTTTCAGCGACAAAGCATGAAGATGTCATTCACTTTCAATGAGAGCTGGTGACTTCCAACCACATGAGCGACAGCGACCATTGGCAACTAGGTGTGGGCATGCTAAGCGACTTGAGAAAAGTTAAAATGTATGCAAATGAGGAGTGACTTTTGGCAGTGACTACCAATAGGAGTGATGAGTCTAATGAGAATGATAAATAATTTTTTTCTTTTGATATTTCTCATCTGTGACCATAATTTAAAAAAAAATATGGCCAAATGTGCAGTCCTACAGTAAACTCAGAGCGACAGCATTAGGAATGCCCACTCGCGACTTCACAATAAATAGACTAACAACATCAAGCGATAAAGTTGCTGCATGTGTGAACAGGGCTTAAGTGTGTTTATCATCTCTAATAAATCAGAATGACAGTTTTTTGAACAGCGGACAAATATAAATCAGAAAAATCTCTTAAAGACTACGTCCAAATACTGTCCAGAGTATGTACTGCATACTGCATAGTTTGGTTTTTATATCAGAACAGTAACTGAAACACCCAGATTTTAACCAAACCAGCCCAGAAGACAGAACTCTTCTTAACATTGTAACAACATTCCCTTTCAAACTAAATCATATTCAGAGATCCACTCCTCTGCCTATGTTCAGTCCAAGTCCACAATTCTTTTATTCCCATTTTGACAATCCATCAATTAAAATATTTGGCTGTGCTTAATTTGGTGCAGACAAGAAATGGATCGATTGAGGCCTGATTTGGGTGGTATTAAAGAAACTGCTGACTGAAGCCTTTGAATGGCCCAGCTGTCACAGACTGTGGGAAAGCAGTCATCGCTTATGTTGAGATGCAGAGAAAGAAGGTGGATTGTACTTGAACCCACTGCATTGATTTGAAAAACTCTGTTTTACTAAGGCGTCACATTTGTTTAGTCTGGCCCAGTGCAATCTTATTACCATGAACTCACATTAAGATGCTTGGTCATTAGTCTATGTTTCTTTTAAAAACAGACATTTTATCTTTTGAGATGAAGTGAAACAGAGCTCAGCTGTACAGTTGTCAGCTAAAGCTGGGCATACACGTTGCAAGTTCTGATACTTGGGAGGTTGTGAGCCCCAGCACCTGTTACAAACCAGTTTACCTGATAATCCTACAGGTGCAGTGGTACACGACACGACTTTACGACCTGGCAAATTCTGGAGCAATCGTATGAATTTTCGTGCCATTTATCATTATAAGACATAAAGCCAGAGGAAGACATTGCTTTCATTGCTTGTAGCTTGCAATTTAGAATAAAAAAAAAAAGAAAACTGACATGACCAGGGGCTGCATTACCTGAAAACTCATCTGCAGATTTAAAAAAATAAATAATAAAACATAGTTAATTATTACAAATTCTGTCCAACATTTGACAGATTCAGATTTCAAAGGGAGGCTGTTTGATTTTATGACTGCATACATCAATCATAATGTCAGTGTGTTGCTGCCAGTTACTGCATGAAAATAAAATGTACAAAATTTACAAGATTAAATAAGAAAGTGCAGAAAATCTGTGCACCTTTTCTGATGGTTATACATGGATTTAATCTAAGTGCAAACATGACATTGTAAAGGGATTAAGGGAAAGAAGGTGGCGAGAACCGGCTTGACGATATAAATAATAGTTTAATGAAGAACTAAACAAAAGACAAACACACAAATGTGTCTGACAGTTGTCTGTAAATCCCTCTCTTGCACTGCAGCTTCCAGTCGGCCCTTATCCCTCTCTGAGACTTGATTACCCTAATTATGGGCCGGGTGTGCAGAAACATGACCCTGCCCAGCCCTCCGCCCAGCCACATTCCTCCCTCATTCTATCAGGCCGGGAAGCCCGCCCCTCTTTCCCTGGGGAGTGGCATGCTTTCCGCACCGTCTGCAGGCAGGTCATCCCAGTCTCCCTGGATGACGGAGGAGACAAGGGGAGGGAAACAAACAAAAATGTGGTACCTACATACCGTAATGTTGATCGAGCCCAATTAACAAATCATTGTAAAAAAGAGAGGGAAAGGCCAACACTGAGCGGCAGTGGAAGAGAGAGGGGAGAGAGAGAGAGAAAAAAACACTTACTCGCCGGTTCTCTGATATGCCATAGCTTGGTCCTCGGCCACTCCTCCACCCTCTAATGGACGGCATCTACACCTCCGCGGATGGATCAGATGCAGACCTCTGGCCCCTGGTGGACGGCAGGGGTCTCTCCCGCCAATGGTAACCGCTCCAGGCGGTTGGTTGGGAGCCCCTCCTCCCCTCGCGGTTGGTGGCTGTTCCTCCACTTCCAGGGGGCCGGGCTCCTCCGTCCTCCGGCGGATGGCTGCCGCTGCTCCGTTTGGGTGGATGGAAGTGGTGAGGACTCTACTACAGTGCATCCCTCCTCCTTCCCAGATTTTGGCACCAGTGTAAAGGGATTAATGGGAAAGGAGGAGGCGTAAACCGGCTTGAAGATATAAATAACATTTTAATACAAAACTTAAACAAAAAGACAAACACACAAAGGTGTTGGACAACTGTCTGTAAATCTCTCTCTCTCTCTCGCACTGCAGCTTTCAGTCGGCCCTTATCCTCCTCTAAGGCTTGATTAGCCTTATTAGGCGGGGCCGTGTCATGAATTTGCACACCCGGCCCGCCATCCGCCCTGCCACAGACGTTTAGTGCAGAATTCAGAGTTATTTTAGTGGAGTAGGCTATTTGTATTATTCAGCTTTCATCTGTGTCACTGCTTGCATGTTGATGACATGCTGAAGAAGTCTTGTCCATGTAAATGTGCTTTCACACGTAGCAAAGCGGTTGATTGACAGGTGAACTTTCATCCTTGGTTTCACCAGACTAGTTAATTAAAACAATATGAATATGCAATAAGCAATATCACATGAGCAAGAGTGCGATATGGCCCTACACCAGTATGGTAATAACAGCAGTGCTGATTTAGGGCCATATAGCATGATTGCGAGTGTGATATTGCTTATATACAACAGTTTAATGAACAAGTACATTTAAAAAAAATTGGAAAAACTGACTACGGTCATAAAAACGCATTTGTGCATGGAACTACTTTCTTATGTGGCAGATCAGAATCTGCCATTGCTGGATCAAAGCAAATGATGCGTCCAAGCATCATTAGTCATTCAAAAATTTCACTTCAGAAATAGTAGAAAGGCTTGTGCTGTTTCTAACAAGTTATTGGATAAACAAGGATGGATGTGTGTGTGTGTGTGTGTGTGTGTGTGTGTGTGTGTTTGAGAGAGAGAGAGCAAGAGAGAGGGCGGGTGTGTGATCACCTGTTGCTACTCACAAGCAGAGATGCTGTCAGCTTTCTGAAGATCAGCTTTCTTAGTGGAAAAATACCTTCCAAGCAGGGGTATTTCTCCCTATTTTGTGGTAGCCGGTGTGCAAGAGTCTTTCACTATAGAAACCGCAAACCCCTCCACCATTATAAACAGCACGTCCTCTCCAATATAGAAACTGGTACCGGTAAGCAGTAAGTGCCTTGGGAAATGTAGTTTTGGGTAAACTAATAACAGAAGACAAAAACTATGTCAAAATAAGTGTCCTTAAGAACAGAAAGGTGAAAAACTGTGACAATATCCCATTATAACAGATGCTATACTCCCCTAAATTTAGCCCTTGTACTGAAACAAATGCAAGTATGATGAATAAAACACAGTTTTAACATGACCATTTTCTGCAAATGTGTAAAAGCTTCTTGAACACTCAGTTTTCATTGATCATGTGAGTTGTAACACCCTCTCTTGATTGGTCAATTTCAAGTAGATCACCAAATCAGCTCGTTCAACTGCACACACCTCACAAATTCAAGCCGACAGTGACCACATTTTTAGACAGGTTTAAAAATTAGCGGGAGGTCATGAGTTGCCCATAAACTGATTGGCTCGGCTCATAATTCCTCTAACATGATGCAAGCCACAAGAACACCAACAATTTCCACGTGAAAATTGGTTGGGAGCTCACATGACAGCCAAAAATTGCCCACTCGGTTCTCCTGATGGCCAGTCCGGCCCTGATCTGCCCCAAATTGTGTCGACCCACCGGGAAAATGCCCGGTATGCCAGATTACCAGTCCAGCCCTGAGTTCAGCCATATATGTATGAATATATATATAGCCCTTATATATATATGTACATCTGGTCTCCATGAATACAATCAGGGACAATGGTAACTTTAGTTGCATTAGCCATGGAATCAGCTAATAAGCACATTCGCAAAGGCGATTTGCAAACATTCACAAAAGATAAAGTACGATACATACATCTTCAGGATATAAAGCTGGAACATGAACAGTTGGTACATTTTCACAAAGTAGTCCGGTGTAAAATGATTTGCACAAACATACACACATTTTTGTACGTTTTGGGACACGTTTCAATGTCCTCTACGTCTTCAGTGGCTCTGATGCTGGGAGTACATGAAGACTCTCATGTTCACTTTTACAGCTAACAACAGAACATTTATGATGCTTACTAAGCTGAGACATTATTCTTCTCACTGTATCAGCTCCAGCACGAAAAAAAATAAATGCTGGACTCTGTGTAGATCACTCAGGGGAGGAGGGTGGAGTCCGTCACCAGCTGTGGTCGAGGCCTGCTCTAACGTGACATCACACTGTTTTTGATTAATAGAAATATAAGAAAGAGGAGTGGGTGGACTTTTAACATTGTAGGGTGGTTGTGTACACACACTGCCGACTCACATTTATGTACACACCATGTCCTGTGTTTGAGTGCTTATATGCAGCTATTTTCTAACATAGTTTAGTTATGAACAAGAGCGACTACTGCATTCTATAACCAAGGTGATTTCTTCAATTTCAGGACTGGTAGCTACATTTTGAAAGAGTGTGGTAAGCTTGTGCTGTGTAAATGGATCCGCAGTGGACAACTAGTTGTCTATCACGTCATGCAACATAATATTCTCTTCTGCACACATACGGCTTGTCTCATGTGTGTGTGTTGTTTTTTTATGTGGGTTTTCGGTAACTCACAGAGATGGAGATATACAGTAAGATGTGTCATCAGACCTTATTCACGGTAGAGCCATCTTTGATTTTTAATGGGAATAACAACAAGGTTGTGAGGGATAGACTTACAGTCTCTTCAATGGTACAAACTAGATCACATCTGATTTTCCACAACTCATGATGTCTGGAGTTCTTTGTATCCTGAATGTACTTGGACAGATATTTTATCACTATTTTGTCAGTGGAACAATCCAAAACACTTTAAACTGCCGTACAGCCCATTGAAGAGACTGTAAGTCTATCCCTCACAGCCCCATTATCATTCCCGTTAAAAATCAAAGATGGCGCTAGTGTGAATAAGTTCTATTAGAAGATTTTGAATCCAGTCGCTGTGTTCAACCCATTTGGTGTGTGTATAACCCAAATGCTGCCATCTACACTCAGTTAAAGATAAAAAATAGCCATTGCTAGTTAATGAAGTTTTGACAGATGAACTTGTGCCTCGATTGGACTTTTTTAAAAAGTTGAAAGTTGTCAATTGTGCTAAGAATTGATATGATCACACTCCTGTGTGCTGTTGTATGAACAGGACATTTCAAGAGACACACCATTTATGAATAAGGTTGTCAATCACAAACACTGACTGTGTGAATATAGCCCTATTGTTTCCAACTTTTTTATTTTTTTTAGGATGTTGTTTTTTCAGAGTAGGGGCCTTACAGGCTTCCATTTCGCTGACATGTCATGACACCACAGGAAATATTTTGAGGAAGTGAGAGTTGCTGATGTGACAGTTATAAGTAGTAATGTCAGATTGCAGCATGGAACTTTAATGTAACAAAACAAAGAATCATGAGAAAAGAAGCTCAGTCTGTGACCTTAGAAGCACTAACTGTTTCTGGTTGTGGGCGAACAAAAACATACAGGTGTGTTTGTACACACAGCAGTTCAAGGAAGACTGGGATGAGTGTTATGTCATTTGTAAAATTGGAACCTTCCTCAGATGTGTGACTTAAAGAAGTTTTCCTTGATCTTATCTGCCCTGGAGACAGTCCTAAACCACAATAATGACTCACAGTTTTGAAGATGAGTGAGCTTTGACAACTGGGAAAGGGATGAACTATGGTGAAACAACTGTATGACATCTGTTGTCTTTTCTTTTCTGTTGTTTTCTGGAGCTTCAGTATCTATCGAGAAGGAGTCTGGGTTTCTGACTGTGGTGTTGGGAAACACATGGAGTCATTGCGTTAATACTTGACTCATCGTTCAGTATGAAGACTCAAAACAAAGACAGGTACTGTAAACACCCTCCTACTGATCCTTCATTAGAATCCCAAGAACTTTTAAGGAATTGGTGGAAGAGCAAACTATATTTTTATCCAAATCCAATCAAAAACCAGCTGTCTCGCAGTAAATCACATCTCTTTAATCATCTGGTCACAAGTGTGATTTATTTTACATTATTGTTGCATTGGTATCCCTGCCCACAGTGAAATCCCATTGGTCCAAATAAACACTAGCAATAACACAAAATAAAAATGAGGCGCTACAAAAATGTAAATGGCAGATTATTTTTTTTTTATAAATGCTTGCTTTTTGACCTGTTCCTTATCTTATGACATTTAAACACTTTGCTCATATAGCGCATGACTAGTACGGCAATACATTTTAAATTTTGCATCACATAACCAACTAAAATTACAAGCTTGTTCGAGTGTGATCAGGTTGCATGGTAGCTCAACTGATAGAGCATTACACTTGCGATGTCAAGGACCAGGGTGAGAATCTTGGAGAGTATGCAAGTCGACAAGTGTCGTAGATGCATCACAAAATGGCGTGGTTGCTTCAGTGTTTTGTCTGACATTTGCTTTTAATTACACTATCGGTTAGGTTTAGGCTATTGAGGTAGATTTGTTAAAACTCCATTGAGCATTCACCTTAAAAAACATAGTCTGTTTGGGAGAAGATTTGACTAGTTTTTAGCGCCACATAGTGGACATTTCCCTCAGTACTGCCGCAATACGTGTAAGGAATCACTCAAAATCATTTTGTAAAAATGTCAGTTATTTTCCTGAGATCAGATTCAAGACATCAAATATGTCCTTATTGATATTTAGTGATTTATATATAGTAATTTTGTTGTGTTCGGTAGCCCCTGCCACACTGAAATCTCATTTGCTCCACAAAGCTTTTTATGAAGCTACACTATGTCACTTTTGGCCCTCTAGGGGTTGAAGCATAAAACTGAAAGTTACTCGAAGAGGAACACTTTACTTCAGTTGTGATCCAGCACTGCTCTTGTGGTGGATGAATCTCATGGTTTGAGGACTCAGAGATTACTGCAGAGTGGAGTCATGACAAGCTGTTTTCATGTTGAGGTTGTTATTCACTTAAACATTTATAACCAATATTACTTTGAGGAAGATAAACAACACTCTTAATTATATTTTAATCTGACTATTAAAGCGTTTTATCCGCTACACATTACGCATTCATGTTTGTATTGTACTACACATGCCAATTTAAGAGGTAAAACTCTTTAAATTGAAGACACTATATTTTAATATTACAATTACAATTTGTCTTTTTTAAATCTTTTATTTGGAAATAAAGATACAACAGAGAATTGGTTACATGCTAAACAAATGAATATACAGTACATTACTGTGCTTTAAAATTGGTACATTATAAACAACTTGGATTAGGAATACATCCATGGGGATCTGTTTAAAGGGGGAAAAATGGCAAGTGTCCATAAAAGTGTAAGTAGGTTAAAGGGAAAGGATATAAATATATACAATATAAATAATATTTAATTCAATAAAAAGACACACACAAACACATACTGGGCAGCTGCCCGTAATTCTCTCTCAAACTGTCATCACTGGCCGCCTTTATCCTTCGCGTGCCCCATCGGGCTGATTGGGGAACGGGCGTGCGTCATTCCAGCCCGGCCCAGCCCCCATCCGCTCTACAATATAAAACTAAACTTACAAACACATCGTGATCGGTACACATTTGATTAATTAAAACATAACAATCCTACCAGAAAACATTCCCTTCCCGTTTCTCAGACACTCATGCGAGTCGGCCAACAGCCAGACCTTCCTGAGCTTACGGACATCAACAGTGAAACCTCATTTGTCTAAAATTCCTCTTCATATAGCTTTATATTTAACATCAAATATGAACCGTTTGACTGATTTTGTCGCTTCATGCAGGATTTTGCTTTCAGTGAGCACAGAAAATTTAAAGGAGTATTCCGGGTTCAATACAAGTTAAGCACAATCGTCAGCATTGTCATCTAACTTCCTGTTTGTATTGAATCTACTGAGAAAAGTCGATCAAAATAGATTACGTATGGGAGCACAGAAAGTATTTTTCATAAAGAGTTGATTGTGAGTAGCCTATACAGCACAGATACCGGCACAGGCTACTCACACCATCAACTCTTTATGAAAATTACTATGTGAAAAATTATAGTGAGGTGTTTTTCTGTCACTCTAAATGTACATTTTACCCACACCCGCAGAGTTAAATTGGACCTGGCAGATCACATTCAGACAGCTATGACACACTGCACTTTTTCACAATACAAGCATTTATTTGTTATACGTCTAATTCTCCTTAATTTTTAGGTTTCAACTTGTTAATAATTTGTGTTAAAATGTGTTGTTGATATGAAATGTCCAACAGTGACAGCTCATATTATTACACATGTAAGTTGTGTTTAAAATGTGAGTAAAATGGTTGTAAATGAAATATAAAATAAAACATACACTTTCACATGTGTGTGTATTTGTGTGCCCCATTCACTTCCATTGTAAGTGTCTCTGTAACTCAGATTGTAACTTTTTTTTTTATAAAAGGAGGGGCAGGTCAAAATTTATATTTGTGGTAATCAACATTATGCCACAAATGCTGTCGATTAAGCTTAACTTCCATTGAAACCAGAACAGTCCTTTAATATTGAGTCGTATAGTATTAAGATAGGGAAAAATAGTTTGCTCTAACATTCTCATTTTCTTGGCCTGCCCTACTTGTTTTCATCCTGTAGAATGATGACACACCTCACTGCCCTTACACACTTACAGGCTTTAGCGATTTGTTTTTCTCTCTTCCGACTGAAATCCTACCTAAAGAAAGGCACACTGATACAGAAGCAGTGGCCCAAAACTACTGGTACATGAGGTAGGCAATTGTGCAGGGCTCCTATGTGCAGTTCAGTTGCCCTGGCATGGCCCTTCTCTGAATTCATTATAAACCTTCACAAAGTCACTCTCCTTTTTAGACATTTATTTGGATTTTGTCCATTAGAAGAAAAGACATGCTTCTTCCTTATGCAATAGAGCTGCACTTCGCTCAAAGTAAAGAGATTTTTATTTTTGGGATAAGTGATGTAGTGGAACACACTGGGATGAATTTGGTTGCTGAAAAACTCAATAAGCAAGACAATAAGGAGCAACATTGACAGTGCAGCTGGCGGTAGGTCAATAAAAACTAACTCTTTCTTAAACTCATGCAACCATATACCTTTATAAAAATGGGAAAAAAAGAAATTGCCTCCTTTTTATTTGAATATGTCTAGAAATAAACCTAGAGCAAGCCTTGCCATCAGTGGAAGGTTAACTAAAGATGGAAATTAGTTTAATTTCAAGAATGCACAAGGTATACCTCGATCTTATTAGGGTAAAGTCACAAAAGCTTCATTTGTTTACTTTCTTAAGGGTCTGAATCATTTTTCTAACGTATCCCTCCCCTCGTCATTGTTTCCTCTTTTGAGCTTCACTGAGTAATTTTCACCAAGGCACAAATTCATTTTTGACACACCCCAGTGCAATGATACTTCGTAAGAAACTGATAACAAAAGGAGTAGTGTAAATCACAAAAATCTCTGAGAAGCTCTGACGCAGAGTCCTGGCAGACCCTGTTGAGTGTGGTAACTCAATGCCACTATTTCACTACAGTTTTCTGTGATCTGATGCTTTGTAATAATACCCTTTGACGTAGCATATGTGCCATCTTTGTTGCAAAAGACTTTGGTTCAGATGTCCTACATAGCAAAATAAATGTATTATTAGTGGGGCTATCAACATATTAACATGATCATTTAGTACAGTTCATTTTAAAAACATTGATAAATTCAAGGGTTAGTTCATCCAAAAATGAAAATTCTCTCATCATTCACTGCTCTGTTGGTCCATACAATGTAAGTGAATGGTACCAACATTTGAACCTGTTGATACTCAATTCCCCCGCACGTGGTGGTGATGTTACTCTGCTAACATTTAATATATAATTTACCGTCTATAAATGTAATAAATTTTAACAAATTATACATATTTTCAAAGGTCTAAGGGTTCAACATTGATATCTGATCTCTGTTTCACGATAGCAATGCTCCAGAAACAGCAATTTAGTTATTTGTGCCAGGAGTACAAATGAAAACATGCAATATCAAAATAGGACTTCATACCTTTGTTATGAAAACGCGATCGCCAGATGAATCCAATTCACCACACTTCAATTGTCCATGACAAGCGTTCATTGAAAAACATCCAATAGCACTTTTTGTCCATTTTTCTCCATTGTTTACATGAGATCTCACCTGAAAGAATTACCCTTCGTCGTCGTTCTTCAACAAACTATGCAATCCGAGCAGCATTCATGTTGTAAAACTGTATATGATCGAATATATTAGAGTCTCATAAACAAAATGAGCCTATCTCCAAAGTCGATTTTTAAAAATGGAGCGTAGTTTTATTCATAATAGTCAAGCAGTGCAGTCAGATTTTGTGTCATCTTGAAAGGCAGAGCCTTAATTTTACTTTATTTTTTTGTTCGATCATCTTCAAATTTGAAACATAACTTCTTTAGACTTGTGGCTTTGAGAACATTGTATTTCTGGGTTGTCTTGGCACATTTATTATTGTTTTTTTTAGATTATAAAAACATGTTCAGCACAAAATATTTCCATTACTATAAACTTCAGCTTCTCCAACTGTAAAAGATAACAACACGTATTAATTCTTTTTTGTGGTTTGTGCTCAAAAAGGGGGTGCATATCAACAGGTTAAAGATCCAAATGACTCTGGTGGTTAATCCATGTCTTCTGATGTGATATGATAGGTGTGGGTTAGAAACAGATAAATATTTAAGTCCTTTTCCCTTCACATTCACTTTCTCCTTCTTCTGTTTATGGTGATTTACATTCTCTGTGCATTTCGCCCCCTACTGTGCAGGGAAGAGAATTTATGATAAATAAATTACTTAAATATTGAACTGTTTTTCACCCACACCTTTCAGATTTTGTCTGAACACATGGATTTAACCACTGGAGACATGTGGATTACTTTTAAGCTTCCTTTATGCGGATTTTGGGGCTTCAAACCTTTGGCACCCATTCACTTCTATTGTATGGACCTATAGAGCTGAAATATTCTTCTAAAAATCTTAATTTGGGTTCAGCAGATGAAAGAAAGTCATACATATCTTGGATGCCAAGACGGTGAGTAAATCATGACAGAATTTTCATTTTTGGGTGAACTATACTTTTAATGCATTAAATCATACCATCTGATCTGTACAGTATGAAAAGTCAGCCCAGTCCCAGCTGGTGCTATAGACAATGTGCCGAGCTAGATTAGGCTTACTGAGAGCAAAATGAAAGGGGTCTTGACATAGGCCTACTTTCTATATATAATTGTATTATTTTCCCTCTCATTTCCTTATAATGTTAGTAAAACTCATTTAACTTCAATATAAATCCTTGGGCTACACGATTATGATGAAAATCCTTACTGTCGATTATTGATATTGTAATTGCAATTATTAAAAGATTCAATTACTGTGATGTCACAAAGCAGGCAACCACGCTTATGGTTTCTTCAGATCAATAACTTTCAAAGGTTGATATGAGCTGCGCTGCAGTTTCTTTTCAGCATTTAATATTGTAATAATGCATGTTGACGTTAATAAAGTTATTATAAAGAAATATATATGGTTTATATTGGCCTGTTAGATCTTCCATGGTGATCTTGGTCATAAATAAATCATCGTTAGATAATATTTGGCCTCATATCTGTCACACTTTGGAAATTAAAATCAGCTGTTTGTGATCAGAGTTTGTGCGATTCATGAACACTTAATCTACCAACAGCAGATGCAGGACAAGTGGGTCATATTAAAGCAATGATGGTGTTCTGTGAAATATGCCTTTGTGTCATTTTCTCTATCCAAAATATTCAAAACAATCTGAGAACTGTTAAGATGATTTACAGTACTTTATAGCTGTTTGAAACACCAGTACAACTTATTGATATGACAAAACAAAACTTTTGTTATATATTGTACTCAGAAATCGAGCCTGAAGCAATGACTGAAGCTGTCACTCACTGCAGGTTTACTGTTTGAGCCCAGCAGTTCAGCATGAGCTCAATGAGTTCTGCACTCTCAGGAAGGCTCTCAATAAAAGCAAAGTTGTTTCATTACAATAAATATTTTTTTTTACATTGCATCTATGCCATCATTATAACGGGAACATTTTAGTTTTGTGTCATGTTGCTTGTTTGCAGTGTATTTACCATCTACGTTGCAAGCGAGCGGTGCAACATGCACTAAATCCAAAATAATTCCAATGTGCTTTTTGCTTTTGTTCTAGAGCTTCTTTTGGAGTGTCAGGTCATTTTTCTTCAGTATTATTTTCCGTGGCCACAGCGAACATAAGTGAAACAAAAAGCAAGCATCTGGGGATCTGACTGTTTAAAACTTGTGCATTAGGATCAGTTGTCATTACTGATAGGACTAATTTAAGCATTACATGCAATTGCGGTTTCATTGTTCAACTCAACACAAAGGTCTGGGATTGTTTAGAGTACTCAACCACTGCAAAATCACATAAATAGAAACCATAAACGCAATTGGTGCAGACTTAAATGGATTGTTCTCCCAAAAATGACATTTATCTCAACATTTACTCACCCTCATGATATCCCAGGTGTGTGTGACTTTCTTTCTTTAGCAGAACACATAGAAAAATATCTCAGCTCAACGGGTCCTAAAAATGCAAGTGAATGTAGATTTCTCTTTTGATGAGAGAATCTTAATTTTTGAGTGATTTATACCTTTAAATTGAATCCTGTTTTCCTGGTTAGAGGCAGCCATAATCATGATTCGTTTTTTGAATAATTTTGCAGCACTAATAAACACCCACTGTTATGTTTGATTAAAATTGTGTAGGCCCTCGAATACAGCCATACATATTTGAAACTCCATTGGAAGAAAATTTACCAGCTCCACAACAGTAAAACATAATTCAGGTTTACACAGAGCGCACACCCAAATCATTGGATCTGAATGTATCAAACTGTTCACTTACATCACAGCAGCACCAAAAACTATAAATATAAAACAGTCATGACATACAGTATGAAACATTCATGAATGAAATTATTTAAGTTTTTGTGGTCGGTTCCAATAGTGTTTTTAACTGCCCCATCTTTCTATAATAATTCCTTTGCAAAGCTTGAATCATTTTGGGACTGGTTCACAAGCAATCCATGCTAATATGACATCCAAAAGCACATACTGTATAAAACACACAGAAAATAGACAGACACACACATGCAGTCCACTCTGAAATATGCTGAAAACACATTACACAATCCATCTAGTGCCTGTTTACATGAGACAATTAAAAAAAGCGGAGATGGGTTTAAAAATGTGTCCAGGGCATGTTTATACTCAAAACAGCGAGACTCAGAATGGAGGTCTCCTTTTAAAAGTTATAACTTGACATTGCGCCTTTAAAAAAGCGGTGCGAGGTGCATGTTAAAGGTTGTAGCAGTAAATCTATTGCATGTTTATATAGAAAAACTTTTAAAAATAGTCCAGATGAGCATAAGGTGGTGTCTTGTGTTTCTTAAAAACAAACTTAAAAAGTTTATTTTAGGAATATTAGGCCCATCTTGTTCTTCCTTCTTCACCTAACTTACTAAGTGCCAGTGGGTGGGCCACGGGTATGATTATGTAAAAGTAGGCATTGATGTCTTGCTGTAGAGAAAGTCATATGCTGATGTATTCATCCGTGTGACAGCACAAAGTAGGGAGTATCCAAACAAGCCATTTTTGCAGCTTGGATAAATAAATGCTCTTTTGTATTAGTTAGGAAGTTTTGAGTTCTGAAACTTACAGGGCTCAATTTTTCATGAGTGTGCAAGGCACAGCGCTATGTGCAATGACCGTGCGCAGCGTCTTATCCAATTTTCGTGAGAGCGCTAATTGTAATCACAATTTTCGTGCCAGCGAGAAGCGCAAGTGGGCGTGTTTGCGCTATTGTGGGTGTATGCATGCAAACTGTTGGTGTATTGTATGTTCATGAATTGGCGCAAAGCTCAATTTGCCATTTTCCTGAGAAATAGGTTGTTGCGCCAAGATGTTTGAAAACCACATCTTTAAACCAAGTTTAAACTCAGTTCCTGCATTTGCAGTTTAGAGATTCCACCAGCAGGTGGTAATAAAGTTAATGTCCAAACTGAAAATATAGTGGAACAAATTATGCCCCAAATTATAATCCAGTGCTCGATTTGAATCAAGTCTTATGGGGGGTTTAGTCTCACAATATACAATATTTATTTGATCAGAATATGCAAAACTACATACCCTTTATTAAAAACAGGCTTTTGTGTTGATAAAGAAAAAATATATACACATTTTCAGTCCAATGTTATATAACAAAGAGAGATAAGTTATGGGGTGCCGTTTGTAAAGCGGCTCACGCTGAAAATAACAGCAACATTTTGTCACATTTAGCTTCAAACAATGTTTAAAAAACTGGTATGAATTTTTGACGGTCACTTTTTAGCACATTTACAACAATATTTGTCAATTTAGAGATTTTTTAAATAGTTAAATCTAAATATTAATGTTACACCTAAATGTTAAATGTTAAATCTAAATGCTAAATCTAAATCTAAATGTTTAATCTAAATCTAAATCTAAATGTTAAATCTAAATGTTAAATCTAAATCTAAATCTAAATGTTAAATCTAAATCTAAATGTTAAATCTAAATGTTAAATATAAATATAAATGTTAAATATAAATATAAATGTTAAATATAAATGTTAAATATAAATGTTAAATCTAAATCTAAATGTTAAATATAAATATTAAATATAAATCTAAATGTTAAATATAAATATAAATGTTAAATATAAATGTTAAATCTAAATATTAAATCTAAATCTAAATGTTAAATCTAAATATTAAATCTAAATCTAAATGTTAAATCTAAATGTTAAATCTAAATCTAAATGTTAAATCTAAATCTAAATCTTAAATGTTGAATCTAAATGTTTCGGGTGAAACTAAATATTTAACTATTATGCAAATTCAAATGCCGGTAACCGGAAGTGCCAAAATAAAAGCTCGAGGAGGTCAGTGTGGATCTCAGGTATGTAAAGTTGATTATTTCCTTTTATTTAATTAGCATTAAATGTGTATTAACAGCGTTTGCTTCAGATAAAGATGTTAGAGATCAGTTAAAGCGGTGGATTTATTAGCCATACTCGCTAATGTCAGCTAGCAGCTTTGGATAATGTGCATATTTGTAAGGAGTTATTAGTGTTAACAGATAATTGACAATCGCGAGAGGATCCTATGGTGTCAAACAACAAATACGCTGTCAACAAGTCATTTTTATTGTAGCTATAAATTAAGTAATATAACAAACTAAGCTGTCATTTCCATAATATCTTGTCAAAATATCATACAAACCTTATTTTGTGTTTTGTATATGTCAACTTGCTTTCTGACTCCTGTTGAGTGCAGAAGATAGCGAGTCTTACTACATTGACGAAAACGGGTTTATTTAGTGTTTGTGACGTGCTGGTGTTTATTATTATGTAAATAATTTATAACCAAAGTTTACTATATTAAGTAACATTGCATTTACATATTGCATATAATTCATTTTACTTTATATGTACCTTGTAATATACTTTCAATTGTAAATCCTGTAGCACTTGGATAATTTCCTCACATTCAAACACTCATGAAAAGCTTTCCTTTATATGTTTGCTCACATTTTCAAAGGATTATTGATTAGAGTGACCATTACTGTTACTGTATACATGTTCCAGTCATTTTACTGTACAGTTTGTTAATTAAAAAATTAAAGGCAAATTCACCCATATGCAGTGTACAGTTCATTTGAATATAACTTTTGTCCTCTTTAACTTAATACGAAGCAATAACCAAAAAATAATTACCCCCAAATTAACATCAACACTGAAATAAGAGCGCGTGTTTTATCTGTCAATCAGACGCACATGAAAGTTGCATTCGTTACTATAGCAACAGTAAACTGCGGGCGCGTTTTCTTAGAATCATCGTCTGGTAGAAAGAAAAAGTAAGAAAAAGGATGCATTTTATTACAATTAAATTAAGACCATCATCTGATGGTAATTATGTAAAAAAACAAAAACCCCCTTAGTTGCAAATGGACTGTTTGATCCATGAGAAAGTTCAATGAAATAATAATATTCATTGTTAATTCTTACCTGATGATGTTTAAAAGAAAATATTGGCCTGGCTAAACTCATTTCATCAAACAGGCTTTTGCATCCTGTAAAATACCCTAAATATATATATATATAATATATATATATATAAATATAAAAAGTTTAGACTGTGCTCCTAGGAGGGGTGCCAACGGTGCAGTTACTTTGCAGTTTTTGTGTGTGTGTGTGATTTATTTCAGTATGAATAATAGAAAACTGTCATGTTCATGTTTTGATACAATATAATATATATAAATAAATAAAATCAAGTTTTTCTTTCATTGTTTTTATTTTTTATTGTCCAGAAAGCTTGTAACCAGTGATGGTCCTCTTGGCTCTGCAGAGACTCCCTAATGTCATTATGCCGCAGCCTCTGCTCCAGCTTATTCCCGTATTAATTTATAATAATTATTAATAATAATGCATTTTATTTATATGTTCCTTTCAAGACAGTGACACCTTAAGCACACTATTGATTGATAATGAGAATACTGCAACTCAACCTAATGCAATTTAAACAAGAGTTTATAATGTCAATTACAGAAAGATGTGTGATAATTATTATGTAACATGTGTTATGACATGTCACAGTATGCAAATATGTAATTTTTAACTAATAAGACAAAAATCTAATATAAGAAGCTAATTTTATTAGGTGTGTGTATCAGTGTGCAGCAGGTGCTGAAGACACAGTAGACACTGTTGTGCATTCTGATGGATTGCGCATGAGTACAACAGCATGGAGAAAGTGCGGTTGTTCTTTAAGATGCACATAGCTGTTATCTGAAATAAGAAAAGAAAATACTTTATAAAAGTGTGATCATTTGTAAACAAGTACATGACATTGTTTTGATTTTTCTGTGTTACCAACTCTCTTCCCTTATCTCTCTGATCTGTCACTTGTTGTATCTGGGTTTTCATTTAAATAGATCATTTTAAAGTTAAAGTTCATCTCAATACCATATAAAATGTAAGAAGACATTCTGGGTATGATGTCAGGAGATTATTTCCCTGTAATTTTGTCCAATACTACATTAAATTAGTTTAAATTTAATGTTAATAATCATGGCATGTTTGAACAAGAACTCAAAAATGAAACTTTTTACGAGTGTTTGAATATGAGGATCTGATCCACATGCCTGGACAAAATGAAATATTTGGGGTGATTTTGCCTTTAATTATATTAATATTATTTTTGGCGAGTATGGCTAATAAATCCACCGCTTTAACTGATCTCTAACATCTTTATCTGAAGCAAACGCTGTTAATACACATTTAATGCTAATTAAATAAAAGGAAATAATCAACTTTACATACCTGAGATCCACACTGACCTCCTCGAGCTTTTATTTTGGCACTTCCGGTTACCGGCATTTGAATTTGCATAATAGTTAAATATTTAGTTTCACCTGAAACATTTAGATTCAACATTTAAGATTTAGATTTAGATTTAACATTTAGATTTACATTTAATATTTAGATTTAACATTTATATTTAACATTTATATTTGTTTAACATTTATATTTATATTTAACATTTATATTTAACATTTAGATTTAGATTTAACATTTAGATTTAACATTTAGATTTATATTTAACATTTAGATTTATATTTAACATTTAGATTTAACATTTAGATTTAGATTTAACATTTAGATTTAACATTTAGATTTAGATTTAGCATTTAGATTTAACATTTAACATTTAGGTGTAACATTTAATATTTAGATTTAACTATTTAAAAAATCTCTAAATTGACAAATATTGTTGTAAATGTGCTAAAAAGTGACCGTCAAAAATTCATACCAGTTTTTTAAACATTGTTTGAAGCTATATGTGACAAAATGTTGCTGTTATTTTCAGCGTGAGCCGCTTTACAAACGGCACCCCATAATAAGTTACAATTCTTCTTTTAAATGGCTTACTCAAGTAATACTGGATTTAGAGGGTGACAAAGCAAAAGGGTAACTATGCCAAATATACCAGGGGACTACATATAAGGCACTTGAAGACCTGTAAAAGCATGTTACTTAAAAATACATTGAAATGTCTAAAAAAATTAAAAAAAACTGTAGAAAATAATCAGATGGCTTCCAGACTCACTGGATGGTATCACTGTCAGATTCAGCAGAGGCACAGGAATAATCATTTCATAATGGCTCAGAAAGCAGTGATAAAGGAGCAGTCAGTAACTTCAAAAGGACCCATTTAAGGACCTTTTTTATTATTACTTAATAGGTAGTAAAAGGATGGCAAAATACTATCAGGCTGTAAATTATACTATAGAGAGGAGATTAGGTAACCCAGGTACGGGAGCTTTATTCAAAGAGTGCAGGACAAGTGGGCAAACAGGATAGTCTTTAGAATAGTTCATGAGTTTAACATTGGCATGTCCACAGGAGATTCTCAAGTCAACTCAGCATTCATCATAACAGCAGTCAAGGTAATTTCAGGAACCAGTGGGTGATGACATACCAAAACTCATGACAGGCAAGTACTCACTGGCTAGTATCATCAACATCTCCTTGGATTAGATCAGAACAGGAAAGTATCACTGGTAAGCATCACATTTCTTCAGAAGCAGGGATAACAGAAATCTCAAATGAAGAATGAAACTCAAACCGAAATGCATACTCAGGCTAGGTATAACCTCAAGTCTCTTTGCCCACAACAGAATTGGAGAACATGTCTCAAATGCAGGTAGGAATGAACATAGTAGTTCCAAAATATAACTTTGAAGTAGCAGAGTGACTATTCTAGGAAAATCTAGAAATAACAGTCAGGAATCAAACAAGGAAAGTCTCTTTTTCAATATAAACAGCACTCGTAGAAAACACTATTTGAAGTCCAATCAGAGACACAAATAACATCCAGGAAAACATAAGACGAAGAGACCTTCCATGAGTGCACAGAGAGTAAGTATTACAACATTTAAGGCCAGAAAAAGACCGATTGTCACTGCAGTGTTTTTAAAGCACACCAAACGCTCCACCAACGAGCATCTGGTGTAGCTCTTTAATGCTCTGTGAAGCGTGAGCAGGCAAACGAGGTAGATGAGAAAGCCTAAATGTATCCAATTTATGCAAAGAATAAAATAGCCCAGACATGGAGTGGGTAGATATAATAGAAAGATATTGAGAGAGAGAGAAAATTACCCATTACCCAAAAAGTCAGTAAGAAGCTTTCTCTTCCCAACTGTGAGTGGAGGTTTATTATTCTTCATTATTTAGCTAAAGTTAGCTTTACCGGAGCGGCGCCAAGCAAGCAGTCATGTCAACGATGTCATGCGCTTAGCGGTCTTTCGATGTGGGGCGGGGTGTTTTCATTTGAAAGAGACATGACAACTAGCCTATAAACAAACTTAATATAAATTATTGTAAATACTTTGTTCATGAAATTTACCGTATCCACTGCATGAATTTAATCAGATTTTTTCATCATTATTTTAACTAAAATATAATATACTGGGGACCCCCCTAATTCTATTTTTTACTTCTTATGGGGGGGGGGGTCCCCCGGATACTTCCAGCTGGATTCGAGCGCTGATGTCCCTGATGATCAAAGTTTTATGTGAGTCTTATATGGAGAAAAAAAAGGTAAGAGATTTGTTTTAAACTATCTAAAAATCATGGTTCATTTTCAATTATTATTATTATGTTTAAATTTACAATTGTATTTATGGTCTAATTTGTAAGTCTAAATTTATTTTTCCACCTGTTGTTGTAGAGTGAATTTTAAGTCCCTGGAAAAAGGGCAGTTGGAAGAAGTCGGAGAGATAAAATTGTTTTGGCTATGATTTTTTTGACCAGTTTGTTATTTAGATTATATTTTTGTTTCGTTTGAAGTGTCATTTCAATTTAGAAATAGTTTTGTTTTATTTTTATTGTGTTTCAATAAATTAATTTAATTTGAAGTGTGTGTCAATACAATACTAACAATGACTTGTGTGTCAGTAGATGAAAATTATTTAATAATACTTACATTCTCTGTAAATTGATGGAGCCTACATCCAAATTCTAAGAATCACATTTTTCATGAATTTAAAAGGAGTGTGTCACTTGCTATACACTCTTATACCCAAAGTTCCCCTTCTGTCACTCACTCGAATTTGTGTTGATGAAGTGACACTAGGGGTCTCTCTTGAGAGCCTGGGTTAAATATTATCTTTGAGAAAAGGCCAGTGAGAATTGGCGAAAAGAATTTGCATGCCCCTCCCCGGGACATACGGGTATAAAAGGAGGGAAGCGTGCGTCTGTTCAGACAGATTTTATCTTCTGAGCCGAGCGGTTGTGTTTCAACGAGCTGAGTAAAACCCACTGCTGTTCCACCTCTAATAGAGCATACACTGTTGGCGCACTTTCAGTGGCTTTTCTCTTCTTCTGCACGCCAGTGCAGACTATGCCCCTGGGCACTTCAACAGCCCTCTAAAAGAGTATATATTTCCTAAAAGAGTACACATTGACGTTTAACGACTTTTTAAAGACGCATCTTTCTCAAGATGTCCTTCCGTCTTTGTGTCATTCCTGAATGCGGTTGTTACCCATTCTGATTTTTATGGCCACGGGCACTGCCTCACGTGTCTGGGCAGTGATCACACCGAGACAGTGTTTGTGGATGGTTCATGTTCTCACTGTGAGAACATAACCATGGCAACGTTGTGGTCGCGGATTTCCTTCTTCCGGGGAAAAGCCACTCTAGCACCCCAGCCCCACGTCGCGCTAGCTACCCACGGGTATACGGCTGGTGTAGTTGGCACTGGAGGTGATTTTGGGAGTTTAACGGGCGCAGTTTCGCCGGGTAAATCCCTGCAGACCACCCATTCCCCAGCATGCTCGTCTACCCCCGTGCAGTTCTGAGATGAGACCGGCTCGCCTACGGCCAGTCTGATGTCTCTTTCGGAGCCCCAAAGCTGGATGAGAGTTTTGCCCCTTTACCCTGAGGACTCGACTGGGCTAGCACCTTCGGGTTTGCCGGCCCAGTCTAAGTCCGATGCCTAGCTGTCCGCTATGTTTTCCCGGCCGCCGCGAGTGTGGGGCTGGATTGGATCCCTCCATCCTCCCCTCAGCCCTTGCGGCTAGACGATTGGTTCCTGGGTTCGGGGTGCAGCCATGCCCCGGAGGTGCATGATAAGCTGATGATGTCGTGAAAGGTCACTGCCTGAAACCGACTTCCTCGCTCTAACTATCCTTGACAGCGGAGTGGTCAACGGGTACACAGAGCTCCTCCAGGCAGATAAGGCAGTTGTGGTGCACCTGTGCCACAAAACACCGCCACCTGGTGGGATCGACCGGCACTCCCATTTAAGGCATGTTGGTTGACATCGTCTCTGGCGACCAAGGCCTACAGCACTGCTGGACAGGCCGCCTCTGCCCTGCACGCCATGGCCCTCCTGCAAGTCCACCAGGCCAAGGCGTTAAAAGATATGCACCTGGGTAGTCCTGATCCTGATGTGCTGCAGGAACTGCACTTGCCGACCGACCTCACCCTACGGGCCACAAAGGTCACAGCGCACACACTCGGACAGGCGAAGGCACCCCTCGTGGTCCAGGAAAGCCACCTGTGGCTGAATCTTGTCGAGATGCGGGACTTCAACAAGGCTCCCTTTCTCAACGCCCCCATCTCCCAGATATCCCGAATATCTCCCATATTCGGCGACACCGTTGACTTCGCCCAGCAGTTCTTGTAGTAAGAAACAGACAGAGGCCATCCAAAAAATCTTGTCCTGCCACAGATCAAGATCTCGCAACCTGTCTGCTTGCCGAGGGCATCCCCCTGTGGTGGTGAAACCCCAGGCAGCTCCACTCCAGCCCAGGCCCAGCTCTCAGCCACAGCGTAGAGCTCCCCGCAGGAGGCGGACGTCCCCTGTCTCACAAACCACCTCCCGGACCTGGAAGTCTCCCAAGCGCTCCTGAGACGGACAGCCCAGGGAGAGAGACGTCTGCCACGGAGCTGGTGTTCAGACCACTCCATCCCAGGATGGAGGGCCGGGTGGAGAATCTATTGTTTCCTTTTCTTTATTTGCCACACCCCAACGAGCTGCGATACCCAAACTGTAACAAAAAAAAGCAGTTTCCTCACTCCCTGGGTCACTTAACCTGTGCCCACAACACTGCATGCGGAAATTGCAACCCTTCTGCACAAGAACGCGATAAAGCCTGTCCCTCCAGCCGAGATGGATAAGGGGTTCTACAGCCCCTACTTCATCGTACCCAAGAAAGGTGGTGGGTTGCGGCCAATCTTGGACCTGTGAGTTCTGAACCGGGCCTTACACAGACTCCCTTTCAAGTTGCTGATGCAAAAACACATTGTGACATACGTCCGGCATCAAGATTGGTTCACGGCGGTAGACTTGAAGGACGCATATATTCACGTCTCAATACAACCCCATCACAGACCCTTTCTACAGTTTTCTTTCGACGGCCAGGCGTATCAGTACAAGGTCCTCCCCTTCGGTCTGTCAATGTCCCCTCGCATCTTCACGAAAAAAGCAGATGTATTGATACTTTTGAAAAATATCATATAGATCCACACCACAAAGCCATGATGGAGGAACACACATACACACAGTGCTCCCAGAACTGTTTGACGCCCTGTCATCTCCAGTCATGAGACAAGTTAGAAAAGTGCTTAAACTGCAAGTATTTTATTAAAAAATGAGTCACACAGTCGCTACAATTTCCCCAGAAGTCACAATTTTGTTCTTTTGAACGCAAGGGATGGAAACACAGCTTAATCCGCACATTTTTGCGATATTCAGATTTTTTTGCATAAATTAATTTTGCAACTTGGATGGAAATTAGCTACTGTCAAAAAAATGCTAGACAATCTTCAATGACTCATTTTAATACACAAAAGAATGTAATTTTCAATTCTAATTCATTGCATACAGTTCATTTACACAACCAACTACTTATGAATGTGCTGTCTTGGTTCATATCGCTTGTACTTGAGGGAATTAACTATATAATAATAGCCAGAGAAAACCTCAAAATTAAATTGAAATTAATACACCCCATTTGCGTGTTACGCATGCGATTTCGCTAAACCTACTTGTGCCTAGACATAGTGCATGCTTGCACGAATATACCAAAATGTTATGGCCATGCCCACTGACTTAGTGCTTATGACTTATGGGCACACAGTGTTTTTATAGTACAATGAATTCTTGCATGTCAAAAGATCAAGGGAATTTTAAACAAAACAATATATTGACAAGCATTGATCCATGCAATTTTTTCCACCTATCATGTAATAATTGTATAGTATATTTTTTTTATAGTTTGCCAGTCCTAATTATTAGCTAAGAAACAATGGCCTTGTTTTGATATCCTGGCCTTGTAGTTATAAAATGCCCATCTCTAATTCCTTTTCAATCTCTTATTTTTTTTTTTTATAGCAGTCACCAGTGGCCCTTTTTTCTTTGCTGAGCTACACCATTCAGAGCGAGGGCATCTGTCTGGGGGGTGAGTGTGTTACAGTAAATGAAACTACTTAAAAACAATTGCTGTTAGGTCCAAATTATGGTTCCAGTGAATAAAACAAATGTAAACCAATTCAGAGAAAATGCTCAGTGTAAAGTCAAATGAGATATATTTTTCAGCTATATCAGACAGCCCTTCTTGTTTTTTATCTGAATATTTTTTTCTGATTTTAAGTGTATTTCAGTCTTTTTTTTACTAACTGAAAGTCACAAACTAAAGAAAATATATATTTTTTCTCTTAATGTCAGTATTCTGAATCATAAAAAAGGCTAATAACACAAATGCATTCATCTGTGTGTGTGGTTTGTGTTTTTAAACCTTATGGGATAGAATTTCTCTGCATTTTAACATCCAAGGCCTCTGGCTCCCTTACGAGAACCATTAGAATATATCTGTGGGCTTCCCAGCTTGCCTAAGAGTGGTTTGTGTGGATTCCCAACACCACAAAACTTAAACGAGAAACAGGATATCAAAGAAAAAACATAGTGGGAATGATTTAGCGGTGGAATCTTAACAGCGCTTGGGAAAGATTTTTTTTTTAAATACTTGAAATTTACCATAATATACTTTGGTTAATTTTTTGTGATTAGAAATCTAAAGGGATATTTGACATTTAAAATGATTAATTTACTCTCCCATATGTTGTTACAAACCCATATGACTTTGTTTAATCTATGGAACACAAAAGATCTTAGGCAGAATGTATCATTTTAGGGTGTACTATCCATTTTTAAATACACAGTATGTGGCGTCACGGCACACAGTATGTGCCGTGACGCCATGCCCATCTCGGAACTCGAGTCTGAAACATATACATTACCAAACATATACATTTTTATTCACCACTTGATTTAATAACACTGAATAACAATAAAAACATTTCACAGTTCCTGTTTTATACTGTGCCACAGCTGATATGAGCTCACATTAGGAGCTTGTTCTTGCTTCCTCTCATAAAACCTAACAAAAACAAGTACTAAAGCTGCACATTCTGTGCTTTTATTTAGACAGCAATGTTATGAATTTTGTATGGGAAATTATTGTGTTAAAGACTTTCATTGAAATCCTAATATACATCAGCATTTCTAAGCAAAACCCTGTTTCTGGTTTTTGCTCTATAAAGTGTCTGTGTGTTTGTGCATCTTTGTGTCAGAGAGTGAGAGAAAGTCTTGTTTGCATCCAGTTCAATCCAGCTATTGAATAGTTTTGCTGTGGTCTGGCTCTCTACATCAGTCTTGTTAATCAGTCTCTCTCAACAAGTGCATCTTTGATGTGTGGCGCTCATGGTCTGCCAGCTTCAAATAAAGACCCTGTATGAGAATACTCTTCCAAACACTCTTTACACTCCTTTCAGAGCTCTTTACGCCACGTTCTAAAGTCATCCACATACGCACAGTAATGGTTCCTGCAAACGTTTGATCCCATCAAGATAAATACAGTGCTTTCATAAAGTATTACAGTATTCAGACCCCTTAGTTTTCAATTATTATTTTATTTCCCATTAATGAACACTCCATATCCCATAATGACAAAGCACATTTGTTAAAAAGAAAAAACTGAAATATTACATTGACAAAAGTATTCAGACCCTTTGCTATGACATTTAAAATCTAGCTCAGGTGAATCTCATTTCTCTGTATCATCTTTGAGATGTTTCTACACTTTGATTGGAGTCCACCTGTGGCAAATTCAATTGATTGGACATGATTTGGAAAGGCATACATGTGTCTATTTAAGGTCTCACAGCTGAAAATGCATATCAGAGCAAAAAACAAGCCATGAGGTCAAATGAAATGCTTGTAGAGCTCAGAGACAGGATTGTGTCGAGGCACAGATATGGGGAAGGCTACAAATAAATTTCACTGCATTGGAGGTTCCCAAGAGCACAATGGGCTCTATGATTCTTAAATGGAAGCAATTTGAAACAACCAGGACACTTCTTAAAGCTGGCCGCCTGGCCAAACTGAGCAATCGGGGGAGAAGGGCGTTGGTAAGAGAGGTGACCATGAACATGATGGTCACTCTGGTTGAGCACCAGAGATCATGGGTGGAGGTGGGAGAAACTTGCAGAAGGACAACCATCACTGCAACACTCCACCGATCTGAGCTTAATGGCAGAGTGGCAAGATGGAAGACTCTCCTCAGTGCAAGACACATGAAAGCCAGTTTGGAATTTGCAAAAAAGCACCTAAAGGACTCTCAGACTGTGAGAAACATGATTCTCTGGTCTGATTAAAAGAAAAATGTAACTGTTTGGCCTCAGTTCCAAGCATTATGTCTGGAGGAAACCAGGCACCGCTCATCACCTGCATAATACATCCCAACGATGAAGCATGGTGGTGGTCGCATCATGCTGTGGGGGTGTTATTCAGCGGCAGGGACTGGGGGACTGGTCCAGGTTGAAGCAAAGCTGAGCACAGCAAAATACATAATTATTCTTAATGAAAACCTGGTCCAGAGTGCTCAGGACCTCAGACTGGGCTGAAGGTTGACCTTCCAAAAGGACAATGACTCTAAGCACACAGCCAAGACAACGCAAGAGTGGCTTAGGGAAAACTCTGTAAATATCCTTGAGTGGCCCAGCCAGAGCACGGACTTGAACCCAATCAAATAGCTCTGGAGAGACTTGAAAATGGCTGTCCACCAACGGTCCCCATCCAACCTGACAGAGCTTGAGAGGATCTGCAGAGAACAATGGCAGGAAATCCCCATATCCAGGTGTACAAAGCTTGTTGCATCATACCAAAAGACTTGAGGCTGTAATCGCTGCCAAAAGGGCTTCAACTATGTACTGAGTTAAGGGTCTGAATACTTTTGTCAATGTGATATTTAAGTTTTTTTCTTTTTAATACATTTTTAAAGTTATCAAAAATCTGGTTTTTGCTTTGTCATTATGAGATATGGAGTGTGGATTGATGTGAAAAAAAATAAATAATTTAAAGCATTTTAGCATGAGGCTGCAACATAACAAAATGGGGGAAAAAATGAAGGGGTCTGAATACTTTCTGTATGCACTGTATATACTGTACAGTCCAAGATCACAAAAAAAGGAGTTTAAGAGTTTTTGCATCTAACTTTCTTTTCAGGATACTAAAGCACATTTTACCTCCAAATTGTAATTATCGTAACACATCTGAACGTTTTACTTTTACTATTCCTATTGTTTTCAAAGATGATTCTCATTATCATATCGAATTACTGTGAAAAAATTTATAAAAATTTATATAAATATAATGTATAAATATTTAAATAGTGTATATTGTTTTCACATTGCTGTAATGAGAATACCTTAATAACATCTATTTTTGTGTTGTGGTAATGAGAATTTGGGGGTAAAATGTGCACAGCTGTCATGAAATTAATGTCACAAAGTAAAATATGTTTCTTTAAATTTTTGAAATTGAAATTGTAATGCGTAAATCTTGAGTATAGGATTCATGATAGTTACCCTAACCAAGCTTTTTACTGAGGTTTTTCCCCCACTATGTCTCTGTAATTAATTTTAGACCAAAAATAATAATTCCTATTGATTCCTATTAATTGACTCCACAAGTCCCTCTTTTTCATCTGAAAAACATCTAGGTTACTGTTGTAACCTCCATTCCCTGATGGAGGGAACGAGATGTTGTGTCGAATGAAGTGACACTAGAGGACTTTCTTGAAGGCCTCGGTTACCTCTGAACTTGAGAAAGGCCAATGAGAATTTGGTAGACAGAATTTGCATGTCCCTCCCCCAGAAATACGGGTATAAAAGGAGATAATCTTGCATCTGTTCATTCAGGTTTTGCACTGAGGAGCCAAAGCCCATCCTGTGGAGCACCTATTCCAGTACAGAGTAATTAGTACCTGTAGTGGGTCTGGTCGGGGAATTCCTCCACTGAATTTGTGGACCAGAGGGCTAGGGAGGTGGAACAGCTAGGGAGTGCAAGTTTAGTGGACTCTCCTGGGTGAAAGGGCGCACATGATCACCTCAGTGAGGGGAAAGGTGCTATGTGCAAGCGGAACACCTGGTCAGACGTTGCGTATTCCCGAGTTCTACGTGCTCAGACCTGAGAGAACAATGGATGAGACCGACTCAATCCTGAGATTGTAAAACCTTGTAAAGGGTTTTTCCCAGCCTGCTGCTCTGCAGATGTCTGCTAGGGTAGTGCTGTTGGCCAGTGCCCACGAGGATGCCACACTTCTCGTCGAGTGTGTTCGAACCCGCAAGGGGGCAGGCATCAACAACCCAATGGGCAAGCCTCGATTTGGAGACAGTGTTCCCTTTCCACAGTCCACCAAAACAGACAAAGAGCTGCTCAGAACATCTAAAGCTCTGCGTGCTGTCCACATAGGTATGCAAAGCATGCAAGGGATACAGCAATGAAAATTCTGGGTCTGCCTCCTCCTAGGGCAGGTTCACTACCTGGTCCTTGAAGGGGGTCGTAGGGACCTTGTGCACGTAGCCCAGTCGAGGTCTTAGGACAACATGGGTGTCTGCCGTACCAAATTCCAGGCAAGTGTCACTGACAGAGAACACTTGCAGGTCCCCAACCCTCTTGATGGAGGTGAGCATGATCAGGAGGGCCGTCTTCAGGGAGAGGACTCTGAGCTTGACTGATTCTAGTGGCTCGAAGGAGGGTCTCTGAAGGCCTGAAAGAACCACGGCGAGATCCCATGAGGGGAACGGGCACCTAAGGAACCTGATGATCACATCGTGCCTCCCTAGGGACTTACCGTCCACTGCATCATGGTGAGCTGATATGGCGGCTAGATAAACCTTCAAGGTGGAGACAGCCTCTCCTGCAGAAATTAGATTTTGCCAGGGAGGGGCTGTCGCGAGTAGTGTGAGATCTGAGAACTAAGTCCATGTGGGCCAATAGGTGGCCACTAGAGTGACTTGTTCCTCATCCTCCCTGACCTTGCACAGCACCCGTGCAAGTAGGCTCTCTGGGGGAAATGTGTACTTGCGCAGCCCCCGGGGCCAGCTGTGTGCCAGTGTGTCTATCCCGAGGGGAGCCTCACCAGAGTGGGCAATGGGAATTCTCTTGTGAAGCAAACAGGTCTACATGTGCTTTGCTGAACAGCTCCCAGCTGGGCCACCTGGGGTTGGAGACTCCACTCTCCGCTGAGTGTGCCCTGACACGACAGCGCATCCGCTGCCATGTTTAGGTTGCCCAGGATATGAGTGGCGCGCAACAACCTGAGTCGCTGCTGGTGAGTTGCGACATGTGACGAGAGCACACACATTTATGTATGCTATTGTGGTGGTGCTGTCCGAATCAAGACGTGCTTGCCCCGAAGTAGCGGGAGAAACCTCCCGGGAGAATTACAGCCAGCAACTCTAGGCAGTTGATGTGCCATCCCAGCCTGGGCCCAGTCCAGGAGCCGGCGGCTGCGTGCCCATTGCACACGACGCCCCAACCCTGTTTGGAGTTGTCTGTGGTGACCAGAACACGTCGGGACACCTGCTGTATAGGGACTCCTGTTCACAGAAAAGAGAGGTCTCTCCAGGGGTTGAACGTCTGGTAGCAGGCAGGGGTGTTGAACACACAGTATGTGCCGTGACGCCATGCCCATCTCGGAACTCGAGTCTGAAACCAGTGCTGAAGCGGTCTCAGATGCATCAACCCCAGTGGCGTGACCGCCGCGGAGGATGCCATATGCCCCAGGAGCCTCTGGAATTGTTTTAGAGGAACCGCTGTGCCTGGCTTGAATATGGTGAGCACACGCTCATTGGTGAGGCGCACTGTCTTAGAGACTGAGTCTAACTCCATGCCGAGAAAAGAGATGCTCTGAACCGGAGTGAGCTTGCTCTTTTCCCAGTTGACCTGAAGCCCTTGTCGGCTGAGGTGCCTGAGCACCTGGTCCCTGTGGGTGCACAGTTACTCACGAGAGTGGGCTAGGATGAGCCAGTTATCAAGTTAATTGAGTAGGCGGATGCCCACTTCCCTTAGCGGGGCAAGGGCTGCCTCTGCGACATTCATGAAGACGTGATGGTACAGGGACATGCCGAAGGGGAGGACCTTGTACTGATATGCCTGGCCATCGAACGCGAACCATAGGAAGGGTTGTTGTTGAGGCAAGATAGAGACGTGGAAGTACGCGTCCTTCAGGTCTACCTCTGTGAACCAATCCTGATGCCGGACGCATGTTAGAATGTCTCTGCATGAGCATCTTCAATGGGAGTTTGTGCAAGGTTCGGTTGAAAATTCGCAAGTCCAGGATCGGTCGTAAGCTGCTGCCTTTTTTGGGTACGATGAAGAAAGGGCTGTAGAAACCCTTCTTCATCTCAGCTGGAGGGACAGGCTCTATTGCGTCTGAGTAAAAGGGTCACGATCTCCGCATGTAGGGTATTGTCGTCTTTGCGTACACCGAGGTAAAGTGGACGCCACCGAAAAGGGGAGGGGGGGTCTAGCGAACTGGATGGCGTAGCCCGAGTCGGATGGTTGAGGCAGAGCTGCCTGGTATTAGGAAGCAGCAGGAGGACACCATCGGGGAGCAGACGTAGCATGGCCCACGCTGGAATGGCATTGGGGCATGATGTTGGAAATGGCCTCCATCTGTTTCTTCACCGCCAAAAACTGTGGGCTAAGTCGACGATGGTGTCCCCGAATAGACCGAGCTGGGAGACGGGGGTGTTGAGAAAGCGGGCTTTGTCTACCTCCCGCTTCTTGACCAGGCGGGCTTTGTCTACCTCCCGCTTCTTGACCAGGTTTAGCCACAGGTGATGTTCCTGGACCACGAGAGTGGCCATCGCCTGCCCGAGTGTCCGCGCTGTGACCTTCGTGGCCCAGAGGGTGAGGTCGATCAAAGAGCGCAGTTCCTACAACACGTCGGGGTCAGGACTACCCAAGTGCAAATCTTGGCCTGGTGAACTTGCAGGAGTGCCATGGCATGCAGGGCGGAAGCGGCCTGACCTGTGGTGCTGTAGGCTTTGGCAGTCAGTGATGACATCATCCTACAGGCCTTGGAGGGGAGCACCAGGCGATTCCGCCAGGTAGCGGCATTTTCTGGACATGGATTGCAACCGCTCTGTCCACCTGGGGGACCTCTAAGTACCTGTGGGCCACCCCGGCGTTGAAGGTAGTGAGAGCGGATGAGCGAGGAGATCGGTTGCGGGCAGTGAAAGGTGCCCTCCATGACCTCGTTAGCTCATCATGCACCTCCGGGAACAAAGGGACGGGGGTTTGGCTGTGAGCGGCGCCTGGATCCGAGGAACCAATCGTCTAGCCGTGAGTGCTGCAGGAAGAATGGAGGGTTCCAGTCCAACCCCACGCTCATGGCGGCCCGAGCAAGCATGTCGGCCATATGTTGAGCCCGCTGCCATCCCAAAATCGCCTCCATCACCAGCCGGGTCATCCTTAATCCCATGGGAAGAAGGAGCGACACGGGGTGGGGGCTTGAGTGGCGTGCTTTTGTAGGAAGGAAAGCCACGGCCGCAACATTGCCATGGTTAAGTTCTTGCAATGAGAACATAAACCATTCACAAACGCCGCCTCAGTGTGATCACAGCCCAGACACACGAGGCAGCATCTAAGACCGTCAGGAGCGGACAGATATCGACCGCATACAAGAACTACACAGGGGCAGAAGGACATCTTTAAAAAGGTGCGTCCTGAAAAGGATGTTCAATTCCTGCTGTGTGTGCTCTTTTAGAGAAATACTCTCTTTTAGAAGCGCCCAGGGGCAAAGCTGCATGCAGAAAAGGAGAAAGCCGCTGATATGCACTATAGGTCCAACAGAAAACGCTCTACAGAGGTTAGTGGAACAGAAGTGATCTCAGCTTGCTGATCGCACAACCGCTCGGCTCCGAAGAAGAAATCTGAATGAACAGATGCACGATTACCTCCTTTTATACCCGTATGACCAGGGGAGGGACATGCAAATTCTGTCTGCCAAATTCTCATTGGCCTTTTCTCAAGTTCAGAGGTAACCGAGGCCTTCAAGAAAGTCCCCTAGTGTCACTTCATTCAACACAATGTCGAGTGAGCGACTGATGGGGAACATCCTCCCCCAAGCTGTGGAATCATTATCATTTATAATTTTTGTCTGCATGTTAATGTTTAAAAGAACATCCCGGCCCACACTTTCCTCCTCATCCATCTCATTAAATGATCTCATCATATTTCTGCTCATTGCATATTGCTCTTATTACAGGTAGATGTCCCTCTATGTTATGTAACTTCCTTGCCATACGTGCCATGACACATTTTTCCATGACTTTCCAAGAAGAAAGTCAACAGGCCCAACTTGAGTGGGATTAAATTTAAGTGCATAGTTCTGAATTGATTAGTTCATCTTAGAGTTTTAACCTTCACAATATGCCACAGGTTGAACATTTTTGGCTAGAAGTACAACCATTGAGTGTCTTAAATTAGGTCTTGTCAAAAAATGTAAAGACGTGAACAATTCAGCATTACTATTAATATCATTAAGATGGCTATTATTACATAATTCAGTTTCAAACGAAAAACAGTTAATACTGCTGGTGAAAAACAGACTCAACAAGTAGATTTCTGTACCTTTATGTAGAGATCTAATCTTGATAGTCCTTCACAATAATTGAGAATGTGTCTTGAAAACACCTAACAGTAATTATATTTATACTGTAAATGAAATCCAACTTAGTCTCAATAAACTGTATGCTTTATACATAATCAAAATATTTTCAAATTAAAGTACCCTCTTGGAATGGGGATGGGAATCACTACCACAGTTGATATGTTTTTCCTTCATTGATGAGAAAGTTGAGCAAAGATGGATTCTCAAATATGGAAGGCAGTGTTGATAGGAGAAAAAGGAACAAAATGGAAATTACCAAAGATCTTGCATGCCTGTTATGTAACTTATTGATATAAGATTGTTTAACAGTCTGCTGGGACAAAACATGAAGTAAATGTGGAACATGCTGTAACTGCAGAATAGAATAGCTGGAAAGCACTGTGTTTTTTTGTCTGCCTGTCTCTCTGTCTCCATATGGCCACCCGATTTATCTCTCCATGACTGAGAAATGACTCAGACCAACTTTCATACGTTACAGTAAACATTTCAGCACCATGACAGAAGCATGCTGACATTAATCATATTAACATATCTCTCACACCTCTCGGTTTAATTCAGCTCATTTGAATGAGCTTAGAGCTTCACGCCTAAATAAACATCCGTAGTACACATTTAATAACTCATCAGATAATGAGGTAAGAAAATGAGGAGTCTTAAAAAATGTGCCATTTTTAATTGTCCTTGTCAATCACCATGCTGAAGAACTCCCCTATACGAATGTATGTACAGTATGTATGGTACTATTTCTTCTAACCATCTTTTTTTTGTTTGACCTAATGTATTTAAGGTGCAATATGTAATAGTTTTCATGTAATATTAGCCATTTTTTGTCAATGTGTGAACAGCTTGTAACGCAACTTATAAAATGAGCCCTTCCCGGACTTTCTAAGTTGCCTATCAAAGCCTGTAGACTGATTGTCATGCGAAGGGAGCAGGTAACATTTGCGGGGAAAATCCAAAGGATGTGATGTTTATGCACGCTCCCGAGAGACTAGCCTCAGACAGTAATAGCTTCTCTTACGCTATTTCAACAGTGACAGCAAACTGCAACACTAGGTAACATTATCTTAGAGATGGAATCCAGTAAACGTCTGGCTCCCTGTACAACACCGACTCATACACAAACTCAGAGTATGCCAAAAAAAAACATAAAACATTTATCTACTGAGTCCTGTCTGGCTAAGCAGGAATGGGATCGTGGTCGCGCGAAAACTAGAGTGAAAACCGGCAGGGCATTTGTATGACTCCGTATTCAGTAGATTCAGTAAACTTCCAGCATTTATTTAGATTTTGAATCAGACTATTGAACTGCACTATGCTTGTTTGTTCTTTTCCCATATAATGTAGATTTAGTCACCGTCATAGAGCGCTACTTATACTTATTATAAAAAAACTACTTATATATTTGTCTGGTTCCGGAAGAAAAAAATCCATAAAATCTAATTGATTTTAAATGCTAAATTATAAACCTTTTAAAGACAGACTTACCAAGAGCTTCGAGTTTGTTCGATGGTAAATGCTTCCGTTGAAGCAATTCATCTGCATTATTTCAACTTCATTGTGTAAAATAGTTTTTAATAGGGGAACTCCTGTTGCACAACTACATTTCATGCGGTCCAGCAGAGTAAGCTTCACCAATCAGAAAACCACGGCAAACAATGCCCGCGAAATAAGCCCAGAAGCGACCGCTCGACTAATGACGCACTCTGAATGACACAAACAAGTAGTTTGCCTGCACTCTCAAACTACTTATATATTTGTGTATAATGGAATATTTAGCAACAAATGTAATAAATATGATTACTGTGGTAATAATTTAAAATAGATTCTGTGCTTATCAACAACCTAAAATGAAGAGTTTTATATATTTTCATATTTATATTCGATTACATCATTCGCAATGCTTCATGCGATTGTAGTCCATGCCCTCAAGAAAGATAGTAAGTACACAGACTTGTACCTTTTTGGGGGCGATTTCCAAATAATTTTTGCCTCAAAACAAAGTCTGTAAAGTTGCGATTCACCTCGGAGCTGTTTGGTTTGGTTCAAGCTTCACAACTCTTTAATGGAGGATTTTATGAAAAGTCTATGAAAGAAATGAATGAGAAAAAATACTTCTGGAACCCAGATGGCTGAAAAAGTAGGCGGTCACCGTTGCGCTGTATTGTGGTTTAAGTAGCGTCTATGCTGGATTAGAAATGTCAAACATTGATTGCTTATCCTCATATTTACGTCAAATGTAGTTCTGTTATCAAAAAGCAACAAATAAAATAAGCAAATTAAGGATGTCATCAGCTCAGCAGCGCAGCGTAACCGACGCAAAGCAACGTGTTTCAATTTGCTGCCTCAATTGATCTGCGGCGTCCTTGGCATCAGCAGCTTGTGATACACGAATGATTTGCACGCACTATGCTCATCTGCTGACTAGTGCAGTCATGTCACATTTTAATAGTGCTTAGCTTTCCATTCAGTTCATAACCACATACAGTAATGCTGCATGGTAATGAGTATGCATTACATCAAGAGAAAGATTGGCATGCAGGTGCGAAGGACTTCATATAAATAAAATACTAGTCCCTCTCTCTCACTGTCATGTCCCAGTCATTACACCATTACGTGTCAATGATGGCATGCATTCCACTGGTTGCCGACCTCTGATGTATACTCTACTATTTATATGTGAATCTCTCAACAGAGAAAAAATTAAATGGGAACTTGTTTCCCTCATATGTCTTATCAACCAGTCACGTAGAGTCCTTCCATAGTGAGAACAGATTAGCAACTAATCTCCTAAACTTTGCCATTTTCCACTCGGAGGACATTGTATAAGGATCTAGCTTAACAGGATTCATTTTAACTCCAGCATCTATCGGTAAGGGACACAGAGTACAACTTAGAACTTGTCAGCAAGTCTAAAATACTGTATATTGAAACCCTTTGTCACTGAAAGTCTCATATGTGATATAGTGTTAAAGATTTTGGTGTGCAAACCAATTTTGTCTTCTATTTTAGCGTAATAATATATTTGAAGGTTATGTCTTTTGCAGTGTTGGACCAGTTAATACAGAGTCAAGAGTCTGATCTATATGGTCTGTTAGTCATTACTCAAACAAAATGAGTTATTATATTGCCATTTCCTGCCATTTGAAATTCTGAAAAAAGTTGTAGGAATCATGACACATTATTGTGGTAATGGTTCTTACTTTTAATACCTTACTCTTCTTCTTTTGTTACTTTCAGTTTATCACATCATGCTTTGAGAAGTGTCTTGAGAAGTGATTATTGAAGGCCAAGTCATTACAGACCTGGCTGGTGTTATGCAGGTTGCACACTAGAATTGTTCAGATGGAGCAATGATGTGACTGTTGTCTCAACTCTTCGATCCTTTTCTTCGATAGCCTATGGCGGTTCCTTTGCACTTGGCAGAACCGCTGCTTGGAAAAGCGAAGGTAATGGTTGTAACACATCATGTCAAGAACTTGTCTCTTTACTGATCACAAGTGGAGAGGCGAGACACATCACGTTTACACCTGGCTGTTATATGCATCTCTTTTGACCATTTGTGTTCTGATTTCGAGGCGTGGTCTCAGAAGTTGCTAAAACAAAACACTTAAATGTTTCTCACAATTAAACTTGAATTTAATCTTAACACAAACATGAGATTTCTAGCAGAATTCTCAGTTATTTTAGTGGAAAACTTTTTAACTGAGCTTTAGATGTGTGTGTGCTTCTCATCTTTGTCACTGCATGTAAACATCTGGCACACTGAAGAAGTTCTGTGAAGTTCTTGTGCATGCAAATGTATGCAGTTTTAAAACTTTTCAGATCGGATGGATATTTCCATAACTGGCAAAGATTCAAACTCTTTTTTTTCTTGTGCGGCGGTTGATTGACAGGTGAATGGGCAGTATGTCGCTGCTGTTCAAACTCGTTCGAAAAGATAAGTGATAAACTACCATGCTGATTTGCTCACATGGTTTTCGACCACATTTGACCACCTTAGAATGAAGTTAAATTGGACAAATCTCGAAATGCCTTTGACCACATTTAAACCTGTCTTTAGCATTGTCCCTTTTCAAAAGGATCACCCAAAATGCATCTAAATTCCAGATGTAAATGGGCATGTATCCTGCTATTGATTAATGAAGTGCTACTTACTGAAGATGATCTCTTCTTGGGCCCCTGTGGCAAATGCAGAGTGGATCAGATCTAACTTGATACTATTATTAGCAAATTGAATTGATTCAGTAGATTAGTCCCGCCTTGGTTCTTGGGGAAGGTAAGTGTGCTTCTACCAGAGGTATCAAATGAATGGCAGACAAAAATAGCACATGGTATGTCACAGGTCCAAACTGAACTTTCTGTGGCAGTTCCCCTATCTGGAAGAAACTTGAGTGATTGTGCAGATCTATAGGGACTCCAGACTTCCACTATGTGCATGGCCAGTGGCATGACCCAGTCAATCCATGAAATTAATATGAATGTAGCTTTTCATTGTAGCACTACTTTTGGCCATCATGTGACATAATCCACCACCACAGAGATATATTTGGTTGCCATTGGCAGTTCTTTCAGATCTATTTGGATGGTCTTTAAATTATATATTGATGATGGATAATGCTACAAGGAAATTTAGAAGTGATTTCACTGACCATCAAGACTTTCTCTTCGTGTCAGAGGCATTCATTTTCTTTTCTTTTGTAAAAGAACATCCAGCAATTTAAATTGGCTCATCAGGAAAATGGGAAAATCTTCTCTATCAGCTTCCTCATCTAGAAGCAGATTTGTTCATCATTCTCTTTCCACAATTTTTACTGTGCCCAAATTCAAACAATCACTCTCCAGAGGATACAGTGATGTCTACCTTTACATTTGCCAATGTGAGAGACCTTTGCATCTGCCGATGTGCATACATGATAAGTTGTCATGGTGGAGAAAAGGTGGATAAAGTTGCAGGAATGAAGGTGTGTTACCCAAGAGCTCCTTGAACTGAAAGTTTAATCTCTGCAAATGTGTAGTGATATCCCTGGTTGTTTTCATGGTTAGACAACAGGTTTTGGTGGGCTGCCAGCCATTAATCAGACAGCAAGTACTGTGAAGATTCCTGCATGGCTTGCCCCAGGCAATGGGCCACCTGGTGTGGCAACTGCTCCTGGCTCTATCTGTCGACGTCTGTAATAGCTGATGCGTCACCTACTCCATATGGTCTACAGTACCAGAGTGGGTAAAGAGATCAATTAGGAGGATGAGGAAAACATAGCTGCCTTCATTCACAATTATCAATTTTCCCACCATTGATGCATACAAATACTGAGATTTGGAGTGCTTTGAACAGCATAAATCTTTTAAACAGCTAATTGAAATGGTCTTGGTAATGTTAAACATCACCAACAATAATTTGAAGTATTATAATGCAGTGTTTCTCAGTCCTAGTCCTGAAGGACCCCAGTACTGCATATTTTGGATGTTTCTCTCAAAAAGTGCAGTGTTGGGGTTTTCAACGACAAGGACTGAGAAGCTGTTATAGTGCACTGAAGTTCAAGGCCCAGTTGCAAGTTATAGAAAACCCCTTTTGAAGAAGAGCATGGTGTTGTAAGTTGCAACTAAGAGTTTTCTTAAGAGGTTTATTGCAACCAGCTGCAGGCGTTTTATGATGCGACTTGTAGCTAAGGAAGCAGAATTGATATGCGCCCTGGATGTCCCAGATCTTCTTCCTTGGGGAATTCAAAATAAAGTTAAGCTGTTTACTTGTGACATGTAACTAACTTGCCTTTCTGGACTGTTGATAAGTTTGCTGTCATTTGGGTTGTGATCTTGTGGTTTTTCATTCAGGTCAAGAACTATTTTTAAGAGCTTACTCATTATTCTACACTGAAAGTCAGGTATTAAAGATTAACATTTTACAAAGCTAGTAGTTTCACACACATGATTTAAAGGTTAAGCATAGAGTTGGTACATCAGGTGTCAGAAGTCTTCACCTGTGTGATGATTAGACTAGTGATGACCAGGGTGGTTTTAATAAATCGTTGCCATAAAAAAGGCTTATCAAACTGCTGGATGCTGTAATCTAGATGTTGTGTACCAACATAATTGATCATCTTACACTCATGCTCATTTTAATGTGAAGCATGGATCGCCCTGTGACTCCAAGTGCTCCAGTTAAATAATTGAAGCTTGTCATTTTGTGTCTGGGATTTGCATAAGCAGTTTTGTGCTGCTTTATTTTAGAGACTTTCCTATTTGTTACTTTGATAGTTTTGTGCAGTGAGAGGATGTAGTTGTCTATCTTATTTCTTTACTGAATATCCCTTAGTTACTATACTCTGTTAAAGGGCTATGCTTAGCATCCCTATACTGTATATAACAATGAAATGTGTCTGATTGGGGTCTGGTGAACATAAAGCAGCCAAATTATTAGTGGGTTACTTTAATATCAACTAGTCAACTAGTTGTTTAAATGACCGACCGACTAGTCGATTATGAAAATTGGTAGTTTTACACATCACTAGATTAGAACAATTGGTGTGACCTCAGCAATGTCTTGGACAGTTCTTAATGGTCCAGCCTCCTCCCAAACTAGCCTACTTTTTAATTCGTGGGCATTATGTTGCTTAGTGTTCAGTATTTGAAGTAGCACTTGAATTCAATGCAGAAAATTAACACCCATCGTCCTCAAAGGAGTGGTTCTAGGTTGGTTTGCAGTGGAAATCTGAGATGACCTACCTGTACTGTCATGGGGGTTGTCATACACTTATCTGTACCTGAGAGATAAGTGGTAGTGTACTATATGCCCTTTAATCATTAACCTTTACATCAGTGTTAGTGAGGTCACAGACGGCTGCTTGGTGTAGGTCAGAACACAACAGCTGCTTGTGAGGATTAGCTGTCTGTTTCCCACTCTCTGGCTCACTCACTCTTTCTCTCTCATTCTGTTTCCTAACATACCTCCTCATAAAATTGTTCCCTTTAAACAAATGTACCCAATGATTAGTATTTTCAGTTGCTGATTGCCTTCAATATATGTTCCTTTCCCTCTAAGCCCTTATGGTGTCAATGTGAATTATACCCTCTCTGCATCAGATCCACAGCCTTTTGCTCTTTCTATGATTCTGCATGTAAATGTTGCACTCTTGATGAACTTTTAGCTAAGAGCTGATTGCACTAAAAACATCAAAACAGTGCTTTGTATTGTATATTTAGTTCTTGACCTATGGCTAAGAGCAAAGATGGATATTTCTGCTTCATTCAACAATAGGAACATACGTGGTTTAGCTTGATTATATGCAGCTCTGTATTAAATTCTTAATGATCAGTTAAGCTTATCATTTTAAAAAAGCACTTACAATAAATATTCTGTTAAATCTCATGTATTATTTGAGCTTAAAATTTAAATTGACATTTTTACAGTCGTTTTAGGGTTTGTTGACTACAAGGTCATGGAAACAAAGTTGTAAAACTGGCAATAATTTTATACTGAAAAGGTCACTAAGAGATTTGATCACAATAAAATCATGTTTACATGCATATTGTTTATGTCTTGTGGCTATACTTTTGAAGAAGTATTTTAACGTTCAAAAATTGCCATTCATTCACTTCAAATGTAAGTTCCTCTCTTACAGAAAAGGAGGGGATAAATCAAAATGCATTTTTGTGGTAATCAATATTGTCACAAATGCTGTCAATTTGGGCTTAATTTGTTTTGAACTGGGAATATTTCTTTAACTTTAGGAATCATGCCATTTTGGCACATCTGATAATAATAAATAAATAAATCTTATAAACTGGTGGACAAACTTCCAGATTATTGTATATATTACTTTTGATAGTGTATCATAATGATTTTAATTGTCGATTGCACATGTATGCTTTAGAGTGTGGAAAGTTGTTTTTCCTCCAATCACAAATTTCAGCTGTGCTATCATAGATAAAACAATGGGACACTATAATTGTCTTTAGCCCCACCCATGCACCATTTCATTCTGTTTGAAAACTTTTTTGCAATACCTCTAATTGGCAGCTCTCTTGGATAAGAGTCTTTGGTTCGCCCTCATTGGATTGTGGTTCTGACTAACATCAATTTCTTTCCATAATGGGCAGTAATAAGATATCTAGAAAAATGCAGCCCCTGTTGCTAAACTACAGCATAAGTCAGTCTTTAATGAGAAGAATAACAGGCCTACATGGCTGGAGGCAAGGGGAAGCCTTTGGGAACAGCAATATACTCTTGGAATTAAATCACCAAGTTCAGCTTTGATCCTTTGGAGAGGGGATTTTATATAGGTCAGGACTAGCTTTTCCCCCCACCCCACTTCTCTCTTTCTCTCAATTGCTCTATTTTTCCAAGCCGTGCAATTTATTAGAGATCAGTACAGTTGTTCAGTTGGAGGAGAGTGTGGAATATTGCATAGAGAGGTGGCTTGAGAATGATATTGCTACCATATTTGTGGCCTTGGGAGTGGTCAACCCCAGTAATGCTGCTCTTTCTTCATTATCTCATTTCCCTCTCTCTTTGTTAGGTAAACACATTGAATCATAATGGGAACATGGGTGGGTCCATCCAAATAGAGACTGTCTTTTTTAACTGTCAGGCCTGTGTGTGTGGTCCTCTAGGACTTGGGAATCATACCCAACCAAAGAGGTCAGCAGCCATGATCAGCGAGTTTGGCCCGTCTAATTTTAATAACGACCCAGCTCTACACAGGCTGGAGAGCAATGCTTTGCACAAGACTTTGTTGGTGTGTAGATCTTTTTTAATATACTTTTAAATTACCTAGCTAAAGGCCTGCATGATATTCGCAGAACAATTTTTTGGGGGGGTTATACAGAATAAAGCTTTATTTTTTTGCTTTAAATTATACATACTTATTCCATCCTTCCCTCATAATTTTATCTCTGTCAAAAACTGAAAAAATTGAAATCTGTCAAAAACATTGCTTTTATTGTCTGATACCGATGTTTGGCTGATACATCTCTGGCACAGCTCTAGTTGTGTCTTACGGATGCATTTATCAGGTTCTTCTCTAAACATTCATAATAGAATATGAGGCTTGTACATGTCCAAGAGTGCATTAGCACATTTTCTCAGCAGATACTTTTTTCAGACAACAAGAGAAAGTGAAAAAAAAAAGAAAAAGTCACCTGAAATCTGTCTTTGTGCCCAAAAAGTATAACCAGCACTGGGAATCCCCAACATAATCGCTTCAGACACAAACCGAATTAGCCTGGATTTAGTCCTGTCCAACGCCGCAAAACAGCTACAGCAAAGTCAATGAATGTTAGGCAATCACCAGGACTCAGACAGAGACTGATGTTGGTTATTTTGGCAGGTCATAACAAAACAGTTTACTGCATTTAAGTGAAATATTATTCTTGATCACAATATACAGTGAGGAAAATAAGTATTTGAACACCCTGCTATTTTGCAAGTTCTCCCACTTGGAAATCATGGAGGGGTCTGAAATTGTCATCGTAGGTGCATGTCCACTGTGAGAGACATAATCTAAAAAAAAAAATCCATAAATCACAATGTATGATTTTTTAACTATTTATTTGTATGATACAGCTGCAAATAAGTATTTGAACACCTGTCTATCAGCTAGAATTCTGACCCTCAAAGACCTGTTAGTCTGCCTTTAAAATGTCCACCTCCACTCCATTTATTATCCTGAATTAGATGCACCTGTTTGAGGTAGTTAGCTGCATAAAGACACCTGTCCACCCCATACAATCAGTAAGAATCCAACTACTAACATGGCCAAGACCAAAGAGATGTCCAAAGACACTAGAGACAAAATTGTACACCTCCACAAGGCTGGAAAGGGCTACGGGGAAATTGCCAAGCAGCTTGGTGAAAAAAGGTCCACTGTTGGAGCAATCATTAGAAAATGGAAGAAGCTAAACATGACTGTCAATCTCCCTCGGACTGGGGCTCCATGCAAGATCTCACCTCGTGGGGTCTCAATGATCCTAAGAAAGGTGAGAAATCAGCCCAGAACTACACGGGAGGAGCTGGTCAGTGACCTGAAAAGAGCTGGGACCACCGTTTCCAAGGTTACTGTTGGTAATACACTAAGACGTCATGGTTTGAAATCATGCATGGCACGGAAGGTTCCCCTGCTTAAACCAGCACATGTCAAGGCCCGTCTTAAGTTTGCCAATGACCATTTGGATGATCCAGAGGAGTCATGGGAGAAAGTCATGTGGTCAGATGAGACCAAAATAGAACTTTTTGGTCATAATTCCACTAACCGTGTTTGGAGGAAGAAGAATGATGAGTACCATCCCAAGAACACCATCCCTACTGTGAAGCATGGGGGTGGTAGCATCATGCTTTGGGGGTGTTTTTCTGCACATGGGACAGGGCGACTGCACTGTATTAAGGAGAGGATGACCGGGGCCATGTATTGCGAGATTTTGGGGAACAACCTCCTTCCCTCAGTTAGAGCATTGAAGATGGGTCGAGGTTGGGTCTGACCCGAAGCACACAGCCAGGATAACCAAGGAGTGGCTCTGTAAGAAGCATATCAAGGTTCTGGCGTGGCCTAGCCAGTCTCCAGACCTAAACCCAATAGAGAATCTTTGGAGGGAGCTCAAACTCTGTGTTTCTCAGCGACAGCCCAGAAACCTGACTGATCAAGAGAAGATCTGTGTGGAGGAGTGGGCCAAAATCCCTCCTGCAGTGTGTGCAAACCTGGTGAAAAACTACAGGAAACGTTTGACCTCTGTAATTGCAAACAAAGGCTACTGTACCAAATATTAACATTGATTTTCTCAGGTGTTCAAATACTTATTTGCAGCTGTATCATACAAATAAATAGTTAAAAAAATCATACATTGTGATTTCTGGATTTTTTTTTTTTAGATTATGTCTCTCACAGTGGACATGCACCTACGATGACAATTTCAGACCCCTCCATGATTTCCAAGTGGGAGAACTTGCAAAATAGCAGGGTGTTCAAATACTTATTTTCCTCACTGTAATTAAAGAGAAAAGATAGAACGGAAGAGATTACAACCAGTGAAGGGTTAAGTGTCTTTCCTGCAGGAGAATAAATTAAATGCGGCCATAATCACATTGCAGGAATGCAGTCAGTGTACTCTGTGAAACACCCCCTAAGCCTTGGCTCTGCTCCACTCTCTCAGTGTCTCACACAAAGACAGCTTTGTTTTCTCTCCCCCTCTCGTCTTTCTCTTTCTCTCTCTCCCTTTTATTTCTTTGCCTCCTTCTCCTAACTCTCATTTGCGTTCCTCCTTACTTCAGTCCTAGTTTTACTTTCTCTCTCGCTCTCTCTGTCTACCTCTTCCACTCTTTCTCTTTTAGTGCACCTCCTTTCCACTTTAGTTTTCTTTTTTGTGGATTCTAGGTCTTTCAAAATTGTTTGCAATCATCAATTGGAATCTGACAAATGTGCCTGCAAAAAAATGGCTTGCTTGAGCTTCATGCTTTAGTTTTGACAGTCTCCTCCATATTTTTCTATTAGAGATGGCGAATTGTCCCACCCTGTGTTTGTCGGAGAGGTGGTTCATTCTCAGTTACTGATTCACCCAGGTGTTGGGAAATTTCTCCGGAATGCATTCCCTCTTGCGTGATCAAATGGAAAGAAGATGAACAAGAACTGGCGTTTTGTCTTTCAGGAAGCATCATCTGCTCTCATCTCAGACTGCAGCTGCTGCTCTGTATTCCAGCCACACACGCATCTATGTGAATATGGAAGTAACACACTCTGCCTTAGCCATGTTTCCCTTTACATTCATTCTATTCACAGGTGCTGGTTTACCAGTGGCCATAGAGACACAGTGAACATGTGTGTGTGTGTGTGTGTGCACATATGCACATGTTAATATTTTTGTCTTCACTTAATGTGTGAGTGTCATTGTTGAACAGAACCCCCCGTTGTATTTAAGTGCTAAACACAATGACTAACCTTGTCACAGCTGCAAATGTCCATAATCCCAGAACATAGAGTTCCTTTTGCAGCAGAGGTCATTGCATACATGGGCACCAAAACCCAATCTACTGAAAGTAAAATGGGCTGTGAGTCAGACCTGGACATAAGCATGACATTTGGATACTTCTTCCTAATTCATAAGGCCTGCCCTACCGTATAATGAATGAGTCTGAGGGAGAAGGATAAGTTGGGCCACGTGAACTGTCCTGACCCTGCCTCCCATAAAAAACAAGCCTTTAACAATGGTGTTTACAGTCAATGGGGGTTATCATTAAATTCATTTAATTTACATTGAGATTATGCAAGGGCAATTACACAACTGCAATCCCCTTTTCTGTTCCTCAGATTTTGGCTCTGTTAAACAGGCACAGTGTCCTTAAATCTCCAAAGAGGAAATGGAGCATTTCTGAATTAGATATTTTTTTGCTGATGTCCCCATCCTTGGCACACAAAGGACAAAACAAGGCCCTTATTAAGCTGCCGCTTTGCCAGGCAACTTTGAGTATTTGCTAGTTCAATGGGGTCTGCAGGAACATGAACTCTGCATCCTGCCAGGAAAGCATTGCAGGATCTTTCATTCAATGTTTTTTATTTTTTATTTGCACATTTCAGTTTCAAATTAAATTGAATTTGTTACTAAACTCTAACAAAATAATAATAATTAATAGTACAAACTAAATATTTTAGGTTTTGTTAATTTAATTTTCTTAAAAGTTACACAGCTGAATTAGATGGAATTTTGTTATTGAATTGAAATGCGTACATCTTTTTTGAGTGTAGACTTATGGCCTGTTTTTCTAGGAAAGCTAGTCAACTTATTTGAAGCCTGGGTAAAGCAAACACACCATTCTTTATCCAGCAATTTGAAACTTCACATTATCTTCTCACAGATAAACTAAACTTGAAACGAAAGGCTTTGGCTGACTCAGTGTTTCCAGAGGGAGTTTTACAGAGCTGTACCATGTGTCTTGGCCAGTACTGCACTGACTCATTATTAGCAATCAGTGTTGGATCTGGATGCCTTTAGCTGCTGTGGTTCTGTGCGGCAAAAGCTACCATGATGGGCTAAGAAGTTTTTCAAGCTGCTTAGCTTAGTTGTAAGTGCTCCTTCTCTGTAACTTAGAAGATTGGTTTGGTTGGTTTTCTTATTTTACTCTGGTCTATGAGTAAAGAAGGTTTACAAATGGTGACTGTTTCATAAACATAAAACAGAACATGCAACTCAAGTTCAGATATATGTTCTCAGGCAACCCTGCTGAGAAGACCATGGGATTTGATATGAAGCTCATCGACCAAAGGAGGCTTGCTGGTAACCAGCATTCCTTGGGCCTTATATATATAAAACTTGCCGTAGATTTAATCTGAGTAGTCTACAAAACAAATGGGAACTCCTGATTTTGCAGTCTTGTGTCATGGATATTTAAACAATATTGATTATAGCAACATGCTAAAAACAGATTCAAATCATGAATTCAAGTGTAACGAATAATACTTTAGAGTGTACATCAATCCATTTTTAATTGTGCTATTCACCATTTTTCAAGGTCTGTTGTAAAATTCCATTGGTAATTTATTTATAGTTGTTTAATTAACTTTTTGTCTAATTTGATCACCCAGATCATGCTCACCTTACTATAGCCATTACCGTGTGCACGTTGTGAGCGTTGTCAGGATGTAATTTTTTGCAGCTGCAGAGCAAATCATATGGTGACAAGGTTGTGCATGTTTCCGGAGGAGTCGGGGGGACCACACGCCAGCTGAGCACCGCAATAGAGATGAATGGGAATGCTAACCTATAGCTCTCTCCAGGTATTTTAGAACTCCTTGAATAATACAGACTGCCTAAATGATGTTGCATGTGAATAGACGTTGCTGCTAAAAATAATTTCTTTATCTTTCTTGTTTTATTGTAAAAATATCTAAGCATCTTTTAGATAATTTTACCTGAGAAAAATAATTGCAGTTAAGACTTGTTGAAAGAATAAATATATTAGTGTATTAATTGTATTAAGCATAAACCTAACCCAACTTACACAATTATGCTTCTCAGGTCATTAAAAAAATGTTTAGAATGTTTTTATGGATTCTTTAAAGTTAGATGTCCTATCTGACATTGTCAGATCAGACCTTTTTTTAAAATAAATAAATAAAACTTGCAAATTGCTAAGCTTATCTTTTGTTTTATATTCAACCTACAATACCACTACTCTGCTGAATGACAATTGTATTTTTCATAATGAATTTTATTACCAACAACGGGGTTGTCATTGCGTTTTGCTACAGGTTTACCGGTAAATGGGGCAGGCAGCACATTTGTTGTTTTGCATGTAACTTAGAAAACGTATAGGTTACTATTGTAACCTCCATTCCCTGATGGAGGGAACGAGACATTGTGTCGAAGAAGTGACACTAGGGGCCTCTCTTGAGAGCCTCGTGCATCTATGAACTTGAGAAAAGGCCAATGAGAAAATGGCAGATGGAATTTGCATGTCCCACCCCCGGACATATGGGTATAAAGGGACAGAAATGCGTCTGTCCTTTCAGGATTTTGCCCTGAGGAGCCGAGAATGAGGTTCATCCGTAACAGTGGCTCAGTTCAGTGACGTTGCCGGCAGGACACAATGTCTTGTTCCCTCCATCAGGGAACAGAGGTTACAATAGTAACCTAGACATTTCCTGTCTGTCGCTCACTTTAACATTGTGTCGAAGAAGCGACACTAGGGGTCTATATTTAATCACGCCATGCACTGAACCGTATATGTGCGCTGCTGATGCATGTGCGGGCAGGCAGTTGCATGCCAAAGCGATAGGCCGCATCAGACTGCATGTACCCTTCCCCAATGCCCCATAAAATCGGCGATGTGCCAAGCATGGGAGCAAGATGGGGGGCCATCTTAACGCTATCACATGCATTGGGGAAGGCGTTATTTTCCAATTCCTATTTTTTAAGGGAGAAAAGACCCCACAAAGACACACCTGCCCAGGCTGGGGGAGGTAAAGAGTGGTGAAATACATCATAGGGGTTTTCAGGCCACATATAGGAGAATGGTGCGGTGGTAGATCCTAGCTATTGAGAGTGAGGAATTGGTACAAACACGGCAACTGGGGGGCAGCGGGGACTGCCCAAGGGAGATGCGGGTCTGCTCGCAAGGGGATCGTACTGCGGAAATACACACAGGGGGATTAATCCACACGGGGGCCCGTCCTGTGGAGCACCTATTCCAGTACAGAGTAGTTTCAGTACTCGTAGTGGGTCTGGTCAGGGAATTCCTCCGCTGAATTTGCAGACCAAAGGGCTAGGGAAGAGTCATCAAGGGAACCAAGTTAGTGGGATCTCCTGGGATAAGAGCACACGTGATCGCCTCAGTGGAGGGGAAAGGTGCTAGATGCAAGGGGTACACCCGGTCAGTTGTTCCGCGTTACCGAGTTCTACTGGATCGGACCTGAGAAAACACGGGACGAGACCGACTCAGCCCTGAGATTGTAAAATTTCGTAAAGGTATTGGGTGTTGCCCAGCCCACTGCTCTGCATATGTGTGCTAGGGAGGTGCCATTGGCCAGTGCCCATGAAGATGCCACACTTCTTGTAGAGTGTGTTCGAACCCATAAGGGGGCAGTTTCCCAGTGGGAAAGCCTCTGTTTGGAGACAGCATTCCCTTTCCGCTGTCTACGAAAGCAGACAAAAGAGCTGCTCAGAACATTTGAAGCTCTGCATGTGGTCCACATAAGTATGCAAAGCGCACACCGGACACAGGCAAAAAGGAGACTGACGAAAAAGGCTGGGACAGCCGTGACCTTGCACAGCACTTGTGCAAGAAGGCTCACTGGGGGAAATGCGTACTTGCACAGCCAGCACGTCTGTCCTGAGGGAAGATTCCGTTAGGGAGTACCAGAGCAGGCAGTGGGAGGTCTCTTGGGAAGCGAACGGGACTACCTGTGCTTTGCCGAACCGTTCCCAAATCAGCTGGGGGTGAAGCCTCCACTCTCCGCTGAGTGTACCTTGTCGTGACAGCACGTACGCTGCCGTGTTGAGGCTGTGAATGGCATGCAGCGATCTGAGTCGTTGCTGGCTCCAAAGGAGGAGATGGCGGGCGAGTTGTGACATGTGATGGGAACACACACCGCCTTGACAATTTATGTATGCTACCGTTGCGGTGATGTCTGAATGGATCAAGACATGCTTACCCTGAATTAGTTAGAGGAACCTCCATAGGGCAAGAAATACAGCCTGTTTGGAGGCATCTGAGGTGACCAGAACGCATCAGGACACCTGCTGTAAGGGGACTTCTGTCCGTAGAAAACAGAGATCTGTCCAGGATTTGAATCTGGCGACAGGCAGGGGTGATAAACACACGGTGCGTGCAGCAGCGCCATGCCCATCTCGGGATTCGAGTCTGGAGCCAGTGCTGCGCGACCGCCGCAGAGGGTGCCATATGCCCCAGGAGCCTCTGGAAATGTTTTTAGAGGAACCGCTGTGCCTGGCTTGTACAAGGTGAGGCATTTAAACACTGACTGCGCACACTCGTTGGTGAGGCACGCTACCATTGAGACTGAGTCTAACTCCATGCCGAGAAAGGCATGTAGGCGTCCTCTGGACTCGTCAGGACCGGCTGGCCGGGGAGCAGCCATCGTGGGTCCAGAGGCGGGGGGTCTGCGTCCGGGATACCGGGACTGCTGAAGTGTGGCACTGGGTTGCCGTGAGGACAGCATTTGGTGATGAACCGAGCCCGCTGTACTTCCCAAATTGCCTTCATCGCCAGCCGCACCATGTGGCTTTCTCTCTTGAGGAAAGAAAGCCACGACCGCAACGTTTCCACGGCTATGTTCTTGCACTGAGAACATGAACCATTCAAAAAATGCTGCCTGCATGTGTTCGCAGCCCAGGCACACGAGGCAGCTCTTATGACCGTCAGAAGGGGAGAGAAATTCGACCGCATCCAGGAACTACACAGGGGCGGAAAGTCATCTTTAAAAATGCGCGTCCTGAAAAGGACGTTCAACGCCAGCTGTGTATTGCTCTTTTAGAGAAACTCTTTTAGGAAAACATTCTCTTTTAAAAGCGCTGTCGAAGCGCCCAGGGGCAAAGCTGCACTGCTGTGCAGAGAAGGAGAAAGCTGCTGTTATGCGCTGTAGATCCAACAGCATAAGCTCTAGCAGAGATGAAGTGAACAGTCTCGTGAATGCAGCTTGCTGATCACACAAACGTTCGGGTCCGAAGAAAAATTCTGAAAGAACAGACACATTTCCCTCCCTTTATACCCGTATGTCCGGCGGCGGGACATGCAAATTCTATCTGCCAATTTGTCTTTGGCCTTTTCTCAAGTTTAGAGATGCGCCAGGCTCTCAAGAGAGACCCCTAGTGTCGCTTCTTCGATACAACGTCGAAGTGAGCGACAGACGGGGAAAAAAATTCTGTTCAGTACCATGTTTTCTGAGTGTTGGATGCTATCTTCAAACTCACGCACTTTCAATACCCATTTTGTGCAAATGCAACTTTTATATATCAGGCCCCTGGCTTTTTCAACAGTCAGTATGTTTACATGCACTTTAAAAGTTCAATCTCATGGCAAGTTGCAATAGTACGAGATATGAAATTGTGGAAAATCGTACAAGTAAAAACAAATGATGTTTTTACTATTCTTTCTAAGATTAACCCCTAACCTAAACCTAACCTTAAAGCCTAAACTCTTACCCAAACTGTAAACCTAACAGTGATTTTAAAAGGAAGATCACTGTTGTGAACCAAAGAAGAAAGTGAAACATAAGGGTTTTGAACAAGATTCTAATGTTTTTTCACCAAACTTGAAACCCTAAACCTAACCATAAACTCTACCCCCTTACCCAAACCCTAAAAATAACTATGATCTTAATAGGAAAATATGTTTTGTGTACCACAGTAGAAAGAAAACATTGCCATCTGAAACAAGACTTTTTGTATGAGACAAGTACAATATCTTACAATTTTGCTGAGTTTGTAGAGTTGTCATGAGACTATGTTGTAATCGGACCACAACTGGCCTAAGTTGACGGGCGACGTGTATTTAACACTTGCTAACGTCCTTCATTCAAATATTCAATTATGCATTGTGTCATGTATACTTGGAAAGACAGTCCAAGTATACTGTACATTGAATATGCAAAAACCTTGTCGCTCTTGTAACTACGTATGTAAACGTACCGAATGAAGGCAGACAGAGTCTCCAGAGACCTAATGAGATGTGTTCTGTAATGCAGTGCTCCAGGTGGAGGGCCCCTTTCTGTGTTACTTTAAACTACAGCAGGTTTCACTAAGGTGTTCATTTCAAGAAACCTTTTATCTCCTCCTCCAAGCCCTCCAGACTCCATCTGAGCTCCATAAATCAAAGCGGCAGAGTTGTGGGTGTCAAATACGAGAACCTTCAACAGGGAGTCTTCTCCTGTTCCCTCTGTACCCGTCCTGGTTCAGTGAGCCAGGCCTTGCTAACCGTATCACTTATTTAAGGTTGTAATAATATGTGCACTTGTGCTCATATACTCAAGTTCTTAAAGCTCTTGTATGCCATTTCCAAATGTCAGTCCTTAGTAGGTAAAAAAGTAAATAGCAAGCGAAACAGGCCATGTACACCCCTTCTGAGCTACAGGTTTCCATTTGTTATTTCCTGTCTCACCACTTATGCTAGGCCCCCATGTGTTCTGCTTTATGAAGTAATAAAAAGGCATAATAGCTCTCATCTATTCTTGTTAACAGCACAGTGTGTGATTGTCTGAGGTTTACAAAGAGTGAGAGAATGGCTGGATATGAAGTGAATTTGGAGCGGCCCCCTTGTAGGCATATGTAAACATTTATGGTTCGTCTCAAACTGCTGGTGCTATTACAGAGGCTGTACTATACAGAGGCAGTCAAATGGAAAATGCAGAGCACATGAGTATGAGTGGCCTACTTGCTGGAGAGCATTTCCTGACTACTCTGCTTGACGGTATTATCTGGGTGCTGCCTCTCGAAACAAATTAATTAAGTCTTATTTAGAGGCTTATTAGGATATTCCAGCCAACATCCGTCAGCGCTCTGGTCAAGTTTATGGGTTCGCTTATCTGCAGATGGAATAGATGGCCTAGTACAGAGATGGGATCAGACTTTGTGATCAGACTTTCATTGTGGTGTGCAATGACGTAATGGAAACTGAACCATACAAAGTAAATAACTGTGTTTGTAAGCAGTATGTTCAGGTCCACTAAAAACTTTAGGATACCAGTCAAATAGTCATATGTTTGCTTATGCAAAATCACCAGTCTTGTTTAGACCATTCGAATGACTCGTTCATTACAAACTCAGTTTTCGATATCCTGTGTTTTTGATGGTTGTTATTGTTATGGGGAAGTGGAGGAATCAGTCATGCCTGTTATTACTTCAAGCATGGAAGCTGCCAGTGTGTGGGACGCTGATGTCACTCTACAGAGCTGTTGCACATCAGTAGTATACAAGTGTTGAAGCTTGATGTTCATGTCATCTACTTGCCTTCATTTCTGGGGCCCCATTATGAGGTTTGAATTGAAAATGAAATGAGACAAGCACCCAGCCTCATGGGAGACAATGTTCTCATGAAAAGCCATGCTTGGGCATCAAGTTGGTTTCATAATAAGCATCGCAGCCACAGGAATGACAGTAGCAAAACATAGCTTAGCTGTGTTCTACATTGTCTTCCCCCACAAATCTGGCCACATTTAGCCCTCTATTTCCTCAACCACTCAATAGGAGTGTTTGTTTGGGTTTTATAAGAATTCATAATGCTCATTAAGTTGCGTCCCTTCCTTACCATGTCTAGTACAACAGACTATAATGAAGCTTCAACTTAAAGGCTGTGGAGCTTCTATTTCCTCCCCAAACTTTGACTAAAACGGTGCCTATATAGTTTATCCATATATAAGTGAGTATAATACATCTTCATGATGTCAGCCTGTGTAAATTGCCCTATCCTGGCCAAGTCTTTTTTGGACCAATTCTTTGAAAATTTACTAGAAACATGAGCCACCTACTGTACTGGGGTCTAAACTCATCACACGGAAATTTGGCATGCTGTTAGCGAGACTTTAGATACCCTGACATTGACCCCATTCTGCCAAGTTACAGACAAGTGCAATCTCCCATTAGACATTTTTGCATCAATTTAACTGTGGTTACATTTATCTTTTTCTTTGGTGCTACTGATAACTCGTTTAACCCTGTACAGACATGTTGGAGAAAGAATCACCAGTGGTTAGTAAATATTTGTTTTTACTCACCAGACTATTGACAACATGTAAGCAAATTAAAACTAAAAAGTGTGACGGCCCTATCTGGTGTTTTCTCTGTGTTCTATTTCTCCTCTGCAGAGTGGCAGCAGGTAGGGGTGCTTTCCTGATTGCTCTACTGATTTGCAAGAGGATAAAATATCTGTTCCTTTCAGTGCTAGGTCAGCGAAGCAAGTGCATTCTGGGAGTTGTTGTCTTTCAGCCACATGTGTAAAAAAATATATTTTCTGCCTTTTCTCAGTCTAGAATGCTTCAAATTCAAAAATAATTTCACATTTATACAATAATTGACCAATTTTAAATACACATTCATCTTCCCAGAGGGGAAGTATCCCTTTAAGTAGAAGGATCGCGATCTCCGCACGCAGGGTATTGGCATCTTCGTCATGCACCGAGGTAAAGCGGACACCACCGACGCTTTACGCTACACTACTTTTTGGGGAATAAATTACTTTTATAAGTGGATATTTCAAGATTAAAATTGAAGCTCCAACAACAGTCTGAGGTAAATTGTGGTGCTAAAGCAGGCTTTTCTGTGTAATCTGATGGTCATTTTCAGGTGATTCTGTAACTGGGTTCTTATGACATCAGTTTTTAAAAGTACATTTTTTAATCTGTACCTATATATCAGTACACTTTATCCCACGTCCCCCATGTCATGAGCAGTATTGACACATTTACCCTGCGCAGCTATCACGGCTATCTCGGGCTGATTAACTGTATAAATTCATGTAAACATCTCAGTTAAATGTAAATGCATTTTGCTCTGATATTTACGTGATTGACATCTGAAGCTCTAACAGACAGCATTTCTGCGTGTGCACAGAAAGGTTCAAGGAGCGTGCACGTGAGATATGTGCGGACACGTTGCCATCGTATGACGGAGAGAGTGGCTGTGTCCAAAATCATTCACTATTTCCTATATATCTCAGCTGTGAGTGAATGAAATGAGTAAGTGAATTCGGATGCTGACTTATCTCTGGGCTGTCACAGGAACAACATCACAAGTGAACATTTAAAATATTTGGGTCTTACTTGTTACTCTTAGTAAATAATATGTTAATAGAATTAATCTATATTCTGTTTGTCATTTTTTTTATATATATGTTAATATAAAGAATAAACACATTTTTATCAAATGTACATTATTGTATTTATTTGTTCTACTTTAGTATCTTTAAACTCCAATACAAGCTGGGTAGCATTTCTCATCCGATCATAAACAGCACCAAATGTATCATAACCTACATGCTATAACTGAATATTTCAATCATCCACAGAATTATCATTTCCACCGTTTGCCATCTCCGTGAAGGATGAGTGAAAAAAGCAGTAAACTCCCAGCTCATACGTCTTCCCCGTGGTGGACTGTGGGCAATGAACCATCATCAAATGTACACTCAAAATTAGAGTGCATTGTGGGTAAGAATGAGTGAACAAAAGTAGGGAACGAGTGGCTCACTCTGAATTCAGACAGTCCTATAAAATGGCGGACACCCGAAATAGTGCACTATATGGTGGATAGGGGTTGGTTTCAGACACAGCGATTGTTCCGTGACCAGGATGGGTGCCCTACCCAGGCTCCATGTTCTGCGTCAAGAGAGCGAAGGTATTGCTGTACAGAACTAATGATCTAAATTATTTAGACAATGAAAACTGTAACTACACTGAAATAAGAATTCACGCTGGACTTTAAAAGCTTTGAAATACCGAAAGTAAGCATTCATAAAATATGATCTTGCTTTGGTTTATATTTCAGCATAATATATTAAGTCCCTGTGGGATATTTTCACATTTTCACTTTAATAATTACTAGAAAGGATTCTAAACCTCTCTTCTTTTTGACAAATTCACCCGGATCTGACAAGAGCCCTTAAAGGGATAGTTCACCAACAAACGAAAGCGATGGTTACAGTGCATTAATGACAGATCCGGTCCCAATACAGCCAAATAAGGTAAATTTCCTTCAGAGTGCACACTCACTAGACACAACACACTGTAAAAGACAAGACAAATCCAGCTTCTTCATCACTGGCTCATATTCAGTAAAAGGATCATGGTGCTTAAGTTCTTCTCGCCACTACACAGCTCAAGCTCTGGCTAGTAAAATCTGAATATTTACTCGCCAGTGGCTAATAAAATACATATTTTAGTTGCATGGCATGAAATTTGGTGATTTACTCTCTATGTAGAGGGCTGATGTTCCATGGAAAGTTCAAGTAATTGCATTTACATTATCAGCGATGAGCACGATTCGGAGGTTGCATTTTCCCTCTGAAACAACATTTTTACTCCACTGACAGTTAGGTTTAGGGTTGGGGTTTAGGTTAGGGCAGTGGTTCTCAACCTTGTTTCTGAAAGCCCCCCCCTCCCCAACATTAAACCATACATTAAACAACATTTCCAGCTTTTGCCACTTTGGTAACGGTTCAAATTTCAGTAAAAATTGACTGATTTGAGGAGAAGAACTTTTGATCTGAATCACTTAATACACAGTGAAATCAGTCAGTCTCTCATTTGTTTTTGTGTTTAAAGAAGATACCAGGTCACATGAGATCAGGATTTCTAAGGTTAAGCAGAGAAAATTCAGCCCAATAAAATGGAAATATCAACTCTGTTTAACAGTTTTGTTCTTTTATGTTTTCTAGGGGGTGATGATCAAGAAAGTTCTTTAAACCAAGGAACTGATCCAGAGCCGCAAACAATCAGAGTGAGGACGAGGTTCAGCTACAACCTATCCCAGGCCACTCCCTCTACATGCTGAGAAGTCCCTTGGCTTCAGAACTCAGTGACAGTTATTGTCCTGTATAGTTATTTTTAAGGCCAATAAACATGTGAAGTGACCAATGTTTTCGGAGTCATTTAAACTCTCAATGCCGTCCATTATCTGAAGATTACGAAGTTTGATGATGCATTTGTACATCAAGGTTGTTTTGATGGTCATTTGTTGAACTAAAAGACTCTTTTGCCTAATGCTATTGAAATTCTAGAGATAAATTTGTGTCATGAAACTATCTATGGGCATGGGATTTAATATTTGTCTCCCAGCTTTGATATTCCTAGCACCATTAAAGACTAAAATTGCTCTGATTTCTTTCAGTTACATATATGTAAAGGTAACTAGGTGATGTGTAGTTGAAGCCATGGTTAAATATTGCAGGAACATGCGGTGGATCAGTACAGACTGTTCTCGCAAATTGTTCTTTGTTTACAAAGAATGACTGACACAATGACACCAAGTGGACAGAGCAGACTCCACAGGTCGACGGCCAAGCCTCCCCTTCGTAGAACATTACCTGAATTTTCATCTAGTTAGAAATCTGCAACCTCAGTCAGCTATTGATTGACAGAGTTCATTTTCCTCATGCTGCTTGTATGATAGGACAGCAGTCTTGGACAAACACTTCTTGACCCCGACTGCCCGTTGCCATGGCTTCTATTCCCATGACTCATGTCCCCATGGTTCCTCTCTGCCTTAAAGGGATGATTGTCTAATTAGATGAACAATGGTGTTATTTTGAGTGGTTCCTCCTTTTTCGAGTTGTTTTGCTTTTGGTTGTGTGCACATATAAACATGAGAATCTTAAGGAAAAGAAATGACAAATTCATTCTTAGGGTAAATTATAAGAAGTTTGTTAAAATGTTAAGTTCTTGATGAACAGAAAACCCCCCAGAAAAGTTGCAATTTTCTCCAAAACAGAAGAGTTAATAATGTTTCATAAATCTGGCCCCTGTTTAATGTCACAGGAATACCAAGTTGGAATGCCAGCTTCACAAACTAATGAATTCAATTATTTCTTGAAGGTCTTAATTTATTTCCAATTTCATGAGCATGATTCTGCTGACAGTCCGAACGAATTGACATGTAAATGAGATCTATAGTTGTCTCTGCTAGCAGATAAAGTCCCAACAAGTTGTCTGCAGTGCTGATTAGGTTTCTTTCGGTCTATCTCTCTCTTTCATGCTCTTTTTGTATATCTTTCCTCCCCACATAAGCAGTCTGATAGGTTGTGGCAGCTGACATGTTTTGGCAGATTGTGCAATGGTTGACCTGTGGTGATATCTCTGCCTGTGCCTGCAGCGAGGGGAGGAAAACTTTGCTTCCTTCCAGAGAAGAAACTCTCGTCACTCCCCTGCAAACCAGCTCTCTTAGGAACCGGGAATTTTACTAACACTAAAACTAACACTAACTGGTGTTAGTATGTGCCAGATGAAATCTTTGCTCTTGAAAGAAGGGGGGAGAACTTTCAATGAGAATGTAAAATCGGAGCAGAGAGTCAATCGATCCTGACACTTTGAGAATGCAAAGTCCATGGTAATCTGTACTCATCCTTGTCACTCAAACTAACCAAACAAAAAGAACTGAAGACTGACACATTTACTCTTCACTGGGATTTCTTCCGCCATGTACAGTAAAGGCAAAACGTAGTAACTATTTTGTCAAATTGAGTTATAATCTAAATTAGATCTCTTAGACTATGATCTGTCCAGTGACATTGGTTTGAAACAACTATGCTCAGATTCAAGAGAAAATGGAGTGTGAAAATGGCAGAAACTACAAAATCGACTATAAAGGAATGTTGCAGTTTCAATAAAATGTTAAGCTCAATCAACAGCATTTGTGGCATAGTGTTGTTGATACCAAATATAAACATTAATTTTGTTTATATAAAAATAATGCAGAAATTGCATGTACTGTGAGGCAGCTATAATGCAAATTAATGGGGCCAGTGCATAAACATTTACACACGGTTTGAAAAGTAGAGCCATAAGAAGTAAACATTATATCTGCTAACATTAGTGTGATAAAATTGCTTAAAAGTCTTATCTGTGTAAAATTATATTCGATATTATAACTTTGTTGTCATAACGACATAATGCTGGGAAACCTTGTAATCTAGAAAACGCTTTAACGCTAATAGATCCTTGATTTTATTGCACTAAAATCATGTTAACATGCATAATGTTTACATCTTAACAACATCATTTTAAACAGTGTCTATTTTAATGTTTGTAGCACTTTATTTTACAGTACTGTTCTACATTTCCACACTATATAATTTCTACAACTACAGTAATTAATACTAACCCTAAACCTAACCCAAACCTTAATCCATATTAAGTACATGTAGTTACCTAATTACTCAGTACTTTCTTGCGTAAGTACACTGTTAGTATACTGAAAGTACATGTACTGTATATTAAAGTGCAATCTTAAAGGGATGGTTCACCCAACAAAGAAAATTCTCTCATCATTTACGCACCCTCATGCCATCCCAGATGTGTAAGACTTTCTTTATTCTGCAGAACAGAAATTATTTTTAGAAGAATATTTCAGCTCTGTAGGTCCTCAGAATGCCAAACTTTTGATGCTCTAAAAAGCACATTAAGCCATCAATAATGTAGGCATGGGATTACAAAAAGTAATAAGTAATCCATACGACTCCGGTGTTTCATTAGCTTTGATTATTTTCTTTTTTTTCACCACTGTTACTTTTTGATAGTGATCATGTTTACATGCACATTCTTACACCGATTACGCTTTATAAACCGACAACGTGTGTGGTAATGAAAACGCATTAAACGACTTTCCTTTAATGGTGTAAGGTTAAAAATGGCTTAAGTATGAATGATCGGCACGGGTAGATTTTTGCCCATTACACCGATTTCACGTTGCATGTAAACACCTTTACCAGATTTTTTACCAGCTTATCCAATGTACGCACATGTTGTGCGCACGCCTCTTCATGGTTTGACACCAAAAGCAGAGAATAGCTCAATTATTTCTAATCTCATGTAAAGATGATTTTCTTGCTGTCTACATTTTTTTAAACTTTTGGGAGTTATCAGTGTATTTGTGTTCAAAATTAAATCAATAACTACATATTCCCATAACTGAAAAATCCTCAAAATGCCCCTTCCACAACCTCATTAGTGCCAATCATGTCAGGCTTCTGAAACTTGAAACTCAACAACAAGCACTGATGTTTTTACTCATTGCCCTCTGAAAAACTCAGGGGGAACAAAAAGAGCTGATAGAGGAATTACAAAGTCTACAGCTTAAGTATTGCTCAACTGCGACTCTGGCCTTATTCCATGTCTGTTCTTAAAGGCTTATTTTGAATTATCTTATTTTGACTCGTCCCTCCTTTTCTAAAAAAAATAAAACGAAGAAGCAAAAATCAAGGTTACAGTGAGGCACTTACAATGGAAGTGTATGGGGCCAATTTTTGGAGGGTTTAAAGGCAGAAATGTCTAAAGTGATAACTTTATAATAGCACATTAATTTTTCTGTTAAAATTTTAAGTTTTAAAAGCTGTAAAGTTGTTTATGTAATCGTTTTTATGGTCGTTTAAGGGTTTCAACGTAACATCGTCATGGTAAACAAATAGTAAAATTGGCTATAACTTTACACAAAAAAGGTTAGTAAGCGATTTTAACACTAAAATCTTTAGTGTTAAAATCTAATATTTCTTGTGTCTACACTTCTGAAACATTAAGTATTTTAACGTTTATGGACTGGCCCCATTCATTTCCATTGTAAGTGCCTCACTGGAACCCAGTTAAAGAAAAGGAGGGACGAGTTATGCCACAAATGCTGTCGATCTAGCTTAACTTGTATTGAACCCAGAATATTCCGTTAATGGGGATGGACCCCTTCAAGCTCCAAATATTGCAAACTTGCCATGAAACTAGTCCATAGTCCATTTTACCAATTAGTCCATTTAACACCAATGGTTTTCACATGTCTCGTGATAACCAGTTTGGACATTTGGAATATGCTGTTCCTCATATAACGCTATCGTATGGCTTCAGAAGACTTGTAATATAGTGTACAAGTCGTATGGATGTCTATTATGGTACTTTTTAGTCAAGTAATCATATGGATGTTCTACGATAAAATTATTGTACTCTGTCTCAACTTCGGGATACTGCCAGATACTGCTCCATTCCTGCCCGATCTCCTACTCCCACCATTGTGTCGCTAATTGATGACTAATAACTGCAGCTTATGCCAGCCAGACATCACATCAGTCAATGACGATGGACTTCACAGAGGATAACCCTGGTTTCCCCATGGTTATTTTTCTCCATTAACTACATTATGTGAAGTTTTGTGTTCTTGCCACAGTTGTATTTAACATAATCACTGGGGGGAGTGAAGACAAATTATGTGTATATATATATATATATTTAAGTATTTTTTAAGGCTTAATCTACAATCAAGTTTTTTATCAAACCGTAACATGAAGACTTTAAGACATTATAGACATTCAAGCTTCATGTTCTGCTCTGCTGCTTTGAAACGTGTTGTGAAAAGCACTATACATATACATATAAAAATGACTTGACATCTTTTATGGTACTTTTTTGTCAGCTCAACAGTATCTGTTATCATTCACTTTTGTTTTATGAAAAAAGCAGCACATTCTCCTTTTGGGATTTAGAGAAGAAAGTCAAAGGTTTGGTAAGTAAATGTTAAAAGAATTTTGAGTAAACTATTCCTTTTAAGTCAAAGTATTGAAAATGCTGCAATTTGAGCTTCTTAGATGGCCATCTGATTATTGTGTTCAGAGCCCTGCTTTTCCTCAGGAACTTAGTGTGGTATTTTCTCTCTGATATTAAAACTAAAACCTAGCCAGCACTGAATGTGCTTGCAGAACGAGGATGCTTGTTTACTGATGTGGAGAGCAAACATTTAGACTGTTAGTCCCCAGCACAAGAACCCTTCTGACTGTTGCTACAGTAACAAACTGGCTGTTCTCAAGGAGGCCAGGTTTTGCCATTGCTTCTGAAAGCAGCAGAGAGATTCAAAAAGCCATTGACATCAGTGCCAAGGAAAGTCATAGTTTTGGGGTTTTCACATCCTTGCTATTGGGCCAAGACAGAATTTTGATTTCCTGTCTTTGAGTGCTTTTCCAGGAAAACGTTTTGAGCTTTTAGCTGGTTCATTAGCTACACCCCCTGTCTCATACTGTTCAGCTGTATTGGGTTCAGTCTGGCATGCAAGTTTTGGCTTTTAGGAAGAAGAATTTTTCAGGGAGAAAGACAAAATGTTGTGAAGTAACAAGCACAGCTGTTTGCATTAGATTTTAGTATCATGCGCCTCAAGGTTCCCCCATGCCCGTAGTGCAAATACAGATCAAATCATGTTTTTATTAACTGTTGCATGGTATCCACTACAATGGACAGATCTTTAAAAGACATCTTTAGCCATTCATAGTGTGATGTTACATCCAAACCACTATGAATTTGTCCCTTTTTTATTATTTTATATGACTGGCCTCTTTATATATCATTGTTTTTCTTATATATAAAAACACAAGTTCAACATGGCAGCAAAGGTGGTGATGACCCAATTATATCAGGAAAGTCGCGAGTTCGAATCCAGGGCATGCTGAGTGACTCCAGCCAAGTCTCCTAAGCAACCAAATTGTTCCGGTTGTTAAGTCACATGGGGTAACCTCCTTGTGGTCGCTATAATGTGGTTCTCGCTCTCTGTGGGGCACATGGTGAGTTGTGCGTGGATGCCGAGGAGAATAGCGTGAAGCCTCCACACGCGCTATGTCTCCGCGGTAATGCACTCAACAAGTCACGTGATAAAATGTGCAGATTGATGGTCTCAGATGCAAAGGCAACCGAGATTCATCCTCCGCCACCCGGATTGAGGCGAGTCACTACGCCACCACGAGGACTAATAGCACAACTTACAACTAGATAGGTAAAGCTTTGCAAACTTTGATGTTGGCTTGACAACAGTTTGTCTGAATGTTTATCACTTATTAAAAAAAACTATGTTTATATACTAAATATATTGGATAGATACATAGACAGACAGATAGATTTTAAAAAAAAAAGGCAAGAAAGAAAACGAGGCCATTAAAGCAGGCTAAAGGCCTTGTTTACATTTGAATTTTTTATTTAAATAGTCTTGGCCCATTTTAACCTTCCGTTAATGTAAGTCTATGGAATTCTGGGAATATCTGACCACCCGCTGTGTGAAAATCTTTATTCTGATTATATAATTCATAGCAACCCAAGTCACAACAGTCCGAAAAGCTCTAGGAGTTACATCAGAAATTCTGGTCTTGGTTTAACGATTTTGGAGGGAACAAAACTAAACTAAAACAAGTTTGTAGAAGCCAATGTAATAAACACTTTCTGAGAGGTCATTCCAAGTGCTTATGTCACAACAACCAAGCTTGACATTTGTGTGAAAAAGGACAAAGTCATTTAGCTTATAAATAGGTATTTTATTGGTTTAAACTGCAATCTGTCATTACAAAAAACATATTGACGTGAACAGCCATCGCAGCCAACATACTGTAGGAGACATTCAACTGTAGCTCTCAATGACACTCCTGTTAACCTCAAATTTGTACTAATATCTATAGAAAGACTCTGGATTATGATCCTAAAAAGGTACAAGACACTTGGAATGTACTGTTAGGCACTTAGCAAGTAATTGTGGTCCAAAATCACTAATTAAATAACAGAATTTATGAGTCATAGCAAATCAAAACAACAAATGCATGTTGTTGTACATAACCTGGTTTCATCTGGGCAAAATAAATACACAAATGTATATTTAGCAATTCCCTTATATATGACAGATCATTATCCAAACAAAGTTTTGGACCATAGGTGATATAACGCATATTGGTGATTTGTTCATACCATAAGGAGTCTTAATATGAGGATGCCAGTCTAAACATTGGATTTATAAAATCACAGGCACAGGACTGTTATTGTCAAGATAACTCAGTTTACATTCTAGACGGTCGGAGCCAAATAATAAAGGATTATAGAGGCATAAACATCCTGATACTGCAGTCCAACATTAGGGAGAAAACATAATAATAAATAAAATGCAAAACGTCCTCTTTGCATTCTTATTTTAAATTAAGATTCACTTTAAAAATAAATCAAAGTGTAGTTACAAAAAAAGTAATTGCAGTATAATATATTAACTGTTGAAACTTAATGAAAAAGGTCTTCACAATCTTACGATTAATACGGAAGATCATAATTTAACATAAAGGAAAATATATTCTATTGTTTCGTTATCCAGATAAATACAAACAAAATAAAAAATGCTTACAATCAGCAATAAATACATTTTGATAAGTTAAGCAAAACTTTCAGTTTGAAAGTTTTCAATTCCAAACAGAAAATACCAACAATAATCATGATAATGTAATAATAACTATTATAACAACAATAATAGGGGAAATACAATATTGAATTAATGATAGAACACCTTGATAATCTGTTTATATTATAACAGTTAGTGGCCACTGAAGTCACATCTTTAGTGGTAACATAGAGAACATAGGGAATGGACTCTCTCTCTCAGATATCCTCTCTTTCATAATCCACCAACCAGCAGATACAATTTTTCTGTAAGGGATCACATGTTCTAGGGATAATTACCATGGTGACAGCACATTTAGCACCACTAGACACACACAGGTATCTTTCAGGATGACTTGTATAAAGCTTTACCTTAGATGTTTTCGCTTTTCTACCCTGTATCTTTGAAAATCAAAGTTGAAAAAGTCCATAAACTGTAAAACTATGATAGGCACTTTGTCTCGATGATCTATTGCAAGAGTTTTCTTAAAGAAAAGTGGCACTTTCAGGTACGCAAAGCATCATTGCTACAGTATATACAGTAGATTCTTGGATAAAGATGCTTCTTGAATTGGCAAGAAGTAAATAAAGTAAATCTGGACTGATTGGACATTTGAACAGGGCTCAAGCTGAACAGTTCTTATGTCAAGCATGTTAGAGATGTCTAAGAACATGTGGATAAATGCTACCAGGTAATAGGAGTTCTGATTTGACTCTGATTTGACTGAGTGGCTACAAGAACACTGTACGTCCACTTCTCTGCTGTAAACAAAGCAAGGAGAGGAAGGGGTCACTAGCTCTTTCTGTGCTTTCCCTCAATAAAGGGCCCAAGATCTCTGAGCATAGGCTTTAATCATCAGAGACAGACAGTCTGCTGAAGATGGGAAGGCGGCGTGTCGCATCGAGCACTGGTGACTCAGATCCGCTCTGACTGCCAAGGCTGCTCTGGTAGCCCTCTTGATCAGAGAGGGAGTCTGGGGGACTGGGTGGAGACTCTGACATGGGCCTAAAGAAGGAAGGTGCAGTTGTTGAGTGAGGTCCAGACAGCTCGGGGACAGTGGTGCCACCTAAACTGGGCCCAAACAGGTTGGCAAGCTCTTGACTAGAGTAAGTAAAGGGGTTGCTGGGCCACTCATTGATGTCCTCAGTGGAAAACATGGGCGGAGGCGTGACAGAGGTCGGGCTGTCCTGGGAGCCACTTGAGCTTGTGAAACCGGCGAAACTGTAGCTGTGATGAAGGCGAGGGCGCTCCATCTTGTTAAAGGCAGAGAGAGGAGGGGGTCCGCGGCGCTCCTCTGCGTTGTGGATGAAGTGGCAGCGTGGTCCGTATGGGCAGTACCCAATGCTGTGGAAGGTGCGACAAAGTTCAGTCTTGTACTTGGGGTGGCGATTGAGACTACGAAGCTCGTGCATCCCATGGGCAAACTGACACTTATCACCATATTTACAAGTGCCGTTCTCCTCGAAGGGCCTGCAGAGTTCGGTCTTATAGCGACTCAAGTTGACCTGGCTGTTCCCGTTGGCACTAATGCACGTGATGTTGCTTGGCCTTATACGCGCCCCGGTTTCAGAGAAGGACCGGTCCCGAAAGCGGTTCTCCTTGTTGTTGCTGCTCACACTCATAGAGGCTGAGCTATCCATCTTGAGACTGTTAATAAACTGGTTCTGTGTTGATTTGGAGCTGGTAACGGAAACAGAGTGGCGACGCTGAAAGAGTCCCACTGAAGGGCTACCCACCACTTTCCTGTCCAGCAGGGACCCGGTGGGCGTAAAAGGGGTGTTGGGACCAGTGGAGGGGACAGACTGTAAGTGGGGACTGGAGAGAGTACTGTTGTAGTTCATCACCTTACTGTTCTGAAAATTAAGTAAACACAAGAACGTCTCAAAAATTTGGCATATATATATATATATATATATATATATATGAGTCCTTCAGGTCCAGATGCAGCTAGTGAGAGTTTATTACATGTTCATGGTCCAGGTCAGGCCTACAGCGCAATAAAGGCATGTGTGCAGTTATACTTTGGGAATTTGTTTTTTTATTATTGTTTTTTAAAGATAACACTAATGGCCCAGCAGTTTTAACCTACCCAGTCTCTTAAAAAGTGAAAGGTTTACTAAACCATAAAACATGTAATCTGGACCGTGTGTGACTCATGCACGGTATGCAGTAACTGCAGAAATGGCGCACAATACCATAATGATTCATTACACACCACTTATGTGAAATGCTAAGACTTTACTCCACGCAAATTAATGCTACAAGGGCGTTACAAACCTTCATATATTATTCTGGCTTTGCATAACTTAAAGAACAGCATTGTGATCAAATATAATTTTCGGATATTTTATCGAGTTGGGGATGAGAACATAATAACCCTTCTTTATTGATAATGACAGGTTCCCAGTAAAGTAGTAAATTTAAGAACTTGAGTAGTTTACATGTGAAAAGAAGCAATCTCATTCTGTAGCGTTTACAGCGGATGCATTATTGCCCCTTCTGCCATATATTTTTAGATGTTGATCTGTGTGCATCAGACGAACGCTTTGCGTCTTCAACCGTTGCGTCGCGCAGTTTTTTCCCAGCATGCCAAGTAAAATACAGTTCAACCTTTTAAAAACTCGTCTCGCGACGAGTCTCCGTTCCGTTGCGTCTAGCTGTTTTTGAATGCCTAACGTGTCCTGCGTGAACGCCCCTTAATGCGTTCTGGTTAAACTATTTTGCTTCTACGCCACAATTGCATGGTCACACAGCACAATACTTAAATGCGTATAGACTATATCAATACAACTAACCTATACATTTTGAAATTAAGACAATATGAGAAACCATTTCGAAATGCTTTAATTTTTAGACTAAAACCACTGTTACTCAAGAGGATACACATTCAATTAGAAATAAATATATTAAAGTCTATTACAAACACGTTTCCCATGCTATATACTAAGCACTCATTGTTTTAATTAAAATGAAAATTAAACATGTGGCCTCCTCTCGCATGAAGAGCAAATACACAACTTAACATGTGCGACGAACTTCCTGATGATGCATAAACACAACGAAGGGAACAGTAAAAGTCTGCATTTCTTTCCTAATCGATTTCATAATCGATGACTGCAGATCATTGAAGCCACAAGATTAGATCAAGGATACGAGCAAGATTCCCTCCTCCCGTCCAACTCTAACAAACATCGCTGTAGAATACAGAATGTATCTCAAACTACGAAACATTTGACATATTGGTCTTTTCCACGTTTATATAAACTGATAGAAACGCTTTAAAGAACTTCCCAAAAACACTAAATTACCTTAATATTCGTCACTTCGAAGTCGAAGAAAGGAGACACAAGAGTTGCAGTCATTGTGGTCAAAACGGGGGTGTTGAAAATACTTCGACGTTAAGAAACAGATGGTTTGTTAGTGTTTGAAGGGTCTTTGATATTATTCTGCCCCGCAGAGAACCCCCTCTGTCCTGCCAAAACTTGCGCGCAAATCTTTATAAAAACTAGCGCCGTCTTCATGGCGGAGTGGGCGGAGTTTATTCACGCCTCTTTTCCGCACGTCACTCACAAGCGCTTTGACGTGACGTGTGTGACACTACTCAGAACAACCATAGACTGTAAAAAGAACAACGAAAGCATCGTCCCCTGAAATTGCACAATCGTTTCATTTAAAAGATATTTGCTACTGTAGTAATACTTCATATGATTCATTTGACTATATATATTCTATATGGAAAATTCTTCATCCATAATCAAACGTTTTCGAAGTCGCAGCCTATCTCTCTCTCACATTTTTTTAATTTAAATATTCTGAAATCCGTTCACTTTACTTAAAAAAAGAAAAGTGACAGATTCCTGAAACACTGTGAGAAATGTTTTGGTAGTACCACTGATGATGTATAATCTGCATGTAAATGTTTTATTTATTTATTTATTTATTTATTATATGTGTGTATATTTTGTGCTTCACTGTTTCTTTTGGACATTTTTGTAATGGCTATTAACCAATTGCTCCTTTTTTAGTTTAGCAAGTAAATACTATTCAGCCATTTTCATGAGTACTATAATGATCATTAACACAAGTTTCCTATATATTCAGATAAATAACATTACACATGAGGAATAGATTTTTGTATATTTTTTTTTTACACAGCTGACCTATCAGAGTAAACACAGGTATATTTAATTACCTGGAGCGGGGAGGAGGGGCTCGCTACAAAACGCAGAGGGGCGTTCCATCCGCCAGGACTCAAGGGCTTCTTGCTGTCCGCCCGGTGAGGAGCGGCTGTCATCTGCCAGAGGGTGGAGGAGTGGTCGAGGACCAGGCGATGGCGTGTCTTGGAACTGGCGAGTAATTTTTTCTCTCTCTCTCCTCTCAAACTCTTTCTGTTGCTCCGTCTCGCCCTGTCCATCTCCTCTTTTTTCCATCCTCCCGTTTTCCCCTCCCTAGCTCTAGAGAGCTAATCAGCGTTTCAGAGCTTCAGGAGTGCAAAACAGACCGTCTGAATAATCTGATCCACCAATCAGAACATTAATTTCAGATGCTAACCAATCATATTTTCCATTGCAGTAAGTGGCGGGTCATATACAGCGTCTAATGCTGATGCACAATATATATATATATATATATATATATATATATATATATATATATATATATACTTGAACCTCTGGCTTTCTTTTGTGGCTTATAGCCTTTCACTTTTATATTGTGTAAATAAATGTTTAATATAAAAAAATAAAAAAAAAAATAAAAAATATATATATATATATATATATACAGATTTTATTATGAAAAAAAATAAATAAATATATATATATATATATATATATAAAAAAAAAATCACATATACATATATATATATATATATATAATTTTTTTTTTTTTTTAATGTAACTTTTGCAATTAAACTGTACCCATGCTAGTTAAATACATAAACTGTACCCATGCTAGTTTTTTATTCTTTTCACAGATGCTGGACAATTGTCCCGTAATTATTACATCAAATTAATTAATTAATTAATTTATTTATTTATTTATTTACTTTTGCCTTTTACTGCTGTCTGTTGTGCCTTTTTTCATGATATCAAATAATTTCAGTTTATATTTTTAAGTAGGGAAACAATTTCACTATACACAGAAAAGCACATTATTATAATACACAAATTAAACAAATAACCATTAATTCTTATGTAGGTTATATATGGTAATACTAGATATGGTAATACTACTAGTGTTAACGTGAACATTACTACACTCATGTTAGCTGTACAATGCTAAACAGTTTATTCATAAATTCACAGTATGCCCACCTCTTTGAACACTACTTCATCACTGCCCTACATCACTCTAGCTAGTTGGTCGCCTTCAGGTTGTTTGCATTTTACTACAGATTCATGACTGATGGGTTAATTTTGGACTTATTAAGTTTAACCCATGGAAAATGTATTTTCCTTCAGCTGGATCCCTTGTTTGGAATATGAGAGGGATATGAGGAATCCCATAATAATCTCTGCATGAGTCTCTACCTGTTTCAGACCATCAGTTACCCAATAGCTCATTCGTTGTTTTTAAAGCATTTTCACATCAATAAAATTAGGTTTTCTGGATGTGATTGAATTTACAGAACAAAAGGTCATACTCGAGCAGGACTGCCAACAAACTCAGAGCAGTACTGCCAACAAACTCAGACCTGAACCAGCGCATGCAGCCAAGTCAAATTAATTTTTGTTTGTCTTTTGGGTGGGTGACCGCAGGGACTAGTCCTGTTATAGCCGCACTCGTGACCATAGGTCATGTTTTGCTTCCTATTCCATTTAAGACATTAACTTAGAGATTAATTGCTCAAATGATTCTGTGAAGTCAGTGCAACATGAGTCAGATAGAGTTGCCCTTATGAGACTAGAATTTTCAATGGAAAATAAAACCAGAAAGCAAGGAGGTGACATTCCCTCACTCCGAGTCTGGATATGATTATTGTGTAATGTGAAACATATGGGATGAAGACAAGAGAATGCTAGTTCTTTGTATGGACATTTAAAGTAAAGATGCACACATTTCCACAACTCTCCAGTCTCCAAAGTGTAAAAATGTCAGAGGAAATGGAAAGTAACACAGCGACCGCGTAACACCCTGTTACTTAAGGTTGCTGGCGCCTGAGTGTCGTTTAGATGCGAGAAGCGGGGAAAAACTTTGCGGTTAGCTGTGTTACTCCACACTGCTTTTTGACATGTAATTGCTTGGTTCAGGTTAGGGCTTTACTCAGAGCAGTATTGCTAATCGGAAACAGCTCTGAAAAACGGTGGAAAGCGATTCCATTCCATTCCAACTTATTTTCATGTAACTATGAAATCGGAGAGAACCTGACAACGGGCAGCTGTTGCTAATAGCATATGCTTATTATAATCTCCCCTGTCCTTGTTTACCCAACGTGGGCATCTGGGGCCGTGGCCTCGGAGATGGCCTGAAATCACACTGGCATGATACAGACTCTGCATCCTCAGATGGAGCATGCGGACAGGTCACAGCAGGCCACATACAGGCTTGAGTCATGTGTAAAGCATCTTGCCTAAACTATGTAAGCAGCCAAAACCAAAGCCATGCATGTGTTTAGTAATAGATGTAGTGATTCACTCATCACCACTCGGTTCTCACAAACCCAGTTAAATAATTTTTAACCCTAAGTAATCCAGTTTCTCTTAGCTTTTATTGATGGCAGTGAAATAAGTTCATTATCATCATCATACCCACTCTTTGCTACATAATGTTGTTTTTGAATGTCAGTGAACAATTATTCAACAGGGATTCATCAAATGTTTATTCTTAACAGATCACCATTTCTCTATTGAGTTTATGCAGGGCCATAACCACCATAGTCACTGAAGGGTGTCACATCTCTCCAATGTTCAGATCAAAATTGAACTTTCAATGGCAGATTCATAAACTTTTATATTTGGTCCCACCTAATCTTGAATATTTTGTTAAATCCTTTAGTTCATGTTAGCAAAAAAATATAAATAATAAAAAATGTGCTGCACAGTAATTTAACCACTGATAAGGGTGTTTTTATGGGTTCCTTAAACCCCCTTAACTTTTTCACGAGTAGGGTCTAAATTTACATTTACATTTTTACATTTATTAATTTGGCAGATGCTTTTATCTAAAGTGACTTACAAAAGAGGAAACCATAAGCATATCATCTTAAGGAGACAGTGATATGAAAAGTAACATATTACAAAGTTTCACTTGCATCAGAATAGCAGCATTCAAAACAGATTAAACACAATTTATATATTTTTTTTAGTTTCTGGTTAAGTGCTCATGGAAAAGATGTGTTTTTAGCCGTTTTTTGAAGACAGCAAGTGAGTCAGCTGCAGGACCCCCCAGAGTGAGATTTTTCAGAATGTGACACTGCACAGCCAGTAGAGGGGTTAACGTATAACGAATACACATATGTGCTCGAAAAGACTCTCTGAGCAGCAGTTTATGTGACGAATGACAAGCGCTATTAATGTAAACAAACATGGCTGCATGCATGGGAAGATCGAGTTTGATGTGTTGACTGTTTGTATGAGCTGTAAACTTTTTATCGTAGTTGGATGCATGTATATAAAATTAACTTATCCTGTGCTACAAAAGACTGTATGAGTAACAGTTTGAGTGAATATAAATTACAAGTGGGCAAAATCAGATTTGAATCTGGGAGCTTGTTATGTAACTGGATGTTGCAGAAACACATATGTGTGATGCTACTCTGTGGAGGCCAGTTATAAACCATCACATATGTGAAAGGGTTAACTGTCATTATACTGTGTAATATATATATATATATTTAATATAAAATATAATTATATTTTGACATTGCAAAAATTACACACCTTAAACATTCAACCCTTAACTCAGTGTCTCTCATTGGTGTTTTTTTTTAGTGTAGACATTCCCTTGAACAAGAGAGGGACAATAAAATAGAAAAATAAGGGGAAAAGGGAGTTAAATATATCAGCATGCCATGATTTATTTTGGTTCACACACTGTGGTATGTTATTTCACAAGAGGCTCTTGGCTAGAAAAGTGCTCTGTGTTCAAGGAATTCTGCTCTATAGATGCAATTCTAACCCATAAACCCTGTTACTCCTACATACTTTATCTCTCAATCTGAATGGAGATAAAAGATACATAATTTCAAAAGAAAATCAATTGTGTTGTCATACAAATCCATCTTGTTGTCAAACATTCTTGTACAAATTGCTGTCCCAAAACTGTTGTGTCTATGACCCCAACACAGCTGTGAGTTTTAAGGATCTGGAACAGATAGACACATCTGGTGTGATTTAAATGGGCCAAATGAGCTTGTCAAATCTACAATGGTCCCGCTATGTATAATACACAGACAGAAACTAGTACAGAGCAAAGTTAAATGTAGGAAAGAAAAATCACAAGAGAGATATCTTTTATATCACAGATGTATCTTCTAGGCAGAAATGAGATTAAATGGAGAGCAAATTGAGACTTTTGTTTAGAGTTCGGCTTCTTAAATATTTCTTCTGAGCAAAATTTCCTGCCCAAACCCCAGAAATCTAATATGTGCTCAGATATGCCTAGATACCAAAATCTGCTTTTAAAAGTTGAGATTTAATTTGAACTCAAATATTTCTCATCAAATTCTTCAAAGAACTAAGCTATGACAAAACAAATTTAATTTAAAGCATAAATAAAGCTAATAAAAAATTAGCAACCGGAGGTCGAATGTTTTTCCTGTTAAAATCGAAGCTCAAACCAGTGGCTGAAGATGGAACTACAATTGAGACATACTTTTCAGATGCAAGAACTTACGTCTTTGAATGATGTGACGTGAAAGCCAAAGCATGTCCAATTTTTGGAAATATTTGAGTAGTAATAACATTAACCTCTGGAGACCCGAGCGTGACTGCTGTGTGCATATTTAATTTCCATTTGTGATTTGTAACTAGTAGCCCCTAATAAACATGCAAATATTTTTTTAGAGCAAACAGTTTTTCTAAAAATGTATGTCCTCATATGGGGAGAGTGGGATTAAGTGGGATTTCGCACAAACGAAAAATTATACAGCTAAAAATTATTAGACTTGATTTGACTTTAAAGATACAATGTTTTCTCTTTGCACTGTCTAACAAACAAGTGATAGCCAGTGCTGAAGCACTTTACTAATCAGTAATAAACAATCAATTTTGATTTAAAGTAATGGCCAGCATAATCCAATCACTGCCAACCATGTTAAAATCAAATTTAGCATTATAAATTATAAATTTATAAATTTATAAATTTGTACTCATTACCATTTTCCCATGTCTGCAAACCATGTGTAGAGGTGCAAACATCATTTGCAGCCTGAAACTGAACTCTTGGTCGGATGTTAGCAGTGAACGCATTTGGTTGCAAAGGAAAGCTATAGGATGCTCCTTTGCTCCCTATTCAGTGAATGACTTCACCTCCAGTATGCTGTCTGTCTGCAATGGTCTCAGAACGGTTTGAAATGCCTCATTTCGAGCATCTGAAAGCAACATTTTTCAGCTTTTGGATGCACCCATTGATTCTCAACGTGATAATGCACAATGAATATAGGATTTCTAAGGGAGAAAAAAAGGACTGTAGTCCTCGTAAGTAGTCATAGTGTTTAACAGCATGCCGTTTCGTGATAAATCACAAAAATTTTCAAAATGGCTTATCGGATGAAACTAGAGACTCTAGTGTTTTGAATCAAACAGGTATCAACGTAAAAACTTAATGAGGTTTCTTACCAGAGTTTTGTTGATGTTTCTACCAAAGACACTCACAAATGAGCCATTGCTGTCAAAAAGAAGTGCTAGAAGAAGATGTAATTGCAGGAGAACAAGGTGAAAACAACAACATTGGATGTGCATGTCAAGAATGTGTGTGTGTGAGGAGATCAGGAGATACCTGCATTTGTATATCGAGTCCAAAGGAAAATAAAGATATCTCATGGGTCTAAACTCCTGAGGAGAAATAGTCCAGTATCTCATAGTTGTGCGCATGTGCCTATTTAAGCGCGCACAGTGAAAGGAAGTATACTTTGAAAGGCTATCGTTCAAATGTATGCAGATGCTGAGTGTTTGCGTCAAAACTGAAATATACTTTGGGCTTAACCCTAACCATAACAGCATGGAGACCAAAACGTACTTCTTCGTAAATGTATTTTCTGGAATATGATGTCAAAGGCACAGAAGATTTTCGGGGCATGAACATTTACCGCATTGTGGCACTTGTCCAGAATTCGTCACATCTGGTTTGATTAATGGTGGCAAAATATTTTAAACTGATACTCTGATTTCCTGTGTAATGTCCTGTGAAAACTTCACAAGTCACCTGGGCTGGAGAAATTTTGCAATATATCTTAAACTTACTATAACATAACTATAAGATGTTTTTTATTACTTGTGTTCCAGCATCTCAGGTGACCTCACTGAAACCCAGGCCAGTTTTGGGGCTGTTTCTCTGCAAAGCTGTTTATTTGCCCTTGGATTAAAACATGTTTAAGGCACAAAGGAAAGAATTACTGACAACCGATGATTTAGCTGAAATGGATGAGAACTTAATTCACAGTAAACAGACAAAAATGCCTGAAAAGACAGCAGCAGTTAATTTGTAAGTAGTGAAATTAAGAGTGAAGTGCTGAGGAACAGATGAGTGGGAGGAGTGTGCATTGTCATGCCGCTGGAATGTTGTGGGGGCACCCGCCAGTGTGACTAAACCATCTCTCACAGCTGTAATCTGAGGAAGCCGTCTTGAGTGTTAGCTTGGTGATGGAGCACCAGGAAGTGGGCGTTTTGGTTTGGAACTCTAGCTTGATTTGTTTCAGAGAGGACAGTAAACAAAGTAGTACTGTGCTACTATAACTTTCATGTGTGATAAAACGTGGCCATCTGTGGAGCCCAGAGAGAGTTGCCCTGCTATTTGGCAAAAATATATTCAAACCTAGAATCAATGCATAAATTAAAATATTTAATAGTTTCCTGTAATAATAGTTACTATAGTATATTACTCAAAACTACACCCACATAACTATGCCCACACTAATTCTGCACCCACAGAACTGGAAATCCCATCATTCATAAAAATCTGAATAAATGTCAGAGTTATGAATAATTTCCGTCAAATAATTTCCTTCTGTTCAGTAAATGCCTAGTGACAGAGGACAGTCTCATTAGCAAGGCTTCACCATAGCAACCATTTTCCTGCACTAAGAAAACGTAAACGTCACTCTCCTTAGTTCAGACGATTCCATCACAGGCTCGCCAGTCTTCAGATATTACTGCACGAATAACGGCAGTGTGTTTTATTATACTTAGAAAAACAATATTTTAGTAACAATGTACATTTATTTAGATATTTTTGATCCCCTAACCCAACACCCATCCTCAAACCTAACCACTTTTCATCCATATAAACCATGTAACAGACTGGTAAATTTAGTCACAATAATTTTATCTACATAACACTACTATGTAGACATTTTTGAGCACATAACTCATCCCCATATTCTGAAGCCTAACCTACTATTTTTATATATAAATATATATATACTATTTTATATAAATTATAATATATTTCTATTTGTATAAAATATTTAACAAGCATATACAATTACAGTCCCTTGGTCGGTTCAAAGGGCTGGTGGTCATTGGGGGAAAGGGAGGGAGGTGGTATTGCCCACCCTAGAGTTTACTTGTGCCTCCCAGAAAACCTCTGATACCCCCCAGCCTGTCGGATGGCAAAACGACCCTGAATTTTCAAATAATTTAATTAAAAGGTTTATCATTGGGAAAAGAAATGGATTGCTTCGAAATGAGTTGAATATGGAATTAGAGTGACATTTACAATACACATTTTGTGCTTCTTTTTTTTTTCTATTAACATTTTTTATTGATTCTTGTATATAATAAAACATCAACAGAATAAACTATATATATATACAGAATCAGCTTTAACCCCCATTATTTCCCGCTCCCTCACCCAAAACCCACCCTGTCCCTCAACAAACATCCCTGTGGCCAAAGCCTGAATTACACAATTCACACATATAAACAAAGAAACAAAAAATATTTGAGATAATCAAACATATAAAATCAACAAAGAAAGAGAAAAGAATCCACAAAGAACAGAATCCACAATTTTGTCTCTCTCCACATGGTCTTCACTGCAGGCCTTCCAGAAAGGAAAAATACCAGTGCCATTTCTTACATATACATCCAGCCTGCCAAGCTGCTTATATGACATCTTTTCAAATGCCGCCACCCTGCCCAATTCAGTGAACCACACTTGAAATGAGGGAGTGCCAATTGACTTCCATCCTTAAGAATTATCTGTCTGCCAATCATTACACTAGTTTGGACCAAGCTTTTTGTATATTTATCACCTACTTTAATAACCGCCTCATCACTCAATATACATCGTCTTTGGCAGAATTAAATTTCCCACTCCCCACTCCCCATCCTCCAATTCCAAGTTCAAATCTCTTTCCCATAACCTCTTAAGAGCAGTTAAGGCCCCATCACCAAAACTCTGAATCAACAAGGAATAATGCACTGACGCTTCATGCCCCTTTCCAAAGGCTGTGAGCACCATACAGAGGGTGTCTGCAGCTTTAGGGGCTGTGTACTACCCCCCAAAATAGTACAAAGTAGATGGCGCAACTGTAAATACCTGAATAAATGACACCTAAAATCCCAAATTGCTGTGTTATATTATCAAATTATTTCAAAGCTCCATTTTCATAAAGGTCACCCCTCTCAATCCATTCTTTCCAGAAAAAGGGGGACTTGTTAATACACAATTTGGGGTTCAGCCATATTTGGTAAGTGTGGCAGGGTGGAGGGTGGGGCTGGGTCGTGATTCCACACACCCAGCCCCTAATCAGGCTAATCAAGCCTCAGAGAGGGATAAAGGCCGACTGGAGACTGCAACGGGACAGAGAGAGATTTACGGATAGCTGTCCGAGACCTGTGTGTGTGTGTGTGTGTGTGTGTGTGTGTGTGTGTGTGTGTGTGTTTGTTTTTTTGGTTAAGTTTTATATTAAACTATTACTGTATATATATTGTCTAGCCGGTTCTCGCCTCCTCCTTTCCATTAATCCCTTTACAGTATGTATCAAAATTGAACATACTGGAAACCTTTGTCCATACTGAATGTAAGTGTGAAATAATGGGATGCATTTTTACTTCTCTAGGCAGTTTGATATAAAGATATTGCAATGGTGAGATTGGGGCAAGGACCACTAGTTCAATGTAGTACCAGGGAGGGGCTCTCTCAGGTGGAAGAGACCAATGGGCCAATGGACCAATTATTAAAAACATACTAATAAAACAAAACTTTGGTGAGGCATAAACCTCCTTTGTCAATTGGTATATGTAACTTACTGAAATGTAACCAAGGTTGTTTACCATTCCAAATACAAGGCTATCAAATTGTTTAAGAGAGAGACTGTAGTAGATAATTTAATTTGGGGATACAATTAATTTTTATAACATTGACCTTCCCTGGCATAGACAAATGTAGTGAAGCCCACCTGTCCACATCACACCAGAACCTTTTTTAATGGGTCAAAATTAACTTGAGCTAAATCTAAAAAAATTGCAGGAAATAAAATACCTAATGCCTTGCTTGGGCCATTGAAATGTGCCAGATTGGAAAGCTGTGCAGGGCAATATGCTGTCAGAGCAAGAGCTTCCAATTTAGAACAATTCACCCTGTATCTTGAAAATTTGGAGAAAGAATTAATAATTTGACGGAGGCTAGGCATAGCCCTACTAGAGTCTGAGACATAATAATATATCATCTGCGTAAAGCAGAAGGTTATGCACCACACCTCCTGCTACAATGCCGGGAGAATCATCCTATTTTCTTATTGCTTATGGTTCCAGGGCAAGACAGAACAATAAAGGGGAGAGAGGACAGCCTTGCCGGGTTCCCCTACCAAGAGAAATAAAATCTGAAATTAATCCATTAGTTTGCACTGCCACTAACTGTTGCTTATAAAGTAACTTAATCCACTCAATAAAAGTGTTCCTAAACCCGTAAATTTCCAAAATCTTAAAAAGATAGTCTCATTCCACCCTATCAAACTCCTTCTCCGTGTAAGTGAGATGACAGCGATCAGGGTCTGATCATTTGCTACTGACCACATAACATCTAATATTTTCAGAAGAACAATGACCATGAATAAACCCCATATGATCTATATGAATATTATATGTAATTACTCTACTTAACCAATTAGCCAGGAGTTTTGTCAACATTTTCAATTGGATCAGGGAAATTGGATAATAACTTTTACATTAATTTGGGTCTTTATCTTTTTAAGAATGAGACTGATCAGGGCTTGCTGATCATGGTTGGCAGTAGTTCACCTTTCTTTAATGACTGTGTAAACTTTTAACATAAGTGGAGCGATTTCTGTGACATAAGATCTAAAAAAAACTCTGCAGCAAAACTACCTGGCCTTACCTTTAGGCAAACATTTAATTGCCTCAATGAGCTTCTCAAAAGCTCAAAAAAGTCTTTTTGATCAGTAATCTTTTAGCTCCTAAACTCTGGAATAGCCTTCCTGATATTGTTCGAGGCTCAGACTCGCTGTCCCAGTTTAAAACTAGATTAAAGACACATCTCTTTAACCAAGCATTCACATAATGCTTACTTTTATACTACTGCTGAATCAGTTATAATGCATTAATATTATGAACATCAGCTATGCTAATTATTTCCCATCTGCTTTTCTGCTGTTATCTAGGGACGCCAGTCCCGAGGTAAATAGCGTTTGTCAGCTCCAGTTAGTATCCAGCCTCTCACGGAGACTTCAGATGCCCCATCACCATGGACTACGATCTTGAAATGGGATACATAGACTAACTATTGCCAACAAAAGCCTTCATCAGCCAAACAAGGACAATTGCATCTAAGTGAACTTCTGGAATTTAATCAAGGATGGACTTCAAAGACACTGGTCACTAATCTTGCAGTTCAAACACAATCACTGTCTAAATACTGACCCTTAACACTTAATAAGTTTAATATATTTTTTTAAATCATGTTTTTTAACTATAAATAATTCTTATTTACATTATTCATGATGTTAGCCAGAGGGGAACTGGCCCCCCACAGTGAGTCTGGTTTCTCCCAAGGTTATTTTTCTCCATTAACCATCATCTTTTGGAGTTTTGTGTTCCTTGCCACAGTCGCCTTCGGCTTGCTCACTGGGGTTATTAATACAATTATTATTTAATTATTTTTAAACACGATAAAGAATCATATCTTATCTAATTCCACAACAAGGCTCCAAACAAAAAATCAATTAAGGAGCCGATGGCTCCTATAGGGGGAAAAACAGGCGCATTTTTAACTCCTTCCATTCCTTTTCGTCCCGCAGCTCGCATGCAAGAAAAACTGCACGTGCTAACAGTGTAGTCTGTGGAGCATTCTTCGCAATTATGTGATCACGTGCATTTTTTATGCTTGTTACTGTCACCGTGTTTTCTCACAGTCTCTTTTTTGAAATGGTTAGTTCCTGCAATGAACTCCTTTTCTTTTCCTTTCTTTTTTCTTTTCCCCGCTATTTCTTTGATATAAACTTTTGTAATGTATTTCGGGAAATGTAATGCAAATTTTAAAATCAAAGGGAGTAAATTTTTATTGTCGCCAATGGCGACCTTGACAGAAATTACACTCGCAAATAAATTTATTTGGTCGCAAATGCGACCATTTTTAGTCGCAGTTTGGAGCCCTGCACAATGATGATGATTTATCGACTTTATAGACATTACATTTTTATCGTCTGTTAATGCTGAACTTCTGTAAAGCTGCTTTGAAACGATGTGTGTTGTGAAAGGCGCTATACAAATAAAATTGACTTGACTTGACTTAATCAATTTAGCAAATTCTAATGGTGCTAGGAAGTTGCTAATATCCTTAAAAGTAGATATGAATGTGGAACTATAATTAGAAATAGAATTCTTTAAAGGCTTTATTAATATCTGTGTCAGAAGTAAATATATTGGAATGGTGGAAAAAACTCTTTCTGTTTTATTTATCTGTTATGTAGTTTCCCTGCTTTGTCCCCCAAGTCAAAGTATTTCTTGTCCTGATAAACCAAAACTCTGCCTTCTGTGACAAAATAGTATCATACCTATATTTTAGCTGGGTCAACTCTCTAAGACCATTGGATGATATTTGGTGCTTTAACTGTTTCAGCACTTTAATGCTCTTTTCCAATTCTCTTTTCATTCACTCGTCATTTTAGGGAGTTCTAATGGCTCTACAAAGTTACTAATATCATTAGTCTACCACATCTATCCTTATCAGTAGATGTGGACGTGGAACTATAGAGATCGAAATATAATTGATGTAACCATAAAATCCTTAATAACCCACAGAACAGAAAAAAATGTGCTTCAACCTCACACATAACAGTCCCAACTGGTCTCCATGACTCGGAAATCCGATGGTACATGTGTGCACATGAGACCCTCCATAAAACCATTGCTACAAGATTACTTCAGAACAGTGTTTTTTTTAACATACACCATATTATTGAACTGCACATGAAAGTTTTCAGTGAAATAGGCCCAGTAAATAACAACATCAAACCCACAAAATTAACAAATATACTCAACAATAAGCCAATAGAGGATAAGAGAAAATAATAGGTTCTTTAATCGGCCACTTAATGTTTTACAACTCCACAAACTCATCAGCTTCACGGGCACGTAGTCACTTCAACACAGTAGCTTCACAGGCACATAGTAAATTGAACACATCAGCTTCACAAGCATAACAGATTAAATGTAACAGCTTCAGGAGTACCATGGCTTTCCTTGTGCCGGACTCTCTCTCCCCTCTGCTGGTGGCATGGCTGCTTATAAGCTGCTCTCCCCATGCTCACTAGAATTAGAACATAATCTATTTTAGGTGCAAGCGCCCTTACCGCTTTCTCTCTCTCTGGATGGATGCCCCTGCTGCCACATAACTCCCGGGGAGACATCCGGCCTGTCTGCCATTTCTGAAAAGGAAGTCGGTGACAGCCATCTGCACTCACTGTCTGTGGGCTTAAGAGCCAGATATCAATGGGTGATCCACGTGTTGGTATCCTTCATGCGGTGGAGCCATTGGAATGGGGCGTGATCTGAGCAGAGGGTGAAGCCCCACCCCAACAGGTAGTACCGGAGAGTGAGGACCACCGACTTGATGGCGAGACAATCCTTTTCTACGGTGCTGTACATAGTCTCCCTCAGCAAGAGCTTGCGGCTAATGTACAGCACCAGGTGCACCTGCCCCTCCACCACCTGTGAGAGTATGGCCCCCATCCTCCTGTCTGATGCATCCATCAGCAAGACAAAAGGGAGAGAGAAATCGAGTGAATGTAAAAGCCAAAAGAATGGAAATTGTTGTCACGGGGATCTGCCCATAACCCTTTGTCAAATCCAGTGTCGAATAAAATCGAGCAGTGCGATCAAGTAACTCATCAACGCGAGGCATTGAGAATGCTTCAAATTTAGTCACCGCTTTGACTTTTCTATGCTTCGCCTTTTCTGGAACTACCATAATCGAGATTTTAATCATAAACTTCCTCATAATCGAGATCCCCCACTCATTGTGTGACCTCAAAGGGTCCTTGCCACTTGGCGAGTAATTTGGAGCTCGATGTGGGGAGAAATACGAGTACCTTATCTACCAGTGAAAATTCCCACAGCCGAGTTCCCCTGTCATACAGTCGGCTCTGTCTTCTTGAGCTTGGAGCAAATTCTCCTCTGTTAGTAGCCCCAAAGTGTGGAGGTTTGCTATAAGTTCAAGAACGTATTGGATTTCATTCTTACTGTATGAAGGTCCCTCCTGCCAAGCTTCACATATGACATCAAGCACGCCACATGGTCGCCGCCCATACAGCAGCTCGAATGTGGGAAACCCAGTGGAGGCTTGCAGGACTTCTTGTACTGCGAATTACAGGGGATCGAACCATTTGTCCCAAATGCAAGACCCACTGCAAGATGGACTACTTTAGGTCCTCATAGGCTATGAGGTTAGCCACCGGCATTTGTTGTGCAGCAAACTGGGCTTCCCCAGACAGCAACGGGAGCATGCGGCTAGCTCCAGATCTCGGCAGTCCACTCAAACAAGTCGAGGAAGATTTCCGGGTCGTCCTCCGCACCCATCTTCAGAAGCGGGGGCAGGGAGCAGTGGCTGTTCGGGGATGCAGCCAGGGCCCTCTCTTGGCTGAGGAGGCTCTGAATCGCATGCCACTCTGCCTGAGCTTGGAGGATCTCAAAGAACCGGTGGTGCTGGTCTTGACGTAACTCAAGCAGGGATTGTTGGTGTGTATGGTGTAGTCCGGCGAGGGACTTGAGGATCTTGGCCAACTGCGAGGACTCCATGGGGCGTACTTCAGGTTTCCGGGTTTCGGCACCAGTGTAACAGCTTCACAGCAGAAGGGAAGGAGAACACAGGGAAGTAGACTTTTCCAGGCTCAGGTAGGACTTTTAATCAGCCAATTTAATGCTTTACAACTTCACAAGCTCATCAGCTTCACAGGCACGTAGTCACTTAAACACATTAGCTTCACAGGCACATAGTAACTTGAACACATCAGCTTCACAAACATAACAGATTAAACATAACAGCTTCAGGAGCACAGTGGCCTTCCTTGTGCCAGACTCTCTCTCCCCTTGGCTGGTGGCTGCTTATATGCCGTTCTCCCCATGCTCACTGGAATTAGAGACAGGTGTTAAACATTATCTAGCTCAGGTGCAAGCACCCTTACCACTTTCTCTCTCTCTCTCTGGACGGATGCCTGACCATGCCCCTGCTGCCACAAATAATAATAAAAAAGTACATTGAGAGAGATAGACAGTGCCCAACTGCAACCAACTGCAAAGCAAACCCTCTTAGATCGCATCAGCAAAATCCACCATGTGTAGTACCGCTGATTCAGCAAAGCCAGAAAGTCATTCCTAACCAGACCCCCGCCATCTTGCTCTTGATAGGCATCAGACATGAGTGACCATAAATGCTTTTTATGTCCCCACAGGCCAACCATTTTGAATTATTTGACAATTTACACTCCCTGCACAGTTTAACAATTAAAACAAAATCAATTCTCACCAAGTAATGTTGATTGAAAGGATAACTGTAGCAAAGTGTGGCAGAGAATGCCACTAGGCTGCTTCAAAAAATATAATTTTTTCATTACTGAATCAACTTGAGTAGGTATCAGCTTCTGGACCGTTACCTCGTCCTCATCCTTGGCTTAGTCTGATTCCCAAAAGTTATATTTTGTTGTATCCTCAGGGCCTGCAGTATCAGCTAACAGGTCACTAGCTCTTTTCCAGGGGAAGGGTTTGTGGTATTAGCATTCGTGATATAACAATAACCATTGTTAGACTGCAGCTCCCGTCACTGTCCAGAGGGTGAAACTAGAGGTGTAATCAACACGGCGGATGAGATCTAATATTTCACCTCACATGAAAGAAAAGCCTCTCTTTGTGGCCAGGGTATTCGCTATTTATTCCCATTACTGAAATCCAATTCATTCAAGACGAGAGCAGTGCGATAAAACTAGACAATGAATGACGCAGATTTGTCCTTTTTATTTGTTTTGCTCTGCCCCCATTTTATACTACTTAGATGAGCATGCATGAATTAGTAGACTTGATGTGTTGTAACACATTGGCATTTTAACTTAATAGCCATCTTAACTAACTGAATAACTTGGCGAGCTGCCTTGCTGTCTTCTGCCTACATATAGTACATGGAGGTAGCTGCCTTCTAAGGGGCCGTTCAGACTGAATGTGATTTTGCACTAAACATGTATAGAACAGAATGATTCTACAGAATGATGCATTTTCAAAAGTTTAAGTTCTTTTTCACACAGTGTCTAAAAAATGTGATGCATCTGTGTGTGACACTGGAAAATCAGCAAGATGTTGTGCAAAAGTCAACTGAAAAACATTTTCCCTACTGGAGCATCTGCTAGCATCTACATATCTGAAACAAAACCTCATAGTGACTGAATTGGAATGCCCTATGTAGGCAGCAACTCATGTGAAGCATACAATTCCAATATACTTGATCTGATTACAAAAGAGTCCGATGTTAGCATATTGCTAAGCTAGCTGTGTGATACTCACACTTAAACATAAAAATACAAAGCACACACAAATATTGGGTAAGATAGTCAATTTATTTATTCAATTCAGTGATTAGATTTAACTATATTTATCAGTACTTTTGTAGTATTAAATAGAATACATGCAAACAAAAGTCCTCTTGTCTTGTTCCCTGTCTTTTCACAATTTGGCCAGAAGGTTTCTTAGAAAACTGGACATTATCTTGTTCTTGGAATATTACAATACATCTTCAAATTATGTTATATTGTTAGTGAAAGTAAAGTTGGAGAATGTTGTGAGCAACATTCTGAAGCATGCCTATACATTAAAAAAACACTGTAAGAAGTGGTAATAGGCGATTTTACTTAATATGTTATATTGTTAGTGAAAGTAAAGTTGGAGAATGTTGTGAGCAACATTCTGAAGCATGCCTATACATTAAAAAAACACTGTAAGAAGTGGTAATAGGCGATTTTACTTTAAGGATATACTGTATTTCTACCTGATCTAAGCCTTAAAGAGGCCCTATTATGCTTTTGGGGATTTTACCTTTCCTTTAGTGTGTAACATAGCTCTTTGTGCATTTAAAAGGTCTACAAAGTTACAAAGCACCTAGTCCAGGCAAAAGGGAGTTATTCTCTCCCACAGACAGCACTGCTCAAGAGCTACACAAAATGCCTGGTTTGTAGTCAAGCCATTTCTTCCGTAAAGTATCTACATCACTATGTATACATTTGCATAATGCCCGCCTAAGGGCTGCTTCAGCCCACCCTCAAACAAACAGTTACAGCTGAGGCCAGGATGAGTTGGGTTAGTGTTGTCGCTGTGTCGAGAAGACGTTGTTTTCTTCACTGCGAAAGCAAAACCTCTTTGTTTGGACTTCCAAAGGCAGATGAATTGAAGTATCAGTGGTTAAAAAATTTTTTTTGCCACTATTCCTCAGCAGTACAACCATAAACAATGTTGGATTTTCAAGTTGGTTACCCCTGAAAGAAGGTGCAGTTCCCACTTTGTTGGGACAATCTGACACTTCAGGATCACAACCTGTAATTATGATTGATTATTTGTGGATTTATCTGCTACCAAGAGTTCAAATGCTGAGTTTTGTGTGGTAGTTAAGGTGTACACCCAGTGCACAGCTGTAGGCCTCAGCTAACCTGCTAGCTAATGTTATTGTGTTGAAACAGTTTTGCTAATCAGCTGCAGGCCCACTTTTACCTACAATTGTGTAGAATTATGCAGATTGTATTTCGATCTTACTATCAGGAATACTGATCAAGTGTGGAGATGGATTTATTTTTACAAATGGTCATCTTACATCTGCAATCCACAGAAGTGCTCTGCCAACTTGCTATGCAATGTTATTGTTTTGGTAAGTGTTTACTGATCAGCTGTGGGCTGGCTTTTACCTAAATCTGTGTAACAAAATGGTCGATCTCAAGAATCTTATATAATTATATAATTACAAGCTGTAATGTTATGGCCACTATCCAGAGTAGTCCATGGCTAACTTGCTCACTATCTCTCTAATACACCCGTTAATGTCCATCCGGGAGTAAGCCTCTGTTTTCCTGTTCTCTCAGGCGAACATAGATGACTAACTTAGATGCACTATGTGTCTTTTTCTTGAAGCTTTGTTAGGTTCACAATAGTCAAGAGTGTACTTGTAAGAAAACTACTAAATTAAAATTTACCACTGTGAAACATCCTGCTCAAGTCGTGATTGTGAAGGTGGTTTGGGTCAATTTTTCTTCCAAACTTTCATTATTTAATTCATTATCAGACTTTGGCTAGAGCTGGTACGGCAAAAACCGACCACTGTTACCATAGTTACAGTAGTGTTTACAGCTGTTCAGGAAGACTCGGGAGCTGAAACTCATTATGGTAAGGGGTGTTACATTTCCAACACACGCTCTACGTGGTTGACCAATCACAACAAAGTAGGCCAGCTGACCAATCAGAGCAGACTGGGCTTTTCGGAAAGGAGGGCTTTAAAGAGACAGGAGGTAAATCAAAGCATTTCGTCCATAGTATGAAGAGCGGGGAAAAGAAATGTACAGTATGAGAAAAATAATGTGTTTTTTGAACATTGACGCATGTAAACCTATTCTAGTAGACCCCCAAAATAAAATTATGAACCCGAAAATTAGCATAATATGGGCTCTTTGAAATTAGTTTACTGTTACACCAATAAAAAAATTAAATTAAATTAAATGTGCAGTGTGCAAGATTCAGAAACCCTAGATATTAATGACACCTGTGGCCTTAAAGTGAACTGCAGCCAGCTACCTGTTGCACAGTTATGAACGTTTTACTACAAACTTTGAGACATATAACAAATATGTTATATTTGACTCTCCAGTGCTGGAACATACTAAAACAACATGTGGATATAGGTCTGACTGTGCGAGACTGTAGTCTGAAGTAATCACTTCTCTTTGCATGATACATTGACTGCATTTATATGATATCCTATGTCGGCGTTAGATAACTAGCCAGCTTTATCAATAACTGTTAGCTATATTTGGTGGATGATAACATTAGCTGTTTATAAAATAGACTCTACATTATAAATATGATGACACAATTCAGTATTGATGTGATTCCATCACAACTGCTATTTTGATATATCGATGCGCTATAGATTTATAATACTAGAATGTATTTATTTTCTGTATAACCAAATTATGTTACACTAATGAATGGGTCTTTTTGCATTATCTTGAACACTGTCTATCATTCATTTTATGTGTTATTGTAGTTTAGCTAAAATTACACAGATCAATCCTTATGGGACTATATTTCACAAGCTTCGCAGTTATGTAAGCTTACCTGTCCAATAAGAAGAATGCCAATTCAGGTTCAGTTTTGACCAAAACCAAACAAAGGTCCCTCCAGGAACCAAATGCCCTGCCAGTGTTCACTCTAGTCTTCGCTTGACCACAAGTTCCCACTTAGCCAGACTGGATTCAGTAGATACATTTTGTTGTTTTTTTGGCTTACTCTGAGTTTGTGTAGGAGTCAGTGTTGTGCTGGGAGCCGGACGTTTGCTGGATTCCATCTCTAAGATAACGTTACCTAGTGTTGTAGTTTGTTGTCACTGTTAAATTGCGGAAAAGATGAAAACGTCACATCCATTGGATTTTCCCAGCAAAAGTGACCCACACGCTTCGCATGAAAAGACAGATTCTACAGATTTTAATAGGCAACCTAGGAAGTCCGGGAAGGGCTAATTTTTTAAGTTGCGTTACAAGCTGTTCGCACATTGGCAAAAAAATGCAAATATTCTATGAACATTTTTACATATTGCACCTATAAGTAGAATTAGAATTGAGGAAATGTTGCATATTACTACTTTCTTCTGTTTATTATGTCTTAAAATGCTGTCTATGTATGGATCCCACTAGGTTTTGGAACAGAGTAAAATTGCAAAATGAATGAATTAACACAGATTGTTTTAACTCCGAAAGCTTCTAGCCCAGGGGATCATGAGGGAAGTTCCCAGCATGCTCTCTCTTATTTCTTGGCAGCCAATATACCACCACCACAACACTACACTGTGAGAAATGAACCTTGCACTGTTTATCAGCTGCCAAATTCAGCAGTGTGTGATTTCACAATGGTTCTGTTACTCTGATAAAACACACTTCACTTTATATCTAAATTATAGCTTTTGTGATTTGTTTACTGTATGTCTTTCATCATAAACCTTACATTCCTCAAAAATTTTATTCAGCTCTGAAGGTCTGTCTGATATACATAAAGTTTTGGAAACTGCTTATCATCCTGGCCTGTTGCCAACCATAGTACAACCAGTGGTGTGGAGTTTGGTGAAATGTCAGCAGCAAGGTCATTGTCATTGATGACCTAAGATCAGTCATCATGTGGTTTATACATAACCTGAAGCAAGATGATGTCATCTTTGTTTCTCCTTCATCTGTGTGAAAGGTCTGGGGATGATGAAAGACAAAGCCTGGAAATGGTTGAATAGTCCCTTTTATGTCCATTGTGTTGTAGCTATTGTCCTATGTTGTCTTCATACTCTTCTGCCTTATTTTTTAAAGGAATAGCACACCCAAAAATTATAATTCTGTCATTATTTACTCTCATGTCAGTGGAACACAATTGCAGAATTTATGAAGAACAATACACTGCCATTTTCCATACAATAACAGGTCATAGTGATCACATCTGTCAAACTCCAAAAGGGATAAAAAAATAAATAAAAAAAAAACACCATTAAAGTAGCACACGTGACCCATGCTCTATATTTCAAGTATTCTGAAAACAATATAATAGCTTTGTGTACAGAATCAACTGAATAATTTCCCCTCTGCAACAGCTCTCAAACAAATTAATGTCAAATATGTCAAAATAAATCAAATTTGGTGCAGATAGGTTTGACATAAATTATGTTTGGTCATGAGATGCAGAATAACCATTGATGTTTGATGTCACTGATGTCCGTATTTGATTTATTTGGACTACATTTATTGTGGGTGTAACAGACATGTTAACTGTACATGAATAATCATTAATTAATACCTGAATTAACAGTTATTTCTGCATGAATTAATGATGAGTTAAGGTATGAAAAAATCAGGAACTAATGAAGAGCTAACATTAACTTTAACATGAGTCATACGAATTCATGCATTAATAATAGTCACCTTAATTACATGTTAGTACATGTTTGTTAGTTAATCCATTAATTAACATTAGGAAATAATCTAAATCAAACAGGCTTTAGAAGGAAGAATATGAAGAAATTCAACCTTGAATTAAACATTCATATTTCATATAGTCATAATTTAAACATTTTATACATTTAGCTATTTGCAGTTTCTCCACACACGTCATTGAATGATGCAGCATAATTCCGCCATTTTTTAAATGGACATAAAAGAACATAGAAAAACACACAATTAATATTGATCACCAATAGTTTGATCTCAACCGATTTTACATTATTCTCCATCCCTTTCATTTCATACTCACCCTTCCACTCAATTCACTCATCATCTGAACCATAGATACAGTCGGCAATGCATCATACCCGGCAGTGTGATTTAGCATGGGAGAAATTGAAGCCTTGTTACAATAGTTACTCAAACATTCCTATGCGGAATGAAAATTTGGCTATTTTAACGATGGAAAATATGCCGAAAAGCTGAGGTGTAGTTGTTTGCACACCCAACATTGCCAAAAAAACAAATCTGATTTTTATTGCCCGCCAGCTAACAGAAATTGTAGCCTAAAGAATCTATTTTTTTTTTTATTTCCCTTTAAATTTGTGTTTTTTTTTAATGTCAAATATGCTGGTTGATTTGTATTTTCAAATAAGCAGAAAAAAAATCTTGGTCTTTAATTCATTAGTGCAAAAGGTTAAGGATCAACTTGTAGTACAAAAGTGTATTAAATGACTTGTTAATGCAGCATAATGTTATCACTTTACTTAGATGGGCGCATCATTACTAACTCATTATTTATTACCCATGAACTATAATCAACAGATGACTTGTTAATGCAGCATCGTGTCATGACTTTACTTTGAGAGGCACATCATTACTAACTCATCATTAACTACCCATGAACACATGACTTGTTAATGCAGCATCAAGTCGTGACTTTACTTGGTCGGGCAAATCATTATTAACTCATTGTTAACTACTCATGAACTATCATCAACTGATGACTTGTTAATGCAGCATCATGTCATGACTTTACTTGGTGAGGCACATCATTGTAAACTTACTATCAACTACACATGTTCTACACGATTATTCATCCTAGTTAAATCACATACAGTCTAGCATCATTTGGTTTGTCATGAGGTAAAAGCTAAGATCTGGACATGGTCTGCGTATGGATGACGAGTGAACTGAGTGGTAGGACCCACAGTAGGGTGAGTTTGAAGGGAAAGGAATGGCGAATCACCCTCATGCCATTCCATATGTGTATGATTTTCTTTCTTCTGCAGAACTCAAACTAAATTTTTAAGAAGAATATCTCAGCTGCGTTGGTCCGAAAAAATGGTGAATGGTGACAAAAACTTTGTAGCTCCATAAAGCACATAAATGCAGCATAAAATTAATCCATACGACTCCAGTGGTTTAATAAATTTCTTCTGAAGTTGTCCAATCGGCTTTTGGTGAGATCAGACCAAAATATAAAAAAAAATTTCATAATACATTTCCTTGGCCATCATGATTTCAAAATCATTAACACTTACTTGCACCATCTAGCACTCAGCGTATGCATCAAGCACTAGAAAGTGTAATCAAGCTTGAAATCATGATTGTGACTAGAGCATGCAATGGCAATATGTACAATTAAAAATTAGTTACATTTTGGTTTATTTTCACCCAAAACTGACTAAATCACTTCAGAAGACATGGACTAAACCACTTGAGTCATTCTGATTACTTTTAATGCCGTTAAATGCGCTTTTTTGAACTTAAAAATGTTGGTCCCCATTCACTTGCATTATACATTCTATGGGCCTACAGAGCTGCATTATTCTTCTAAAAAAAATTGTTTGTGTTCTGCAGACGAAACAAAGTCATACACATTTGGAATGGCATGAGGGTGAGTTAATGATGGGATAACTATTACTTTACTATGTTCAAATGTTTATTAGGATGATCCATGTAAATTATCCAAAATAATCCAGCATCATCCAGTGATGTTTGTGGCAAACTGAAGACATAAGAAAAAAGTTATTAAAAAATATTGTAATTAAGACCATATTTAATTATGCACATTTAATTGAAGTTTGAATTACTTCACAGTCTTTCTTCGAAAGCCTGTTTGATTTAGTTTATTTCCTAATGTTAATTAATGCATTAACTAACAAACATGTAATTAAGGTTAATTAATGCATGAATTTATATGACTCATGTTGTAGTTAATGTTAGCTCTTCATTAGTTCCTGATTAGTCCATTCCTTAATTCATCATTAATTGTGCAGAACTAACTATTAATTCAGGTATTAATTCATGTTTATTCATGTGCAGTTATTATAAATTGTTACCACATTTTCTTCACTTGATAAGCACATGTTGCATATTAGATGGCAACAAAATGGTTAATAATGAAGGGATGACAAAAAGCTTTTTCTTGCTCAAAATATGTCCTGGTTTAGTATACTTTTTTATGTCATGGTGCACTGTGTGTTGGCTGCACAATCAAAAATCAAAAATATAATTTACGTTTGCTAGTGAATAAACTTTATTTTAAAACATTTAAAGTCACATTTATTATTTGTATATTATGAGGAATTGCTTAAATGTGTTTGTTGTATAGAAGCAATATTGTGTGACAGTGGACTCGATATAGTTCACCAGTCCAGTGATGTCACCCGTGCAGCCACTATGGCAAATAATGCAATTTAGATTTTTTTTACATTATGATTATTATCCATAAATTAAACTATCTAACTTTTTTATTTTGTAAAACTTATTTTAGCAATAGAGGGTTAATCTTAAATAAATTTAAACATGTTCAAAGGGGGACACTGATATTAAGATTCAACTTTATTGTCATTGTGCAGAGCCAATGAAACGCAGTTTTTTTCACATATCCCAACTAAGCTGGGGTCAGAGTGCAGGGTCAGCCATGTAACAGCACCCCTGGAGCAGATAGGGTCAATGGCTTTGCTCAAGGGCCCAACAGTGGTATCTTGATGGTGCTAGGGCTTGAACCCCTGACCTTTCGGTTAGTAACCCAGACCCTTAACCGCTGAGCTACCACTGGCCCTATATAAACATGTCTGCGTAGTGCATGTTCATAGAATAACACCAGTCACCAGTGTGGCAGACCTGCGTCTCATGTTGAAATTATGAATTATGAAGTAGTTGTGTTCTCACAATCAGTGCCAAGAGCTATTCAGAGGTTGCATTACATTTAACATTACATTTTACTCCACTGAAGGTTAGGTTTAGGTTTGGGGGGGGTTCAGTTAAAAAAAAAATGCATTCCTCTTTACTATATTATAACCTGTACAGGTAAAAATAACTTGCTTCACAACTTGCTTTTGTAGTGGACATTTCACCCGGAAAATGGAGCTCACACATGCCCACATGCTCAACAAAACTAGCTGTTTTGGCCACTGGAGGCAGCGTTTCACATTTCGGTAAGCACAGACCAAGTTTAGCTAAACATTATTTTTTTGCAGAATTTTCGTCTTTGGGTGAACTATTTCTTTAGATCATTCCAGCTCTGTTTACAACTCTGTGCTCATTGTCTCATACTCTGTCCTTGTAGAGACATATGACTTTAGCCAGATTTGATCATGAGCTGATAAGAGCTCTAAAGAAATCAGGACTTTATGGTTATATTACATCTATTCAAGATAAAACAAACACTGCTTTGAATGAGTCAGACAGTGGCTTTGGATTGAATCACTTGCACACACACAGACCTGCATGTGGTTGCTGGGTGAGGCCAGTTGGTGTGAGAGAGTTGTAGAATTGGGTCAGTATATCTGGGGCTCTCTATCAGTGTTTCTCCATACACAGAGCACCTGTCTTACCTGCTGAGCTTGTGGCAGTGTCAGATTCACCTGGTTTCATGCCTGAATTTCTCAGAACTGAAGGAAACAGTCCCCCTGGCATCACGTACATGCTTCTATTTACACAAAATCTTGAGTCTCTTATGCACACCAATACATCTTATATCTCGCCCCTGCAAGTTTTTGAAATCGGATAACAGAATTCTCTGTATCTCAGGGTAGTTTGTGATTGGATCATGCATGAGATAAAAGGAAATAATCAATGTGCCCAAACAGAGGAGGGAAAGCTCTGACCAATGCGAACCACAGGTGAAGGAAATGACAGTCACTGCCCTGAGAATCCACACAGCAAGCACATGTTATGTGGTCCAGGGTTCACAAGGGAAGGAGACACTTTTGAAAGCAGGACAAAAAGCAATGTCTGTGAATCCAGCTGCCCGTTACCAACACAAAACACCTTAATAATATTATTTGTGGAATCACATAATCTCTTCAGTGTTGTTGCTAACATCGCAACAGTCTTCTTTTTGATCTGTCACACTCATCGCATAAAGAGGGGTATCAATTAAATAACTGCCACTGGGGGCCTGGTAGCTCAGCAAGTAAAGATGCTGACTACTAAATTCTGGCATTCTGAGTGACTCCAGTCAGGCTTCCTAAGCAACCAATTGGCCCGGGTTGCTAGGGTGGGTAGAGTCACGTTGGGTTAACCTCCTCGTGGTCGCTATAATGCGGTTCTCGCTCTCGGTGGGGAGTGTGGTGAGTTGTGCATGCATGCCGTGGAGAATATTGTGGGTCCCACTCATGCCAAGTCTCCGCTGTAATGTGCTCAACAAGCCATGTGATAAGATGCTCGGATTGACTGTCTCAGACGTGGAGGCAACTGAGATTCATCCTCTGCCACCCGGATTGAGGTGTCACTATGCCACCACGAGGACTTAGAGCACACTGGGAATTGGGCATGACAAATTGGGGAGAAATGGGGAGAAATAAAAAGAAATTTAAAAATTACTGCCACTGAAATTTTTCTTGGGTTCCTTCTCACGTAAGCAACACTTCATTTTAGCAACGATTCAACATGAATCTCAATGATAATAGCATCACGTGAATGTAAGCAACCACTGTGGACAACAATTGGCATCTTGCTGTAACATTTACTGTATGCACTTTTGTGTTCGCTAAGGGAAGAGAAGATGAACCAGGAATTTTGGACCAGATCAATTCATTTATCCAGCAATTTGGTCCACAAGATCAAATTCATTCCTTGTTTTGTTCTGTAATGTGACAGAATCATATATAATATGTGACTATTATCCACATCTATGCAACAACATATACTAAAAATACTACAAAATTGGCAGTTTTCATATACAGTATGTTACATCTATTTACCCAAATACATATATGCCTAATGTAAATATATGCCTAATGTAAATATATTAAATATTATACATTTTAATCTAATACTATTAGCAAACATTCCATAAATATCTACATATCTATAATAATTTAGGTTTCATATTACAGTAACAGAGTGTTTATTAAATGCATTGACTATTTTCACCCCAGTGTAAATAGCATCTGCCACACAGTGCAGCTATTTGCACCCCAATAATCTGGTGAAACCACAGGAATATGTGTCAAACTAGACAATAGGAGTCGCTGCTGTGGCGTTGGGTGTAAAGACGTTGTGAATGTGTAGTGTTGTTTTTTTTCCCATCTGATTTCCTGTTTCAGCTCTTAATATTTCCTTTAATACTACTTAAAATAACAGATACAAATGAATATAAATACTGATTTCATCGCAGAGTTTTGGTCATTGTGAATGTCTGGGAGTGCAGAGAAGGGTTTAATCTGGAGGTGGGGTCTGTCAAACGAACTCATTACTGAGGCTCGACATCACTTGTATGTAGACTGCATCACTGTATAGTAATATTGTAGCAACTATGTTTTTTGGCAGAAACCATAGTTTTAATGCAATTAACCATGGTGTTATTACAGTAATGTAGTGGTAATATTGTAACCATAGGTAATTTGTGGTTGCTGTAAATTTACATCAAAATACCAAGGTGAAACTATGGTTACTGTAGTAAACCCAATGTTATTTTTTTCTAAGGTAAGGTTAGGTTTAGGGGTTAATGTAGTGTGTTTGTGGGATTACAAATAAACACAAACATTCTGCTGTGATGCCCATTTAATGTTAGTATTTAAATATGGGTGCAAATAGTATCAGATATTTAATCCTATATTTAAATACTAACATTAAATGGGCATCACAGCAGAATGTTTGCGTTTATTTGTAATAATTAGGCTGCAATTAGGATCTTCAATTATTTGCACTGGGGTATAAATAGCATATACCATTATTTGCGCCAGGGTTCAAATAGCATCTGCCTTTATTAAAACAAATCAAGTCTCAATTCTCTTTTATTTATAAAGCACTTTCAAACTACACAGTAGCACCAAGGTTCTGTACATTGAAAATAAAATATAAAAACAACTATATCACACAATAACTAAAACAGTAGGAAATAAAAAATTATCATAAAAATACAACACCCATAGTCCATCAAGTATTAAAAGCCATGAAAACAAAAAAGTTTTTAAACACAATTTAAAAATAGAAGTTGAGGATCTAATCTCAAGAGGTAGACCATTCCTCAACCTCGAACCAGCAACTGAAAAAGCCTGATCCGCATTGAGCTTTAAGCGTGATCTGGGAACAGTCAGTAGTAACTGATTGGCCAATCTTAATGATCTACATGAATAACGCAAATGTGAAAACTCAATGAGATAACCAGGGGCCATACCATGAACCACTTGATATTATAAAAAAAAAAAAAAAAAACAGGACCTTGTATTGAATTCTATACTAAACTGGTAACCAATGTGGTGAAGCCAATAACGGTGAAATGTGGTCCCTCCTCTTAGTATTTGTGAGCGGCAAAGCAGCTGCATTTTGGACTAGCTACAACTTTGACATAGATGAATTACTAGTCCCCAAGTAAAGGGCATTGCAGTAGTCTAGGCGGGAAGAAATAGCATTGATAACTTTTTCCAGATTGCTGAATGATAAAATAGATTATTTTGGCAATGGCTCTTAGTTGATAAAAACAACTTTTCACAACAGCCATAATCTGTTTGTCAAATTTTTGTGCTGAATCAAAAACAACACCCAGATTTTTCACTTGGCTTTGCATGGCCCTAAGCCATTGCCCATGGCCCTAAGCCATTGGTAATATCTGCGGCACATACATCAGTTCCAAAGATAATGATCTCTATTTTCTTCTCATTTAACTGGAGAGGATTTTGACTCAGCCAACCGTTAACCTCTTCTTTAAACATAACAACAATAAATTAAAAGAACTATTCACTCCAGGCTGCAGGGGGAGATAGATTTGAGAGTCATTTGCATAGAAGTGGGAAGATATCCCATATTTCTTAAAAATCATGCCAAGGGGTAACATATACAAAGAAAACTAAATTGGACCTAAGATAGACCCCTGAGGAACACCATAGGTAATGGGTGCTAAGGAAGAAGAAACATCTTCAAACCTTACCAACAAGGATCTACCTTCAAGGTAAGATAATAAACCATCTTAAAAATGTAGTTGTAACCCCACATCATGCCTTAGATGACTAATAATAATTTGATGATCAATAGTATCACCGCACTGAGGTCCAGCAAAATTAAAGCTGCATGATTACTTGAGTCACCAATTAGTAACAAAAAAAGACTTCAGCTGAGATAAAACTACTTTCTCCAAATTCTTAGAAAGACTTGGCAGTTTAGAGATCAGCTGATAATTCTTCAGATCCAAATAATTTAGACTTGGCTTCTTCAAAAGCGGCTGAACAATAGCTTGCTTAATAAAAGTGGAACTACACTGTCAACAAGACTACTATTAATGATAGACATGATGCTAGGGCTAATGATATCTACCATCTCCATGAGAAGGTGCACAGGAACAACATCACAGGGGCAAGTAGAAGAAAAATCTCTTACTTATGAGAGAGACAAGGTGAAACTGATAAAAAATCTCATTACAAGCAGTCACTATCTGTGTTAATCAGGGTCAGCCTTTTTTCAAGGAAAATGCAGCCTAATTTAATTTATTTTATCAACAATAAGTTGTGTAAAAAAAATAAAATTAGAAAAATTATTTGCTCTTGCATTCTTCACAA